>OX387651.1:24881154-25481154 GCA_947568875.1 Fissipunctia ypsillon
GCCGCCGCTCTGATGACGCTACAACTAGCTAGACTCGTGCAATCTTTCCATTTCACTTATTGCCGCCGCTCTGATGACGCTACAACTAGCTAGACTCGTGCAATCTTTCCATTTCACTTATTGCCGCCGCTCTGATGACGCTACAACTAGCTAGACTCGTGCAATCTTTCCATTTCACTTATTGCCGCCGCTCTGATGACGCTACAACTAGCTAGACTCGTGCAATCTTTCCATTTCACTTATTGCCGCCGCTCTGATGACGCTACAACTAGCTAGACTCGTGCAATCTTTCCATTTCACTTATTGCCGCCGCTCTGATGACGCTACAACTAGCTAGACTCGTGCAATCTTTCCATTTCACTTATTGCCGCCGCTCTGATGACGCTACAACTAGCTAGACTCGTGCAATCTTTCCATTTCACTTATTGCCGCCGCTCTGATGACGCTACAACTAGCTAGACTCGTGCAATCTTTCCATTTCACTTATAGCCGCCGCTCTGATGACGCTACAACTAGCTAGACTCGTGCAATCTTTCCATTTCACTTATTGCCGCCGCTCTGATGACGCTACAACTAGCTAGACTCGTGCAATCTTTCCATTTCACTTATAGCCGCCGCTCTGATGACGCTACAACTAGCTAGACTCGTGCAATCTTTCCATTTCACTTATTGCCGCCGCTCTGATGACGCTACAACTAGCTAGACTCGTGCAATCTTTCCATTTCACTTATAGCCGCCGCTCTGATGACGCTACAACTAGCTAGACTCGTGCAATCTTTCCATTTCACTTATTGCCGCCGCTCTGATGACGCTACAACTAGCTAGACTCGTGCAATCTTTCCATTTCACTTATTGCCGCCGCTCTGATGACGCTACAACTAGCTAGACTCGTGCAATCTTTCCATTTCACTTATTGCCGCCGCTCTGATGACGCTACAACTAGCTAGACTCGTGCAATCTTTCCATTTCACTTATTGCCGCCGCTCTGATGACGCTACAACTAGCTAGACTCGTGCAATCTTTCCATTTCACTTATTGCCGCCGCTCTGATGACGCTACAACTAGCTAGACTCGTGCAATCTTTCCATTTCACTTATTGCCGCCGCTCTGATGACGCTACAACTAGCTAGACTCGTGCAATCTTTCCATTTCACTTATTGCCGCCGCTCTGATGACGCTACAACTAGCTAGACTCGTGCAATCTTTCCATTTCACTTATTGCCGCCGCTCTGATGACGCTACAACTAGCTAGACTCGTGCAATCTTTCCATTTCACTTATTGCCGCCGCTCTGATGACGCTACAACTAGCTAGACTCGTGCAATCTTTCCATTTCACTTATTGCCGCCGCTCTGATGACGCTACAACTAGCTAGACTCGTGCAATCTTTCCATTTCACTTATTGCCGCCGCTCTGATGACGCTACAACTAGCTAGACTCGTGCAATCTTTCCATTTCACTTATTGCCGCCGCTCTGATGACGCTACAACTAGCTAGACTCGTGCAATCTTTCCATTTCACTTATTGCCGCCGCTCTGATGACGCTACAACTAGCTAGACTCGTGCAATCTTTCCATTTCACTTATTGCCGCCGCTCTGATGACGCTACAACTAGCTAGACTCGTGCAATCTTTCCATTTCACTTATTGCCGCCGCTCTGATGACGCTACAACTAGCTAGACTCGTGCAATCTTTCCATTTCACTTATTGCCGCCGCTCTGATGACGCTACAACTAGCTAGACTCGTGCAATCTTTCCATTTCACTTATTGCCGCCGCTCTGATGACGCTACAACTAGCTAGACTCGTGCAATCTTTCCATTTCACTTATAGCCGCCGCTCTGATGACGCTACAACTAGCTAGACTCGTGCAATCTTTCCATTTCACTTATTGCCGCCGCTCTGATGACGCTACAACTAGCTAGACTCGTGCAATCTTTCCATTTCACTTATTGCCGCCGCTCTGATGACGCTACAACTAGCTAGACTCGTGCAATCTTTCCATTTCACTTATTGCCGCCGCTCTGATGACGCTACAACTAGCTAGACTCGTGCAATCTTTCCATTTCACTTATTGCCGCCGCTCTGATGACGCTACAACTAGCTAGACTCGTGCAATCTTTCCATTTCACTTATTGCCGCCGCTCTGATGACGCTACAACTAGCTAGACTCGTGCAATCTTTCCATTTCACTTATTGCCGCCGCTCTGATGACGCTACAACTAGCTAGACTCGTGCAATCTTTCCATTTCACTTATTGCCGCCGCTCTGATGACGCTACAACTAGCTAGACTCGTGCAATCTTTCCATTTCACTTATTGCCGCCGCTCTGATGACGCTACAACTAGCTAGACTCGTGCAATCTTTCCATTTCACTTATTGCCGCCGCTCTGATGACGCTACAACTAGCTAGACTCGTGCAATCTTTCCATTTCACTTATTGCCGCCGCTCTGATGACGCTACAACTAGCTAGACTCGTGCAATCTTTCCATTTCACTTATTGCCGCCGCTCTGATGACGCTACAACTAGCTAGACTCGTGCAATCTTTCCATTTCACTTATTGCCGCCGCTCTGATGACGCTACAACTAGCTAGACTCGTGCAATCTTTCCATTTCACTTATTGCCGCCGCTCTGATGACGCTACAACTAGCTAGACTCGTGCAATCTTTCCATTTCACTTATTGCCGCCGCTCTGATGACGCTACAACTAGCTAGACTCGTGCAATCTTTCCATTTCACTTATAGCCGCCGCTCTGATGACGCTACAACTAGCTAGACTCGTGCAATCTTTCCATTTCACTTATTGCCGCCGCTCTGATGACGCTACAACTAGCTAGACTCGTGCAATCTTTCCATTTCACTTATAGCCGCCGCTCTGATGACGCTACAACTAGCTAGACTCGTGCAATCTTTCCATTTCACTTATTGCCGCCGCTCTGATGACGCTACAACTAGCTAGACTCGTGCAATCTTTCCATTTCACTTATAGCCGCCGCTCTGATGACGCTACAACTAGCTAGACTCGTGCAATCTTTCCATTTCACTTATTGCCGCCGCTCTGATGACGCTACAACTAGCTAGACTCGTGCAATCTTTCCATTTCACTTTGCCGCCGCTCTGATGACGCTACAACTAGCTAGACTCGTGCAATCTTTCCATTTCACTTATTGCCGCCGCTCTGATGACGCTACAACTAGCTAGACTCGTGCAATCTTTCCATTTCACTTATAGCCGCCGCTCTGATGACGCTACAACTAGCTAGACTCGTGCAATCTTTCCATTTCACTTATTGCCGCCGCTCTGATGACGCTACAACTAGCTAGACTCGTGCAATCTTTCCATTTCACTTATTGCCGCCGCTCTGATGACGCTACAACTAGCTAGACTCGTGCAATCTTTCCATTTCACTTATTGCCGCCGCTCTGATGACGCTACAACTAGCTAGACTCGTGCAATCTTTCCATTTCACTTATTGCCGCCGCTCTGATGACGCTACAACTAGCTAGACTCGTGCAATCTTTCCATTTCACTTATTGCCGCCGCTCTGATGACGCTACAACTAGCTAGACTCGTGCAATCTTTCCATTTCACTTATTGCCGCCGCTCTGATGACGCTACAACTAGCTAGACTCGTGCAATCTTTCCATTTCACTTATAGCCGCCGCTCTGATGACGCTACAACTAGCTAGACTCGTGCAATCTTTCCATTTCACTTATTGCCGCCGCTCTGATGACGCTACAACTAGCTAGACTCGTGCAATCTTTCCATTTCACTTATAGCCGCCGCTCTGATGACGCTACAACTAGCTAGACTCGTGCAATCTTTCCATTTCACTTATTGCCGCCGCTCTGATGACGCTACAACTAGCTAGACTCGTGCAATCTTTCCATTTCACTTATTGCCGCCGCTCTGATGACGCTACAACTAGCTAGACTCGTGCAATCTTTCCATTTCACTTATTGCCGCCGCTCTGATGACGCTACAACTAGCTAGACTCGTGCAATCTTTCCATTTCACTTATAGCCGCCGCTCTGATGACGCTACAACTAGCTAGACTCGTGCAATCTTTCCATTTCACTTATAGCCGCCGCTCTGATGACGCTACAACTAGCTAGACTCGTGCAATCTTTCCATTTCACTTATTGCCGCCGCTCTGATGACGCTACAACTAGCTAGACTCGTGCAATCTTTCCATTTCACTTATAGCCGCCGCTCTGATGACGCTACAACTAGCTAGACTCGTGCAATCTTTCCATTTCACTTATTGCCGCCGCTCTGATGACGCTACAACTAGCTAGACTCGTGCAATCTTTCCATTTCACTTATTGCCGCCGCTCTGATGACGCTACAACTAGCTAGACTCGTGCAATCTTTCCATTTCACTTATTGCCGCCGCTCTGATGACGCTACAACTAGCTAGACTCGTGCAATCTTTCCATTTCACTTATAGCCGCCGCTCTGATGACGCTACAACTAGCTAGACTCGTGCAATCTTTCCATTTCACTTATAGCCGCCGCTCTGATGACGCTACAACTAGCTAGACTCGTGCAATCTTTCCATTTCACTTATTGCCGCCGCTCTGATGACGCTACAACTAGCTAGACTCGTGCAATCTTTCCATTTCACTTATTGCCGCCGCTCTGATGACGCTACAACTAGCTAGACTCGTGCAATCTTTCCATTTCACTTATTGCCGCCGCTCTGATGACGCTACAACTAGCTAGACTCGTGCAATCTTTCCATTTCACTTATTGCCGCCGCTCTGATGACGCTACAACTAGCTAGACTCGTGCAATCTTTCCATTTCACTTATTGCCGCCGCTCTGATGACGCTACAACTAGCTAGACTCGTGCAATCTTTCCATTTCACTTATTGCCGCCGCTCTGATGACGCTACAACTAGCTAGACTCGTGCAATCTTTCCATTTCACTTATTGCCGCCGCTCTGATGACGCTACAACTAGCTAGACTCGTGCAATCTTTCCATTTCACTTATAGCCGCCGCTCTGATGACGCTACAACTAGCTAGACTCGTGCAATCTTTCCATTTCACTTATTGCCGCCGCTCTGATGACGCTACAACTAGCTAGACTCGTGCAATCTTTCCATTTCACTTATTGCCGCCGCTCTGATGACGCTACAACTAGCTAGACTCGTGCAATCTTTCCATTTCACTTATTGCCGCCGCTCTGATGACGCTACAACTAGCTAGACTCGTGCAATCTTTCCATTTCACTTATAGCCGCCGCTCTGATGACGCTACAACTAGCTAGACTCGTGCAATCTTTCCATTTCACTTATTGCCGCCGCTCTGATGACGCTACAACTAGCTAGACTCGTGCAATCTTTCCATTTCACTTATTGCCGCCGCTCTGATGACGCTACAACTAGCTAGACTCGTGCAATCTTTCCATTTCACTTATTGCCGCCGCTCTGATGACGCTACAACTAGCTAGACTCGTGCAATCTTTCCATTTCACTTATTGCCGCCGCTCTGATGACGCTACAACTAGCTAGACTCGTGCAATCTTTCCATTTCACTTATTGCCGCCGCTCTGATGACGCTACAACTAGCTAGACTCGTGCAATCTTTCCATTTCACTTATTGCCGCCGCTCTGATGACGCTACAACTAGCTAGACTCGTGCAATCTTTCCATTTCACTTATTGCCGCCGCTCTGATGACGCTACAACTAGCTAGACTCGTGCAATCTTTCCATTTCACTTATAGCCGCCGCTCTGATGACGCTACAACTAGCTAGACTCGTGCAATCTTTCCATTTCACTTATTGCCGCCGCTCTGATGACGCTACAACTAGCTAGACTCGTGCAATCTTTCCATTTCACTTATTGCCGCCGCTCTGATGACGCTACAACTAGCTAGACTCGTGCAATCTTTCCATTTCACTTATTGCCGCCGCTCTGATGACGCTACAACTAGCTAGACTCGTGCAATCTTTCCATTTCACTTATTGCCGCCGCTCTGATGACGCTACAACTAGCTAGACTCGTGCAATCTTTCCATTTCACTTATTGCCGCCGCTCTGATGACGCTACAACTAGCTAGACTCGTGCAATCTTTCCATTTCACTTATTGCCGCCGCTCTGATGACGCTACAACTAGCTAGACTCGTGCAATCTTTCCATTTCACTTATTGCCGCCGCTCTGATGACGCTACAACTAGCTAGACTCGTGCAATCTTTCCATTTCACTTATTGCCGCCGCTCTGATGACGCTACAACTAGCTAGACTCGTGCAATCTTTCCATTTCACTTATAGCCGCCGCTCTGATGACGCTACAACTAGCTAGACTCGTGCAATCTTTCCATTTCACTTATTGCCGCCGCTCTGATGACGCTACAACTAGCTAGACTCGTGCAATCTTTCCATTTCACTTATAGCCGCCGCTCTGATGACGCTACAACTAGCTAGACTCGTGCAATCTTTCCATTTCACTTATTGCCGCCGCTCTGATGACGCTACAACTAGCTAGACTCGTGCAATCTTTCCATTTCACTTATTGCCGCCGCTCTGATGACGCTACAACTAGCTAGACTCGTGCAATCTTTCCATTTCACTTATTGCCGCCGCTCTGATGACGCTACAACTAGCTAGACTCGTGCAATCTTTCCATTTCACTTATAGCCGCCGCTCTGATGACGCTACAACTAGCTAGACTCGTGCAATCTTTCCATTTCACTTATTGCCGCCGCTCTGATGACGCTACAACTAGCTAGACTCGTGCAATCTTTCCAAAATAAATCATTTTCATCAATCAACAGCAATATAGTAGAGAATAGCTTACTTGAGCAGCACGCATCCCGAGCCAGCAGCAGGGGCCTTCCACATGACCTGCACCTCAGTCTTGGGCAGGTCGTCGGACTCGATGACGGAGTTGGTGCACTCCTCGTCGAACTTGGTGAGTGTATCGGCGAACAGCTGGAACTGGCCCTGCTTGCTGGGCACGCGCGGAGCGGCCGGGTCCAGCGGGTCCAGCTTCATCTGGAACCTGGTGAACTGCTGCACCACGTCGTGGGTGCGGGACCCGACCAGAGTTACTGAAAGAAAGATTGTTTGAGTCTTTGTTCAAATATTGTGTCTTTGCAACGTCAGGTGGCTGATTTTCTTTTCCACAGCCAGCCGCCAGCCGATAGAACATTGTTTTAAAAAAATTATAAACTAACTTGTGTTTAATTGAAGCAAATAAAGTTTGCTTTTTCAAAGACAGATGAATCTATTATTTGAATTCAAATAATTCTCTCTTTCTTATATGTATAACTCAGGTGATCTTGAAATCTGATCGAAGGGAAGCTTCTTTGAGAAACCAAGCTGTACCGCACACATCCTGTACATATTTATATCCTATAAGTCCAGTTCATAATAAGGGACCGCAAAAGACTGTTCCTGCTTAGACATTGAAAGTATACGTTAATTTAATTCAATGACTGTCCCATTTGAAAAGTATTGTCGTAGAGTATGGCCTGAAACACAGGTTTAAATAAACCTAGGTCGGGCAACGCACTACATTACTCTCAGAACTCTATTTTGTTTTGTTTGCAACTGTAATCTTATATTAATCATAACATAGTTCTTATCCAGATTATTATAATACTATTATAGGCCTAGATTTATATTTACTACTGAACCATATGTACATTTTTGTAAACTAATTATGTCAATAAAACTTATGTAATTTATTTATATAGGTATGTACAATCACGGACTTTTCCGGTGAACCCCTAAGGCTATTATCGCTTGCACCAAACGCAGAGATAGCTCCGTCCCCTACACACATACGAGGAGGGATCAAAAAGTAGTGAGAACGACATACTCCTTGGTAATAAAAAAAATTAATACTGGCAGGCATAGCTCAGATACATATTTGTAATATTAATAAAGAAAATAATCTTCGATTCTCTTTTGTTTTTTTCTGAATGTAGTCATTTGTTTGCTTCGTGTCGGAACGTGTTCTCGAAAATGGAGAAAAACGAAGTGTGAGCCATTATTAAATACCTCTGTTTAAATAAGTTAACGACGCAAGAGATGCATTGCGATTTGGAGGCAACATTAGGAGAGTCTGCTCCGCCGTATTCCACTGTCGCAAGGTGGGCTTCTCAATTTCGAGTAGAACGAGCACGGAAGACGAACATCGTTGCGGCCGTCCATCGACGTCAGTCACCCAAGAAAATGTTGCGAAAGTCGAGAAAATTGTATTGAGCGATCGAAGAGTTACCATCCGATACTTAATTCAAGAAACGGGCATTTCATATGGAAGTATTCAATCCATATAAAAGTCTCCGCAAGATGGGTGCCGAGAATGTTAACCGACAGTCAGAAACAAAATCGACTTGACATTTCGAAGATATTGTTGGACAAGTTTCAAGAAGATTCTGAAAACTTTTTGTCTCGTTTCGTAACAATGGACGAAACATGGGTCCATCATTTTGATCCCGAGACAAAACAGCAATCTTCGCAATGGAAACGGCCATCATCACCGACCTCGAAGAAGTTTCGTGCCGTGGCATCGGCTGGCAAGGTTATGGCCTCAATATTTTGGGACTCAGAAGGGATATTGTTGATTGATTACCTGGAGCGTGGAATCACCATGCAGCTTTAATTCCCAAGTTGAGGAATGCCATCAAAGAGAAAAGGAGAGGGAAACTTCGAAGGGGCGTGCTGTTTCATCACGACAACGCACCCGCGCACAGGTCGGCAGTTGCGATGGCTGCCATTCAGCAAGCTGGCTTCGAATTGGTTGACCACCCCCCTTATTCACCAGATCTGGCGCCTAGCGATTTTTATCTGTTGCCCAAATTGAAAGAATACTTAAGGTGAAACAGGTACGAAGACGATAACGAGGTGATGGATGCCGTGGAGAGCTTTTTGCAGGACCAAGACAAAACTTTTTTTTTTAAAGGGATTGAAGCCTTGGAAAAGCGCTGGACTCGGTGTGTAGAGAGACTCGGAGACTATGTACAAAAATAAATTATTATGTTATCAATAGTCATTATATTCTATCTCATTCTCACTACTTTTTGATCCCTCCTCGTACGTACAAACACCTGTGTTTCTACTGTAAGCAACATAGTTGTATTGTGCGCGTGAGTTGAAATGTCGGCATTCGTCTTTAAATTATTCCTTTTATTTTTGTTAATGCTATGAGAGTCGATATGCCAGCGAGAATGTATTGAGTTCGGTTAGAGTTTTGCAGAAAATTATGACACATTATTATAAGCTATTAAGTGCATAACATTATTTGTTACATATCAGTTATGATTAAATAATTACTATAATTTCAACCGGTTTGAAGCCATCCTTTAAATTTTATCAATTAAGTGCATTACTGATTGTAGGGTGAGGTTCTCTGATAAACGGAACGAAAATATAATGACTTGTAAGTTTTACAAAACATTCAGTAAGTGTTTCATAAGCGTTCTACATATCTAATTATGTTAATATCGCAAATAATTATATCTAAATTGTAATTTTTATTTTGAGTAGTATTTTGTAGTATGGACGATAATACATAATTTAAATAAGAAGTCTCTCTCGAAAGAAGAGGTAAAACTGTTAAGTAGATTAATAACTGCGCTTCTATGAGCATTATCAAAATAAATACATGGCTTAAGTATTTGCCATCTTCATTTAGGCTACTTTTATTTTAGAAAAATAATTCCGCGCAAAAAAAATTAAAACCCATGAAATTATAAACAAAAACTCGTATTTGAAAAAATCTTCTTGCATTTGGTAGCCCAATTCTCGAGGATAGTTATAGGCTATTTAACATCACGCTACGACCCTTAGGAGCCGAGCAACAAGAGAAGTCAGAAAGAACAGTAAGCGAAAACGAAGTAGGTAATAGCGCGGGCGATTCAACGCGACGGTTGGCGACGCGACGGGTCGCGACCCGTCGCGTCGCCAACCGTCCCCCGCGGGGGACGAGGGAGTTTTATTATAGTGTGGCTGTTATTTTAGTATATTATGTATCTTACGAAATCCACGTGAACGAAGTCGCGGGGCACAGCTAGTCATAAATAAGATTGTTTTTATCTTGACTAATTGGTTCGCCGAACCAGCTTTACTTTTGGATAATAGAACAAAAGGATAAGCCGTTTAGTGGCGCGTGCAGATTTAACTATTGCACAAACGTGTTCTTTTGTAACTTGTTTATTTGTCAAAGAAATTCGTCGCAAGAGTAATAAAGTGAGTAAAGTGTAGTAACTGAGGGAGTTCGCAAACATTGTTTTGGGAATTCTCTGTGATTCGTAAAAATGATTTGTGGGCGAGGCTTGACCGCTCATACGCACGTTGCGTAGTTCCAAGTATTTTGTTTAGATAAACGGTCGACCGCAAATGTCGGCGATAGTACCTACCTACAGTTTACTGACCTAGGTGTATACTAGGCACATAAGTGATAAGATTTTCTGAGTATTTCAATATAAAAATATCAGTCGTCCGGGATCAGTCATCAACATCATAATGTAGGTATACAGACGAGTAGGAGTCCATAAAGTGTCATGTGACATCTCAACATTTCACGCGCTTTGCACAGTCGACGATGAGTAACGGGGCCACCACTTTATTGCACAAAATATCGTATTCTGCTGACATTATGTGGCTGCGGTCTACACAGATTGAATGAGCTGAGGATGCGAATTGTTCTACAAGACATCTGCAGATGTACTCAGTACTCAACTATTAATCTGACGTTATTTGGAGCTCTACAACTTACGATAATAATTATTGCTCATTTTGAGCTCTCTGTTTCAATAATTCGCGGAAATGACAGTCGTGATTGAAGAGATAAACGCTTGTGGAATAGATTTGATTTTATAATTTAGGCGTGATTACAGACGTTTGGCGCACCTTGGCATTGATTACAGACGTTTGGCGCACCTTGGCATTGATTACAGACGTTTGGCGCACCTTGGCATTGATTACAGACGTTTGGCGCACCTTGGCGTTGCACTCAAGGAGTGCTCTTTCTAATTACTTCCTTATTCTTGTTAAGCAAAATAAACAAGCATGCAAATTTAAAGGCATACTAACCGACGTATCTCTCCCCGGGCGCATACCGCTCTATTTCGCCGTTGACGATGAGCCGGTAGAAGTTGTCCCCGGGCGCCTTGGGCCCCGCGCCTTCGCCGGGGGCCAGTTCGCAGGCCTGCGCCCGCGCAGCCACCAGTAACACCACACATAACCGCCACATCTTACCCTACTGAAAATACACATTTTTCTTACTTAACAAAGTTAGGAAACTGAAATGAACGAGTAATGATTTGAAACCAAGAAAACCTATGAAAAGAAGCTTTTCGTTGTTGAAATGAAATACTTTTCCAATGACAAGCTTATTGAAGTAGAGACACGTTTACATAGAATATTTTGTACTGTATTACTATTGGAACACAGATAGGTATTTGTTGCTAGAATATTCCGTTAGCGAAGAACGGCGAGCTCACCAGCTAGCGCGTGCGTCGGCGGCAGAGTGCGGGTGGCACCGCGCGCCGCCCGCGCCGCAGATAAAGGGTCACATCTCTGACCCCTCGCCTCAAAACGTGTCATATTTAACGCGATACAAATGTTTACGAAACACACTATTTTAAATTAAAATTATAAAATTGCTTTGTGCCTTCCTCCTTACAGGAAGCCCGAAGCCGCATCATATCCTCCTTACAGTCGCAAGTAGCAGCTATTTGATGTGTAGGCCCGTGTAGGTCGTGGTTCAACTACAAATAGACGGCTATTTGGGATACCTTTCGGTGGATGAGGATTTCCCAAAGAAAAAAAGTAAAAGTAGTAGATACCTACCCTCGCCATTCTCCTCCTCCATGTTTTTTACCAATATAGGTATGGTTCACAAGTTCAAACATCAAGCATGTTATAGGAATACTTGGGTAGGTAGGTAATAAATCTTATAAATAGTAATGACACAAATAGCATATAGGTAGGTACGTGAAAACGCTCTTAAGATGTTACATGCGCGATAATAACTGGCCGACATTCCCGCACACTAGGCACAGGACAATCGGCTAATAATACCAGCACGCTCTAGTTCCGCTATCAGTTGACGAGCTTGTCAACTTTGCATTGAATCACCGAGACGTCGCCAATCGAGAAAATTAATTTTAAGTTTCCAACTACAAAATAGTTTTCCACAGCCAAATTAACTGTTAGGTACAATTTTAGTTTCCTCGGAAAGCGGTTCCGTCATATTATAGCGACCGACGTGAAAATCTATCATTTCCCCCCGTGGTGTCAAACTGTGGTCTGTAACAACACTCTGTAGGTACTTAGACAGCCGTTATTGTGTGACCGTTCGCCACCTTCTGAAGGGACCAAAGCTTTAGGTGAGCCCTAACATGCAGCGGGCACATAACATACATCCGTAACTTCTGTAAATAATGATGAGGGGGACGTACCTACTCACCTAACTGCAGGGGGTAACTCCCTAAGTCCGGTAACGAAGATACGGGCCGTCCGAAAGTAATTAATCCGTCAAAACAAGCGTAAAATTAAAAATTTCGGACGGGTAAAAACACAGCGTGCGTAAGGACAACTGTAAAAACGTATTGTCATTCATTCTTAGTTCGGAATCTGAACTAATCTTATGCCCGTAAGTGATACGGAGTAGGAAACGCCCGTAACATCGGCCGAAACTACGGACTTCGTGCTTAGGGAGTAGGCCCTCTGGCACGGATACAGGGTGAGAGGGGGGGAGGTGGCAACCGGTGCAGTTGCCCCCCTGGGCTTCGACCAGACGGAATCTGAAACTCTAAATTAGACATAAACATAGTTTAATAACCTGTATTTTTACTTCGTATACAGTGGTGCCGATTCTCTTGTCACAAAAGCGTCTAAACTAGACTAAAATCACCAAAATTTATTTTATTCCTGTCAAACGACAATTTCCCATTCTGAAATTGACTAAAGTGACACAACTTAACTATATTTTAGTTTGACAGCACTAAGATGCCACTGAGTTTAGTGAAAATGGTAATTTTGCTATTCTGAATTTGACGTTTTTCACCTAAAATTTAGATTTTCTAACTAAATCTGACTATCTTTCATCGCGATTAAAAAGGTGTGGAATAAAATTAGTTGGTATGCACTAAAACTCGACTTCAGGTGCAAAAACAGCAATGTATCTTTTTTTTCTTTTGCTTGTATCTCGAAAACGGTGTGTCCTACCGCAAAAATAATGAAAATTTCGACCCCTTTATGACACCCATAAACCCTTTTAAGTCACGCGTTGGTAATAATTTTTCATATTTTCCATACAAAAAGTGAAAAATTCCATATAAAACACGTCGAGGCTGCCCCCCCCCCCCCGCCCCCGCGCGCGCCTCTGGCTTAAAAAAATCATGGGGCTCAAAACAAGTACTCACCACGTGGAGTCGCGATTGTCAAATTCGATTTAGTTCTGTCAAAATTATTTTTAAGTTCAGTGATTTTTTTTTTGCAGAATAGCTTTAAGATTCTCATAGGCAAAAGTAAGGAATTTTAGTGATAGTTTAGTTCGGTGTACAACAGGATCGGCACCAGTATACTACTAAGATATGATAGATAAGTCATAGTCTTCCTCGAAAAGGAGACACATTCTCGAGTTTACGGTAAATAAGTGTCGAAGGTTTTTTTAAAAATGCTTTCACGGCTATCGATACTCCACTCCCCCTCCCCCCTCCCTCAGAGATAAGCATTTGCCCCTGCTTGAGCGAGAAGCTGGATCCACGCCTGCTTACCTGCTAGACTCATTATACCACATCTAGATTCTAATAATTCTGATGATAATATAATTATGAATCCCACCCATCGCATCTTCACAATCTACCTACTTATTGTTTAACTACACTATGTAACAGATTTTGATGCGGTGTTCACCATCATTTCGAGAATTTATTTCGGAAGATTTATATTATGTATTTTATTTTTGGTTTATATTATTTATATTTAACTTAGGGCTGATTTTTCAATCGGCAGATAACTTTTATCTCAGGAATATGTTTGACGTTTTGACAGCTTTTGTATAGAAAATGTGTCAAACCGCCATATTTATTCTTCAGGTAAAAGTTATCTGACGATTGAAAAATCAGCCCTTATACATATAATGAAGTTATCTCATCAAAACCTTGCAAAGCAGGGGCGGGCGCTAGTATTGATTCATTGGGACAGGCGCAGGCGCAGGGATAGGCGCAGGCGCAGGGACAGGCGCAGGGGCAACAACAAGAAAGAAAAATTCAAATTGACTTACCCTACAGTGTATCAGAACGGAACTTCAATCGGATATCGCGCCTGGTCTCACTTTCCGCCTTCCAGACGAACGTCTCTCCCTGCGCGGAGCCCCAGTACTCCCTACATCACACTTAGCGCTGTTCTTGTAAGGACTTTAATGACTAATTCTGTAGCACAGGGACAGGCGCCTCACCAGCGGTGGTTGCAGATCGCGGGCAAAGTCTGCGGTAGGCAGTGGGAGTGCCTGCAATCACTAATTACCTACGTGTTACACCGACGCTATCACTACCCACATTCTTCGCCTGGTGCACGCTCATAACCCTCATTTACACGGAATTACTGTGGTAGTCAAGAGTCATGGGTCTACTAACCCGCTGGACCCAGTTGAAACGAGGTTCGGTATGTGTGTGTGCAGTGGGCGAGTGATATAGGAAGTGTGGAGTGTGTCAGGAGCGCGGTGCAGTTACCTCTGCGCGGTGAGGCGCGGACAGCGGCGGCACTCCGCGCGACAAGTGACGTCTTCCGGCCGCCGCTCATTACCCGCGCGTGCGCATACCTTCGCGCCCACCCGCGCTTGCAGCACTCAGATTACGCACGCCCTATTATTGTCTTACATAATTAATTGAACGTTTCCTCGTACGACGTGGTCCTTGTGTTAGGATGGTACTTGCGGAGGGTCGGCGAACCAAGGCTGAGGAACTTGTAAAACGAGTGTCTGCGGTACCATCATTCGATCCGTTTTGCCAGAAAGCTTTTTATACCGTTAAAGATTATATTGAAGACAAAAAAGCGTGGGATTGAGCTGCTCCAATTTTTTTTTTTATATACATACTGAATTTTAATTTTTTGTTCTTCTTTTTGCTAACTTTTTTTTTCTTCTTCTTATATACACATTGACATTGATGGATGTTATATATACAATGACATGAATAGTTACTTTGTAAAGTGTTTTATTATTTTATAATAATTACTGTGAATGTGAAGACTATGTGGGTCCTTGTTTTTTCTTCTTCTTTTTTCTCTCTCAATCTTAATCATAGTCTGGCAGTTTGAGTAAATTATGCGGTCTACCCAAATGCCCTTTCTTTGGTATTGTTCGTCGAATCGTTGAGCTCCTTAAGTTTTAAGTTGAGCTGTACGATTACTGACAGATGCGTGCACTGACTGGACAGGTTCACTCAATCTGTGTGGTTCTTTCCTCAAAAGACCATTTCAGACACCAAACCACTTGGTCTTCACATGATCTGACCAAGATTATGTCTGGACTTAAAAGAGACTGGGACCGAGTTTGTTTCGGCCTTTCTTCTCAGAGTAGTCAGATAGGAAAGCCGGCCTCATCTAGTTTAAAAAAAAATGTTTGACGTGTAAAAGTGTTTGTATAAACATAGGTCCCAACAGAAAAAAAAACATCTTAAAGTACGGTCTTCAAGAGAGTAGTTTGCGATCATCGACTTGATCAAGGAAGTCGTTTTTACAAATCTTACTTTGGTGCATCCTACATATATAATCGAATGACTCTAGGAGCACAGAGAGGCCGTGTCGTGACCCCAGCGGACACTACACTTGACGAGATAAACAGCACCTGCAAGTTACTGTTACAGCTACTGCACTCTGGATTTAATACGAATCGCAGTTTAGTCTTCAAGTAATGTTACCTCCTCTACTTACGTAAGTAGGCACCTATAAGACGGGGTGAGCAGAACTTCACGTTAAACTGACACGTACTACTCGTAGCGACAGGTCGGAGTGGGTTTGCGTACTTTAGTGTTCAAGTAGTTTGCTCACTTGCTAGCCGATAACATGTTATCACCCGTAAACAAGGATTCGAGCCCTCAGCTTTTCACAGCAGCCAGTCTTCATAAAATTATTTTCGATTGAATAACTAAATATAAAAATATTCATTTCTTTTGTTGCAGGTAAGATTGCTTGATGTATTGAGCACATTGTCATCGACGGCGACGGCGCAGGAAGTGGACAGCCTCTCGAGGATGAGGTTGGTGTTGCTTGCACCTCCTCAGTGGCGCGTTTTCGATCTGATCACATTCATCTTGGGAGTATGCGATCTGGCCATCGGCAGGTCATCCGATCCTCGTTGTTTAGACTTACAGTTTGACTCTATAACAATAAGGTATATCTGAACATTTCGGCAGATTTATTTATTTACTTCATTGTACACCAGATTACACATTACATAAAGATACATCTTAAACTACAAAATATACGATTGGCGGCCTTATCGCATACTGCGATCTCTTCCAGGCAACCTTGGAATGGACAGTGATTTTCTGGACATTAAACGGGGTTGTTCTTGGTGCAAATAAAAGGTATATAAGTACAATATACTATAATAGATACACAGATACATACATATTATGCTATATAAAGATGCCATATAATTATACATACATACAGATAGTGCAATTCACGAAGACGCGCCCCACCAATTTTTGGTTGAGGGGATCGCGGGGTGCGGGGAGTTTGCTCCGAGCGGCAGTCGCGAACCGTCAGCGGTTCGATGCACACGAATACTACATTCTATGCTGCGAAAATCCAGACTCGTCACGAAAGTTGCTCTACTTTATATATTTTTAAAATGTCGAAAAAATCTCAGCGTGTTGTTCTTAAAAGCCAGGTATGTAAAGAAGTTTGTAGTTACTAAAATACATGAAATTAGCTAACGAAAGTAATTTAATTTTAATAAATAGCAAATTTTAGTAATAGTGGATTTCATTTCATCTTTACAAATAAGTAAAACTATGTAATGTTTTTTTTTAATTTTAGGCAAGAGAAATTATTTCTAAAGTTTACGATTTTATGAAAAAAGAAGCAAGTAAAAATTATGCAGAAAAACTCACTGATGCGCGATGGAGAACCGCACAGGCTGTTGGAGTATCTGAAAGCACAGTGACTAGAATTCTACGCGAAAGAAAGGAATATACTAATATAATGAAGCAAACTACAGTACCTGCTATGGAATCGAATATAACTATGGAGACGGATGCGATAGTTCCTATAGCCCCAAGTGCGGAGAGTACAACAGAGCCGACTACGGAAGCGGATATTGAGTCTGAAAATGAAGCGAGTACGTCGCATTCGAATTTAGTATACAGAAGTGCTTCTATTTTTACATCATCTATGAAGAAGAGAAGGGTAAGACCACGAAAAATTAATTTAGACGAATTTGATATTGGTGTAGTCCGAAGAACTATCCAAAACTATCATATAGAACATCGTCAATTTCCAACATTATCACGACTTAATATTGTTTTGAAAGACCGTATACAATTTGATGGATGTATTACCCTAAGAACATTGTTACTTAAACTTGGTTATAAATGGAGAAAAACTGAGAATAACAGGAAGGTGCTAACCGAAAAACATGATATTCAAATGCTAAGATTGAAATATTTAAAACAGGTAAAGTCTTTTCGCAATGCAGGTAGACCTATAGTCTACACAGATGAATCATATATTCATACCAACCACGTGCAAAAAAAGTCTTGGGCCGAAAAAAGTTGTAAAACAGCAATAAAACAAAACTTAACAAAAGGAGTGCGCATAATTATAGTACATGGCGGAAGTGCAGAGGGTTTCGTACCAAATGCGTTGTTGACATACAGAGCAGAGATCAAATCCGGAGACTACCACGATAACATGAACACAGAAAATTACTTAAAGTGGCTAAAGGAGAAACTTATACCAAATCTCCCAAATGATGCCGTGATAGTCTTGGATAATGCAGCCTATCACAATTCTAGTTCGGAAAAAATACCAACATCCAACTCCAACAAATTAGACATGCAGACTTGGCTGAATGCAAAAAATATCTATTTTGAACCAAGCTACAAAACACCTGAACTTTATGACCTTATATTAAAAAACAAAGAAAACTTCCGCAAGTACAAAGTTGACGAATTATTGAAAGAACATGGATTCACAGTGCTTCGGCTGCCACCTTATCATCCAGATTTAAACCCAATCATAATATATAAATGAAACATTTGGGGTAGTGTAAAAAACGATGTTGCTAGTCACAATATCAATCAAAATTACACTTCGATTATGCCCATTTTAAATGAAGCATTTGATCGAGTAAATAAAGATGTCTGGTTCAATACTTGTCAGCACGTGGAAAAAATAGAAGACGAATACATGAGACATTGTGATCTTGATTTTAGTTTTATTGTAAATGTCGGTGATACATCAGACTCTGAATCAGATATTTCTGAAACGAGTGATTGACGATTTTCATTTCTCAATAAAGTTCAATAAAACTATTTCCGTATTTCATTAATATCTATAATTACCTCCCATTATAAAAATAGTAATATTATCGATATTAACTAATAGACACATAAAATATCCACACCTAAAAATAAAATAAACATAACCCTTTCCTTGCGGTCGGGTAAAAAATATAAAATTGAAGTAGAGCATCTTTCACTTTGACCATGACGCTCTGTCCTGATTAGTCTATTCATTGTAGTGTGCGTGTACACTCATAGGTAATTAGTGTGTACCGACAACACTCAAACATTGACGGAAGCTTGCACACATATACTATAAACGGTTAGGAGGAATAGTGGGGCGCGTCTTCGTGGATTGCACTATCTATACTAAATATGTAAGCAACGAAAACAAAAGACGACTGTCAGTCAGCAACGAGAAAAAATCACAACGACAAGTAATGTTCCTTCACGAGTCGTTTAAACACAGGCAGCGATTGCGCGCGCTTTATTGGAACAGGTAATGCATTCCACAAACATATTATATCTAATATTCATAACGGTCATGGGTCGCTGTTAGACTCCGTCCGTTAACTGCCGCGAGCGCAGAGACCGCTGTCTGCATGTTCAGTGTCGTAGTCACGAAAGTGTAACTAAATAACAAACAGCATGGTAGGAAAACCACAAGTGCAGTGTAGCCGTAGGTAGCATGTGTAAACAATAAAGATCTGTTCCACTTCCAATAATATTATAATATTTGGAACACTATTTCATCCGCCAAAATTTCGTTTGTAAAATTACTTCAAACATTTTAAACCCCGTCAACATTAAGATTACAGCTTCACCGCCATTAACCCAAATCACAGAACTGCGCAGACGCACTCGAGCACACGTGCCGCGCGACTGAAGGGATAGAGTGAGACAAGACATTGCAGTTGCAAATATTTAATTCAGTCATATCATACAAATATTAATTAAGTACATCTCGACTAGTTCAAAACATATCTGATACATATAACATTATGGTTCCACAAGAGTGTTCGTGTCCGGGACTAGCAACTAGATAACGATGTAAGAGCAAGCGAATGTTTTCCCGCCCAAGTCTAGGAAACCAGACCGATGTCACGATTGCAGCTAGCCGCGTACTTGACCCACTCTTGTAGTCGGAGTTATGATACTTCTCACTAATTAAGGCTTAAGACATAATGTTATAATGAGTTATAACTTTTTAATACAAAAATATGATATTTCACACTGACACAACTCTGTTTATAACATGCTCATAGGTTCAAAGTTTATCATCCGACATCAGTTTCAAATCCAGTATTATTATATACTTACAAAAGTAGATTAATTTATTCAAGGAAACTATTCACTTGTCGGTATGTGATGCTTGATATAAAAATATGTTCAACTAATGCGATAAACTTGTAATATATCGTAACTATTATAAACATAATGGTAATTTTTCTGTAGTCTTCATTATTTAGTTAAACTAATGTTGTTCTCCTGAGAAGTGCAGTTGTAATTTCATATATTACAAACGGCTCTAAGAACTCAAAAAGTCTGATGATGTGCATTTTTATTGATAACATTTTTATTATAAAAAATAAAAAAAAATTAAAAAAATTAAAAATAAATAAATAAAGACTTGTTAAAATTGCTTCAAGATGATTAAAATTATTTCACTGAAGTATATTTATAAGTAAATTATAAACCTAAGTTATGCTATTCTGGTGACCGACTAGCAAATAAAATGGTGACTAGAAAGTATTTCCTCCGGCCTTCCCACAGCCTTTATAAACAAACTTCATCATTCAATAATAATCACACTTACTTTTAAATTAAAATCTAACTATTTTGACCTCAATTCATTACAAAACACTAGTGACCATATTCGCCGAATACCATTAAATTACCGAATAAACGTATTCGCCGAATACTTTAATGACATTCGTAATTAGTGACTTCCTAGAAATCCCATATAGATATTGCGTTGCAACTGAGTTGACAGACACAGATTCATTTATAAAATCATAAAACTTTCTTATTTTTTGTTTACATCCACAGGTCTGCAATTGTGGCGACCTTTCAGTTTGTTTATAGCTATGGGCACGTGTTTAGTCAAGTTATTTTCAACAGCAGGAAATATACAGACAGAAAAAAGGAATCGTTTGTCGCCAGAAAACTGGCAACTATTATGTTTTTTAAATAAAAGTTTACCTCTAGTTCATTTGAATTATTAAATTACACGTACATATTTATATTACTTAGCGTGTTTAATTTCCTTCCACCTTTTTTGACTAATATTATTGCGTGCAGCTGTAATAGAATGGTATTCGTATTCTGCGAATAGTACAATCGGTATTCGTATTCGTAAAAGTAGTATTCGTTACATCGCTACAAAACATGGCGCTATAAAACACTGGAATGATGATAAGAAATAATTTTTTCTTTCTGGTCTATCCGTTTGTAGATACAGGACAATAATTTTACCAGTCTCGTCAAATGTGCCGTATAGTTACTTTAGTACCAAATCTGGGTACAACCAGTAACGAAACTCAATATGCACAATCATTTGATTTGAACAGATTTTTAAATAATAGCTAAACAAAAATGTAAGAAAATATGAGACAAGCAAACAAAACACTTGAGTGTAACTTGTTGTTGTTTTTTGGCAAAACTTGCGAAGGTAACATTTCGTTGCTGACCGTAAAATAATATAAATTAAAAATAAAGGAATTATGTTAAGTATGAGACAGTTGGTTGGCCTACCTATCGCCAATGTTACTCATATAATGCAACTATCGTAAGTTTGATTGATTGATCGTTTAGACTCGTCCAGAGCGAACACAACACAAATCTTACTAAATTATAATTTGAATCGCTTACCTTTTAAAACATCTCATACTAGGCCTATGCGCACTGACCATAAATCGCAATAAGATAAGTATAACATCAAAGTATCGCGTGTATAGGATATTAGTCTTGAACCACAAACAATATTCTAAAAATCATTAAAATATTCCTGTAAATGCTATTACAATAATAGGAACAGTGTTCATAGTCAAGCGAAACGGTGTGGTATGTAGTGCGAACTGTGAACATGACGGTCGCGCAGAAGATCCTTGTTTGTGCAATATAAAACAATTGACAACAAAAATTGTAATGTTAAAAATGAGATGATTACCTGTGATCAGATAAGTTAATACACCGATGGACATTTTATGTTGAAGTAAAATCTACTTAATGCAAATCTTAAATTCACTGACAGACAACGTACAGACTTAACCGCTGTGTTTAGTAGAGGCTTGGCTCCTACACAACAGGGGTGAGCAGTAAGGAAGGGTTACCTAATGACATTAAAACATATCAAATCATAGCTTGTGGTTCCCCAGATCGATTTACATAGCTGTTCGTAGATAGAGTACACAATGTTTAGGAAACCACGTGTGTACATAAAATCGATAGATTTACTTTATACGTTTTCTAACAAGATCGACATGTAAGCGATGCTAATATCAGTATCCTGCTCAAATAACAGTTCAGTACTACATGCACAAGGCACGCATGTGTGCAGCGTGGCATCACTCATTCATGTTATATACAAATATTTAAAACGTAAATGTTACATTGGTGGTCATTTTATGAAATATACACAAGCATGCACGTGGCTGCAATACTCACGTAATTATTAACTGATCAAATCTTGACGAACATTGTACTCAACATTATAAAACAAATGCAAAATATTGTATGTACATTATACATTTCGCGGTTTATTTAGAACTCATAATCTAAACTGAGTAAATATTATAATTAGTAGATAAATTATTTAAGGTTGTAACTTAAATGATCACAGGTGAAGAGCACAAGCCTACATTAGTACGAGATGATCACGACACACGACACCGAAATATGCATAATGACACGCCGCGGTTATAAGGCAATGGGCACACCCTCACGACACAGTGTATTACAAGATACGCGCAGCTTGGAAACTTTGGTTATGTATTGATATAGTTGTGGCAGTAGTACAGTTCCCTCGCGGTTGTATTGTGGAAGCTCTTGTCAGAAACAATCGATTCAGGCTTCAGACGTTAATGATCTGAAGCCTAGCTTTTTTAAATCCCTCTTTAAGAGGAAACAGGGCCTGCGGCTCTCCATAAAATGTATTCCCATTTTTTCTTACTGAAATTCCTCTAGAGTCAATAAATGATTGCTCTAGAGTCTAGAGCAATCATTTATTTTTCATAAAATCAAGGTCTGCTGTAGATCATTTCCTTTTTTTTCATCAACTACTTAGTAAAGAAAATATGACCCTCCAAAAATTACAAGTTTCTTCAAATACCTATTTTTCAAATCCTCGCAAGCTCCGTCCCCTCTTAAGGAAGACTCCTATGTCAAAATCCACAGCTGGACTGTGATAGGCTAAATATTTGTTAATATTGGTGGATGTAGTTTGGTCTAAAACTCGGTTCACGCATTGACAATAAACGTGGAGGATCTCCTCTCCTCGCGTCGGATCGAGTTGAAAGTCGCTTGCACGTCATAAAACGTCAAGCCAGATATTGGTTTCAAGACACATGAGACAGTTACACAGTTTCTACCCGAGTGAAGTTTCAACTTACTGGAAATTGTTGTCAAAAGTGGTAAAGCAATTACGAGGACGACTACTCAGTTGATATGTGACTTATAAACTATTGGAATATAACAGTGGGCAGGGGCCGGCGGCAGCTTGTGCGTCAGTTCGCCGTCTCGCTCGTGCGGCGCTCGCTCCGTGAGGGCGTGCTGACTACGTTACAGTATACGAGGACAAAACATGGTCTTCAGGCAGCTCAGAACGTCAGCACCGGCTCCTCGCGGTGGTCCAGGATGTCTGGAATGTTACCAGGCGTCGATTAGCAAAGTTGATGGAATAAACATCAAAAAGGATCTCAAAAAAGAAATAATAAGATTATTTCACCGTCGAAGAAGAGAATGTTTGAGATAGCAGGTAGAAGGCCTGCAAGCATTGAATGCGACGATAATTTGCCAGTCGGTGGCTCGTTCTAGTGAGAGTCGATAGGAACAGATGTGGCATGCTGACCTTTTGCGATGGTCCACCAGGGCAGCGTGACGTAGGTGACGTAGGCGTTGAGCGGCGTGGACTGCTGGCGCTTGCCTTCCTTCCACAGGTGGAACGTCTGCGTGAAGCCGCGCATCGCCCACAGCGGGTTGTACGCGCCGTCGTCCAGCTCTGTGCGCAAACGAACAGACAAACGGACGTTATTATGAACGATAATACATTTGATATCATCTGTGTCTAAAAAGTTTCATTAGGAACCAATTATTGATACTGTGATGTGGATGTCGTTCTACAAATTTCTATGAATGTAAAGTGCGTTCATAATTTTAAAGTAATTTTAACAAAAAGGTAAAATTTCGAAGGACGAAGGCATGTAAGTTGTGTGAGCATGCCAGGTGAGGATCGCGTCTAGTCTTGTGGACGGATCTGCGCGTGTAGTGGCGATATGGTGACCTGAAGTAGTGGAACCGCAAGCGAGGCGAGGCACGCGGGCGGCGCACGCGCCGCTGTGGCGGAACTCAGCGGCGGCACGCGGCGGCTGCTCTTATATCACATGATGGATGCATCAGAGGTGAACTAGCATACAAATTTTGTTTCTTCCGAGTTCGCACAGTCGTAGGGGGAGTGACTAGTGTGAGTGTGTAGGTGTGCGCGGAGTACCGGAGAGGTCCTGGCGCGGCACGTCGCACCAGTAGTACACGGCGGTGCCGTCCGGCGTGGTGCGGCACGGCGGCTGCGACGCCGGCGCGGCCGACAGCGAGCGCTGCGCCGGCGCACGGCGCGGGGGACACAGTCTCTAGGCACGCCGGGCTCGACACGTCCTCGGCCGCGCGCCCGCATACCGCGCGCATGGCCGCACTGTCGCCGGGCCCGCACGGCGAGCTCGCATCGGTCGCTGCGCACGCGCCTCCGGCGCCGGGCGGGCCCGCGGCGCCGCTCGGCTTGCGCCCGGCCGCCACGTGGCTTGCGCGCCTGCCCCGCCCCACCCCGCGCCCCCCGCGCCCTCTACCTACACACAACACACCCGCATCACTAGCTTTGCGCACCTCACTGAATCTACGCTCAGGTTTCGCGTCGTTTTTACCCACGTCATCGATCATCCTGTACTTCATACGAGGGTGTGTCCACACTTCATATGAAACACAAACAGACGGTGTCCGTACTTAAAAACGCCACAAAACATGTCGCGTGAGTCGTGTGACGCGCACAAACGCCCTACACGCTCTACCCGCGGTACGTTCGACACTACGCCTCCCACTGAGCGACTACTGCGCGTGCGCGCCCCGAGCGCCACTGCGCGCCACGCCGCGCGCCGCCACGTGCCACGAGCGACTACAGCCATGCTATGACTTATGAGCGACAACAGCTAGCAACAGCAGTACAACAAACACACAATCAAGCAGTTTTGGAAGCATTCACAATGAACATTCATGTTTTGTGCATCCAGAAAAATACATTGAAATAACAATATAGGTAATCTAAGTGTGAAAGTGCAAGTTACTTATTATCATGGGCTCAATGTGGATCAAGTGGACGAATCATTGATCGAGAACTTACAACGCGACTCAATGTCAGATTAATTTATACAATCATTTCCATTAGAGGCCCTCATTGACATTGAAAGAATTCCAATGGAAGTGTATGTATTCAGAGTACGGGCTGGTTCACTACGGTTATATGTGAATAATTAGCGAGTTATGTAACATCGTCCGAACAGAGAGTTGGCAGTGGACACGCGAATAAGGGCTCGCACATGTCATTGATAGTGAACCCAACTCAAATAAAAATACAGGTTTTATTACAATAGTCATGAAAATAATTTTCTCCGCCGAATTCAGTTGAACTAGTCAACTTTGTGTAGTCTTAAATCGTCCGCTAGATAGCGCAAGCGGTGTCACGTAATCACTTCAAAGCGCCCATTATGTTCCACGTTTCGTAAAAGCTTCATCAACATTGTAACGTGCTCGCGTGTATTGTGTACAGTCAATCGCACTCCATGGTGTTGATAGCGCCTTTATTTCGTAGCAGTAAGGGCGATTTTCCTAGTTAAAGTGGTGTGGTGGAGTGTGTGTGGCGGCACGTACCGTCGCGCAGGTCCCCGGCCTCCACCTCGGCCACGCCGCAGCCGAGCGCGTCCAGCCCCTCGTTCTCCGAGCGGCTCTTGTCGCGCGCGTCGCGCGTGCGCCAGCCGCCGCGCACGAAGTTGTTGATGTTGGCGCTCGGGTCGCTCAGCCGGCGCTGGAACATGACCCGGGGTATGTTAGTGCACGATGATGATGGATAGACGGACAGACACATATCTATATAAATATTTGGAAATCAATGCTAAACCTTGACACCCTATCTCCATGGTAGACCTTTATTTATTTATTTATACAATCTGTTTGTGTAAGCGGCTTTCTTGAGTACTCACCAAAATTATAGTGCCAGGTGTCAGGGCAAAACTCGGCAGTGGCAGTTAGGTAATGATGCTCGTTTGTGGATCATTTAAAGCTTGTGTATGGCACGATGATATGGGACTGAAGTTAATTTACTCAAAGAGATGTATGCAACAAAGGCATGCCGCGACTATCTGCGAATGGAGACGAGTGCGGGAGAATGATGAAACTTGTGCCATGAACACATCTGTCTCCACCCTCACCTGGTGCCTATACATGAACACATCTGTCTCCGCCCTCACCTGATGCCTATACATGAACACATCTGTCTCCACCCTCACCTGATGCCTATACATGAACATCTCCTCAGGGTCGTCATCCCAGTCGCTGTCCCACATGTCAGTAGCCGACATGCCAGGCTCGGAAGTGGGCGTATCCAGGCCGGCGGCGTGAGGCCGCGAGACAGCCATCTCGGCGTGGCCCTTGCCGCTGGGCCCCTTCATGCGCACGAACTCGCAGCGCGCCGCCGCCTTGCCCCCCAGCAGACCGAACGACATGCGCTGTGCCACTTTTGTCGAGAGAGATGTTTGCTGGAAAGAATTACAGGAAAATTGTTTTACCGTGGCGGACAAAAATAAACTCATGGTTCAAGACTCTTTTTGCAAGAAGACCGTAAGACCCTAAAAGAGGGTGGGTAAAGCTCGGATGCGATGATAAGGACACCCAGCAGGCCACAACTGCATATCGACAGATCAAAATTGTAAGAAAAAGAAGAAGGCCTCGACCAGAATGGTTGATACTTGATACCGGCCTACGATGATATTGATGGATGATAACAATATTAACCAATGAGCGTAAGTTCTTATTCTAAGGCCCACTTGCGCGTACATGGGTTATCCTATATAACTCGGAGTTAACAGCTAACTCAGAGATAAATAACACATCATGCACCACTAAGCGTTAAACTTTATAATATTTAACCCACCAATGTGGGAGAGTTACGTCGCTAAACTCTGGGTTAGTGTAAGTAATGTCAAAATAAATTGACGTTATGAGGTCCCGCTGACAACTTATTTTGTATTTTATATTGTTCGACGTTAAAGTTAGTGAAAATTCAGTATCAGTATCAACAGGCAGTATATTCATGAAATATAAAAATAAATCAAAAAAATTAAAACTTATTTTTCCATATCTGACGTTTTTGTCAATCAATAAACTAAGTCTCCATGGTACATACAATCGATTAAAATGAAATGTCATGTTATAAAATGTAAAGACAAGAAAGTATTACGTATCGTAATGTAGTGTAAAAGAGAAAGGTATACAATTTCCGTTCATTGCTCGTTAAATCATTTTGGTCGGATTACTTATCAGGCCATAGAGACTGCAATTCTATTTTATGTTTCGTCTATTGAACTGCAATGTTGGGAACATTGCACTCAAAAATCACTATTGTCAGGTTATCTAACCTAGTGTTACTTTTAAGTGGCGCAACGCGTAATATGAGTTAAAATGTTAATTACTTATCTCCGAGTTTACAAATTCGACATTTATTCATTTAACCCGACTAAACGTGCCAGTGCAGTGGGCCTAAGAGAATAAATAACCTTCCCCAATAGTTGCACAGTTGAACGTTAAGGGTCCGTTCACACAGACCGGCTCGGAGAGCATCGGCGCGCATTTTTCTTTTCACACAGACCGGATCGTATACGCTTGGAGTTGGTCGGAGCGGAGCCGCCAACTATTTCAATAGACCGGCTGGAAGTTATCTGAAAGCGGATGCGATCGGAGCCGGTCGGATGCACTCGCAGCCGGTCGGATGCGCTCGGAGCCAGGTGGATACACTACAAAGGCAGTACTAGTATTCCACGCAGTCCAAGTTTTGTTTTCGGTGTTAAGGTGTGCTTTTCGGAACATGGATTTAGATAGTTCCGATGAAGAAATATATTTGTTAGCAAGATTTTTTGAAGCAGAACAAAACCGATTGGCTGCGCGAGCGAGAAAAAGCACGCAATCGGAGCCGATCGGCTGCGCGAGCGAGAAAGAGCACGCAATCGGAGCTGATCGGCTGCGCGAGCGAGAAAGAGCACGCAATCGGAGCCGATCGGCTGCGCGAGCGAGAAAGAGCATGCAATCGGAGCCGAACGGCTGCGCGAACGAGAAAAAGTACGCGATCGGAGCCGGTCAGCTCTTCTTATTATTTCACACCAAGCGCGTTCAAGCATTCTTAATGACAAAAGCAGTGCACATGCAAAAATAAACCTTACTACAAATACTAAAAACTCTGTTTTCAACGTGATAAGAATCTGCTCTCCTCTCCGAGCCGGTCTGTGTGAACGGACCCTAATGCTAAGAGTTGTTGGTACAGAACAATTTTCTGTCCCGTGTTATTGTTATTGTAGCAAATGTGTTGCTTGACAAACGATAGCTTACATCGACTTTCGGTTCTCACGTAACACAACCATTCACTTTTCATTCGGAAAAAGGGAAAAACGCACGTACATACAATCGCTCTAAGCATAGCAACCGGCTATTTACCGTCTGTAACAATGGGGCTTTGTCGCAGCGGGAACTAAGCAGCCGGTGCACGCTGTTGTGGGAACTAAGCAGCCGGTGCACGCTGTTGTGGGAACTTCGTAATTGTTTATTTTTAGACGTAGTAAACAGCGCCGGCTGAGCACGCGTGTTTTGTAAACAGACGGCACGCGCCGCCAGCGGGACTGCTGCGGCTGCTCATCAGAACTCACTGGATGGGCACTTTATAAACAAATGTTAACATTGGACAATACGCTATTGTTTTAACGCTAATCCGTTCATGTGAACTCAGGAAATATGTACATACATTGGTGAGTCACAAGTTATTATGAAGCAGTGAAGCAGAGTTACTTTCGTGATGTCGATACACAGTCGCGTCTGCTGCTAGAGACAGTTCGTCTAGAAGATCTGCTGCTCCGCTCTGCACTGCTGCAGGGCCGCGTTTATTATTATGAAGCAGAGTTACTTTCGTGATGTCGATACACAGTCGCGTCTGCTGCTAGAGACAGTTCGTCTAGAAGATCTGCTGCTCCGCTCTGCACTGCTGCAGGGCCGCGTTTACTTGGACGGTGGCTGCCCGCGAAGTTAAATTACTGTCAAAAATAACTTTTAACTTCAGGACGACAGCCCTTGCTTCGTTTCTGATTTAAAATAATAAGCGAATGATAGCCAATTGTTGAATAGGCAAAGTCCGTCCTTCTCTCACGAATACATCTTCAGATACAAAAAATTGTGTACATAAGTAGGCACTCAAAAAGCGGATATACATATGTATTCAGAAGAGATGAGGACAAATTCCCGAGCACGTGAACAAGTTGTCAAAGTACTGTTGGTCGTGGTCGTGTCGTATGATAAACCGGCTCAACCGATCTGATGCTGAATCACGTCGGTGGGCGGAGGCCTACTACTCGCCACTCGCCACTCGCCGCGGCTATTTGCTACTCCGCTATTTAAAGAAACGCGATAAAGTCGAATCATTTATTTAAATTAGACCATTTAGAATGTATTAATAACAAAGAGAATGGGACTTGTTCAATGTTACCTTTGGACATTGACTCAGCACTCTGCCTGCCTCATGCGGTCCAGTTAAAATATTGACTTGGTTGCATATTACACGCATAGGACACATAGAATTAAGTATAATAGTGTGTGTTAAGAGAAACTAGTATATAAGCAGAACATTTTGTAAATAAATCAGATTTGAATTTTATATTCTTGTCTCATTACCCCTCACTGTGGCCAAGACACCTTTAGCCATCTCCGATCAGTCTCGTGAGTCTGCGTGACTGGCAGTGAGTGTACCCTTCCCGAACCTGGTATTCCTGTCTACTATCCGTCTGTTACCTTAGGTCGCATGGTGCAGACATCCTGTACTTATCTATATATTTATTTATCACACACTAAGTATATGGTAGGCTAGGGACTGTTAGGCTTGTAGGTCTTTGTAGGTTCCTTAACTTATCATATATTTCCATGTACCGTCACACCCTTGACAATATTGCGGCCTTACGTGACGTTTGTTAAGGGTGGATGTACATTTTGGTCCTTCGAGCATTTGAATCACGCGGTTCCCCTTGCCCAGAGTAGGGATAGACTTTGACAGACTGACATTTTGGAGAACTGGGGGCTGGTGTGCTCAACAAAGCAACAGTTTTCGGTAATCTGAAGAACATTGTACTAGGGTATTCTGTCGGAAAGCCTCTCGTTGCGGATCGGTCACTGGCCTCCCACAAGCGGGTCTCACCAGCTGATTGAGAAGTCGCACAAATATAACAAGAGCGCAGATACCACTAGTACGGACTTGACTGTTAGAGTAGGGTAGGGCGTTAGGGAAGAAGAAAGAAGAGCACAATGGAGATACAGGAAATTAACGAATTAATCAAGAGCCAGGAAGCGGATTACAACGAGATCAGAAGAGTATTGACAAACATAAAAAAAGACTCGCCCACAAGAAAAACAGAAAAATACATCAATGAGAGAAAAAAAACCTTATACCAAGTTTTTCAGCGAGTTCAAGAAAACCATACAAGACTACAGGAACAGGAGGTGTTATCAACTCATAAGTATATGACTACAAACTACTTTGACAACATTAAAAAATGTTACGACGAAGGAATCGAGTACCTCGAAAAATGCGAAGAAAGGCTACAACATGTACAAAGTGTCTACGAACCACGACTTTTAGATGAAGAGGAAGACAAGGATGGAGTCAGTAGCCCAAAACTATTTATACAGCTATTCCGAATGTCACAGATAGCTAAGAAAATATCTCAGGCTAAGGAATCTGTAATACAAAATAAGCCGATATGGCACTTACAAACACTATTACAAACATTACAAAAACAATGGCTAGAAATCGAAGAAACTCACATCGAACTACTAATGGCCGAAAGTACACTGGACAACAGCTACTTCAGAGATACTTGTTTCGAAAAAACGCAGAAAGATTATGAAATTACTACGGAGTTATTGGAAGAAAGAATCTTTCAAATCTCAGATGAAAAAGTTATTACGACAAAATCCTCGGGAAAACTTCCACGAATAAGTATTCCCATATTCACGGGGAACTATGACTCTTGGGACACATTCCAAGACTTATTTAGAAAAATTATTCACGAAGATAAATCGATTTCTTCAACAGAAAAAATGCAGTACCTAAAAACACACGTAAAAGGCGACGCAGCAAGATTAATACGTCATCTAACAATAAGCGAAATAAATTATGAAACAGCTTGGAAGTTGCTGACGCAGAGATATGAAGACGAGCGCATGATCGCTACTAAATTTATTGACAAACTATTAGATTTGCCTAAAATGCAACGAGCTAACGCGGCACAATTACGAGACATGCATGACACTGTAAATGAATGTCTTGAGGCACTAAAAAATCAACGCATAAACACATCGTCTTGGGGCCCGCTATTGATAAGAATAGTCAGTAGAAAATGGGATGAAGAGACAAATACGAAGTATGAAGATCAACTACAAAACCGAAATAAAATACAATCCTTTGACGAGATGATGAAATTTATGGAAAACCGTTTCAATTGCCTTAAGTCTTTTGACGGATCTACATCATATACAAACAAGCAACTATCACGGGACAGACAGACAACGGAAAAATATAAACGTTGTTGGTTTTGTCAAAATAACGACCATACTATTCATCACTGCCCTAGTTTCAAGGCGTTATGCGTCAACGATCGATACAAGGCTGTCGCGCAAAAAAGAATGTGCAAACGTTGCTTAAATCACGATGATCAGAAACAATGTGTGAGTGCAGTTTATAAACAATGCGAAATTTGTCAACATAAGGGTCACAACGTTCTATTGCATCAATCTAGGCCGTTTCAAAACAATGACAACGCTAAAAAATACGCACCAAAAAATACAGGTACAGAGAAGGCACAAAATATAGCGACTTCGAACTTATCTGCAACAAATACTGACGCTACAAACACTACTTTACTAGCTACTGCCATAGTAAGAACTACCGCGTATGACGGGATGCCGCAGTTGCTGAGAGTATTGTGTGATCAAGGATCAGAAGCGTCATTCTGTACTGAAGAAGTAGCACAATTGTTATCATACCCACGACAAAAAATCCAAGCCGAAATAAAAGGTATCGGAGATGAAAAACCAAAAACGTCAAACTACACAATCAACATTACTCTACAACCAAGGTATTCCAGCGATTACAAACTACCAGTAACGCTAATAGTACTACCAAAGCTAACAAGTTCCCTACCAAGGAATGATCTACAACAATTACAAGAAAAAATCTTGGATAATGCACTTGTAGCAGACCCAACTTATTATAAAAAGGGACCTATTGATATTATATTAGGTGCCCAAGAATACAGCAGAATATTACTACAGGGTTTCGAAAGACTAAGGGACGGAATTATCGCTCAGAATACAGAATTAGGGTGGATTTTATCCGGATTTTATCCCAATGAAACAAAGAATGGAGTTAAAATACTCAGTATGGTGGCTTGCACCGAAGATGTACGACAACTTACCAAATTTTGGGAATTAGAAGAAATTCCACAAAATTACGAACTTACAAATGATGACCAGACCTGCGAAAACTACTATAAAGAAACAACAATAAGAAACCCAGACGGAACTTACACAGTACGACTTTCTTTAAAAGATGCAAACGTAAACTTAAACTTAAACGGTGAATCACGCAGGAAAGCCGCTGCACGGCTACTACAATTAGAACGACAGTTCGCAAAAAATGAAAATTTACGACAACAATACATTGACTTCATGAATGAATACCTACAAATGGGTCATATGAGAAAAGTAGGTACAACGAACTACAACTCAGGAAAATACTACATACCACATCAGGCAGTAATCAAAGAAGACTCATTAACTACAAAACTACGCGTGGTTTTTGATGCGAGCAGTAAAAGCAGCACAAAAATAAGCCTAAACGACAATATGTATAAAGGACCACGATTACAACAAGACTTATCCACTATACTTCTACGATGGCGAAAACACAAGTTTGCCTTTATGGCAGATATTATGAAAATGTACCGTTTCATAAAAATTAACGAATTAGACTACGCACATCAAAGGATACTATGGAGATTTTCACCAAAACACGCAATTAGTGAATATGAACTTACAACTGTAACCTACGGTACAACTAGTGCCCCCTATCTTGCGGTACGAACATTGCAACAACTTGCGATAGACGAACAAAACAATTACCCAATTGCAAGTCAAGCTACTTTACAAGATTTCTACGTGGATGATATTTTATCCGGAGATTCCCAGGAAAGCGCAGCTAAAGAGTTACAGAGTCAGTTAATAACCATGTTAAACAAGGGCGGTTTCAAACTACGAAAATGGTCCTCAAATAGTTCAGAGCTACTGGAAAATATACCAGTGGAAGACAAAGACGATCAACTGCTCAAACTACCGTTAGACGAGTCCAGGAAGTCATTGGGCATAATATGGTCACCACGGGAAGACAGTTTTCATTTCCAGATAACTATAACGGAAAATAAAAAACCAACGAAAAGATTTATTATGTCAGAAGTTGCGAAAATATTCGATCCCTTGGGCTGGTTAGCGCCAATTATTATTAAAATGAAGCTGCTCATACAAGAACTCTGGACGAACGAGATAGGATGGGATCAACCTGTTGATGACATAATCCAGAAAAAATGGGTTGAATTACAAAACCAAATTAAAAGCATAGAAGAAATTAAAATACCACGATGGTGTTACATAACAGACAGCACAGAAATTGAGCTATACGGTTTCAGCGACGCTTCCGAAAAAGCTTACGGAGCGGTGGTATACAGCCGCGTAAAAATCAATAACATTTACTACGTTACATTATTACAAGCAAAATCGAAAGTGGCGCCAAAGAAACAAAAAACTACTCTACCTCGACTTGAGTTATGCGCTGCACTGCTACTAGCCGGTTTAATGGAAAAAGTAAAAGAAGCGCTTATCTGCAAGAACATTACGATATTTTGTTGGACGGATTCTATGATCACGTTAGGCTGGATAAGAGGAGAGCCAGAACGGTGGCAAACGTTCGTAGCCAATAGGGTGTCTCAAATTAAACAACTTTTACCAAACGCAGAATGGAACCATGTAATTTCTGCTGATAACCCGGCTGATATCGTTTCAAGAGGTCTTGAGCCGGAAAAATTGATTAACTATTCACTGTGGTGGAACGGGCCACATTGGTTAAAAACCAACCAGATTCCTATCACGAAAGGTATGCCGCAGACGAACCAAGAAATCAAAGTGTGTCATACAACTACAACTGAGATTGAAAATAATGATCTCTGGAATAGATTCTCCAGTTTAGATAAAATGGTAAGAGTGTTATCTTACTGCTACAGATTTACAAACAAACAATCAACAAATAAGCTACTTACTAGTAATGAACTAAACGTGACAGTAAAACGAATAATTCAGAAGATACAACAACAGGAATTCAAAGATGAATTGAAAACCATACAAAGTGGACAACCCTTGAAGAAAAATAAAACATTATCCACTTTAGATCCGTTCATAGACGAGGACGGACTACTTAGAGTTGGAGGCAGATTACAAAACTCCAATTTGCCTTACAATCAAAAACATCCAATACTTTTACCATATAACCATCACGTAACGTCATTAATTATACAAGACGCACATACAAAAACTTTGCATGGTGGGAACAAATTAACAATGGCTTATTTACGACAAACATACTGGATCATTAGTGGAACAAGAAAAGTAAAGAGTATAATTAACAAATGTGTGAGGTGCATACGATACAAAGCAGACACAAACTCACAAAAAATGGGAATACTGCCAAAAGCACGAGTAACGCAATCCTACCCATTCACTTATACTGGAGTGGATTATGCGGGACCAATACAAACAAGAACCATGAAAGGGAGAGGACACAAGTCTTATAAATCATACATTGCTGTTTTTGTATGTTTAGCAACAAAAGCAGTGCACCTAGAATTGGTGGGAGATTTAACAACAGAAACATTTATCGCTGCGCTACGCAGATTCATGGCACGAAGAGGTCACGTGTTACACATGTACAGTGACAATGCAACAAACTTCGTAGGAGCAGCCAACTTTTTACATCAAGAAATATTACAAATCACGCAATCGCCGGAATTTCAAAACGCAATGACGAATATAGGAACACAGTGGCATTTCATTCCTCCATCATCACCACATTTCGGTGGCATCTGGGAAGCTGGCGTAAAGTCAGTGAAACATCATTTACGTCGAGTAATCGGGGATTCGACACTAACATACGAGGAAATGACAACCTTTCTACACCAAATTGAAGCGTGTTTGAATTCAAGACCATTGTGTGCGCAAACCGAAAATATTAATGACAACACAATACTAACTCCAAGCCATTTTCTTATTGGCCGAGAAGCAGTAGGAGTACCAAACCCGCTCGAAAACATCAATACTGACCTAGTTAACAGATGGAAGCAGATTCAAAAAATGAAAAAAGATTTTTGGAACAGTTGGACAAAAGACTATCTTCATCAACTACAGCAAAGATACAAATGGAAACAAGCACATGAAAATGCTAAAATTGGAACGGTAGTACTAATAAAAGACGACAATATAAATCCAAGTAAATGGCCATTAGCAAAAATCACAGAAGTACACCCGGGAAATGATGGTGTAGTTAGAGTGGTAACTCTTCAAAAATCAACAGGCGCTTGTCATAAAAGATCAATTCACACGTTGATCCCGCTCCCTGTGAACGAAAACGAAGAAATTGAAACAACTAGCAAAAACATGCAAACGTCTACGCAATGTAACATGTCAACAGCCACAATAAACAAAAAAGGTATACGATCATCGAAAAGTTGGCTAAAGGGTTTACTAGTTCAGACAATGCTTATTTTATTAATCGGCACCGTATCGACTACGCCCACATACACATTAAAAAATTTAAAGCCAGGGCTATACGTTGAAGACATTGGAACCACAACTATTAATCGAGGAACGTTTAGAATTGAAACTGATTACGAGAGAGGAAGCTTGCAACTAGACCAAAAGAAGATCGAAAAAATAACAACACAATTTCAACAACTTTGTAAGGACACTCAATACATCATGGATGAAACGCATTGCAATGAATTTTATCACCATTTAAATGAAGAAAAAGCAAAATTTGAGACAACAAAGGAATACCTAACAGAGATAAAGAAAACTAGGAAGAAACGAGGTCTCTTGGGACAACTTTTAACATCGGTATTCGGAGTAAATGATGAAGTATACAGGGACATAGAAACATTAAATAACAATCAGCAGAAGCTTATAGACGCTGCCAATCATCAAACAAAGATAATGATATCCACCATCGCAGGTGTAAACCAAACTGAAGAACAAATCCAGAAGAAGTTAGAGAAGTTCCAAGCAAAACTAAATGAAGCAATATCGTTCATGAATAACCACAATGTTTGGTATAAATCGATTGACAAAAATCATATCAAGATACAAGTAATGCAAACCTACGAGTTAGCAAACAATTTTATAAACGAAATTATGGACTATTATAAAGGCTTACTTGAAATTTATACACAAAAAACCACTATATACAGTATACTAACACCAAAACACATTAGCAAAATTATACAAATGGCAAATCAAAAACTACCATCAAACTTAAAAATTATTCAGGGTCAGATAATACAAACAGAGATGAATGTTAATACTACGCACATAAGAGTGTACGCGTACTTCCCAATACACGACATCACAAAGTATACTCTGATACACGTAACGCCAATTCCAGAAAGGAAAACAGATGGATCTTTCGAGTGTTTAACGATACAGCAGACATTCATGGGTTTCGATTACAACAACGAGCGCTACTTTGAATTAAATCAAGACGAATTTAAAGACTGCCTTCAAAGTAACACAGAGTTTGTCTGCTATCCCGTAGCTGTCAAGAACATGCAATTAAATAAAAATTGCATAGTTGAACAACTCTTCAGAACAGAGAACGACACCCACACCCAATGCACGTCAAAGACCTTCAAAATTTCGACAGATGTTGTATGGAAACAATTATACATGCAAAACACCTGGCTCTTCATTGCAACAAAATCGGTTGCCATATCGATTGTGTGTGACGGCCAAAGACAAGAAATAACGATACAAGATGTCGGAGTTCTCTATATTTCTGAGAATTGTGTCATTAAAACACTAAACAACATACTTGCTGCAAAAAGGACAACGACTATAACAGTACTAGCGTCTTATTCCAAAACGACGAACTTCTCCATTAATACGCAAATCCTACCAACACATATAAAAGACATATCCAAGGAAGAATTAGTTTTAGACAAGTCAAAGGGAGTTTTCGACCATTTACTCACTTCGGAAACAAATTTACAAACTCAGCTAGACAACACAATTTGGAAACAACTACAATCACATACATACATCGCCAGCATTAGCACCTCACTTGTCATTATAAGTTTAGCATGTGTTTTAATTTATTTCGGCCCACAGGTATTGAACAAATTTCGAGCCACCATTGCAGCAAGAAGGAAGACTACGCCACCTATGCAGCAACCAACAAACTGCCCACCACACCCGCGACAAACTCCACAACGGTACGGCATTCCACACAGCGTGCCCACCCCGTCACAACAAACTGAACAAGGCCAAGCCAGACCATACGAGACCATCGAGTTGTACCAATTGGAGTCCCGTTCCTGAGAGTCGCCAGAATGTTCAATGTTACCTTTGGACATTGACTCAGCACTCTGCCTGCCTCATGCGGTCCAGTTAAAATATTGACTTGGTTGCATATTACACGCATAGGACACATAGAATTAAGTATAATAGTGTGTGTTAAGAGAAACTAGTATATAAGCAGAACATTTTGTAAATAAATCAGATTTGAATTTTATATTCTTGTCTCATTACCCCTCACTGTGGCCAAGACACCTTTAGCCATCTCCGATCAGTCTCGTGAGTCTGCGTGACTGGCAGTGAGTGTACCCTTCCCGAACCTGGTATTCCTGTCTACTATCCGTCTGTTACCTTAGGTCGCATGGTGCAGACATCCTGTACTTATCTATATATTTATTTATCACACACTAAGTATATGGTAGGCTAGGGACTGTTAGGCTTGTAGGTCTTTGTAGGTTCCTTAACTTATCATATATTTCCATGTACCGTCACACCCTTGACAATATTGCGGCCTTACGTGACGTTTGTTAAGGGTGGATGTACAGGACTCAATTGGAACAATTATTGTGTGCTAAAGTTAGCAAGGAGTTAATCGTTGACATAATTTATCAATCAGTCGTTAGTTTGCATACGTATGCAATTTGCAATCAATCGAAATCTCACGACATGATCAATAAGGAGTATTTACATGATAAACAACAACTGGTTTAACCGAAAATAAAACTTCCAGAAACACCTTCTGAATAATCTTTAATTTTGGCTCTTCACCGAAGTACAAAACATAATAACAATCCTGATGAATCATAATCATAAGAAAGAAAAGCGCGTCACTTCGAGAAGTTGAGTTGGGAAAACGAGCGACGCAGTCCCTGCAGGACGGGAGTCTCGAGCGATCCCTAACTTGTGATATAGAACCAAAAGCTCATTAGTGAACAATAATACAAATAACTGGGTCAATAAAAAAGGTTAGCTTGAGATATGAACTGCGGGCTTTGCCCTTTAGTGATCAGTCACTAAAGAAACAACGTAGACATGAATCATAGTACCCTACAGACGGTGACAAGCAAGCCCTTAGTCAAAGCCGGCGGTCGTCGACCCCGCACCGAGCTGCCAACACTATTGCTCCGACTGCGACTGGCCACTCGTGATCCATCATGTATACGTAGAAACACGGATCAGGGAAAGTGCCAACCGCCATTTAAATCGATCATGACAAGTATTACTGTATGTAAAACCGTTGACATCGTTTACGTGACACTGCTGCATGCTGAAATGAAGCGCAGTGAATAATAAAGTACTCCTCCGCCAAGCCAACTAGGCTCCCGCTAGTACGCGGCTCGGGAGGCGGCAGCTGCCTTGTGTGCTAGGTCTCCACCTAGCACACAAGGCCTAGTAAGAAACCAGTTTCCGCCCGGCAACAATAAGCTTCAGGGTCCCCTAGATAATGATTGTTCTATTTTTTACACAACGTCTATCTACTTATAACGTCGGAAAGTTGAGCAACAAAGTCACAAGACAGTAGTCAGGAGGCACTTGAACTTGAACCCACTTATTGAGACATATGGGTCCACTTAAACATAAGTTTGAAACTAGTCAAGTGTCAATTATTATCTACATATATCAAGCGGTTTTACTATAAGTGTAGCACGTGAGGTCCGGAAGCAGCGTGTCAGCTGCCGCCGCGACGAACCAGATGGCCTAGTTACAGTTACAGCACACGCTCTGGTGGGTTTGTTCTCCGGTCGACTGTTTATCGATTGATTGGCGGCTCAATGTCATAACGAGGGAGCGATCGGCCGCAGATTGAAGTGGGGCAGACGAGAGGCTTCGCAGGCCCGCGACATCGCGTCGCCTAACAATGTTGTACTAATTATCAAGTTATCGCGGGAGAAATGGAGCCGCATCAGTACCTGTCGCGTGAACTGTTTGTAGCCAGTTATGTTAGTTAAGTACGTATGTAATAGGATGCGAGTCTGACGAAATGTGGGTGTACTAAAACACCTCGGCCTAACCCTAAACCCTTGTTTAACGCTTCCCCGTTGGGACAGGCGTGATGTCATCGCGCAAGTGTTTGGCAATGGGGGCGTGAAACACTTTCGTTGCGTAGCTACGCGTTACATTCAGAAGGGGAGTCTGGGTGGTGAGATCACGCGTGTCGGCGCGACGTGCGCACTGATGTCATGGTGTCAGGCGCCCTTGAGTGGTCCGTGACACCCTCGCGGAACAGGGCTGGGGTTACAAATAAAAGGCCGAAAATGCGAATCGTTAAAAACTAGGAACTCACACAATTATTTGTCATGAAACGCGGTTATTGTGTGATGTAACGCTTTAATCGCAACACTGCTCGGAAATTGAGTTCTTAAAATGCAATAGCTGCACTGACGATAACAATCGTAGCCGATTAGGTACAGTTTATAGTTTTATACGCCTTCATTTCTGATTTCAGTAACTTCAATCGTGGAAGGTGTGCCCGTTTTTACCTTACTGAGGGAACGTCTTGTCGGTCAAACAGCTCTACTTTCCCGTGGGATACTGAGAGTCACCAGTATTAATGTTACGAAGCTAGTATACAGCTCGGTAGGCATAGGGCAGCCCTAGCCCGGGGGTGTCGTAGTCACCAATAAGTCCCAGTTGAACGGGACCGCGAGTGAGCGTCGGCGGCGCTGCTCTGACGTCACGGCACAGCCTGCCAGCCTTTGCTCGCCACAGACACCGATCAGTTAGTCTACCATTAATCAGGCCTTGTTAATATACCGACACACCCCGGCACACTGAGGGAAAGCTCTTAATGGTTTTTATATTTTTCTCAAAAATGCTTAGAAATTCAAGCATTTTTTGACAACTAATGAAAATGCTGTAGGTACTTACTGGTCAAATAATACCATCAGCGGCGGCCGGCAATATTAGTATGAAAATTCATAACTTGATTAACGTGATTAGCGGCTGAATAAATTACTTACATACGTCTTAGCCTCCGTGTAATTTAAATATGGAATAAACTTTTTACTTCGAAACATGGCAATCAAGGAGGTAGGCTTATATCAAAGTTTTTATTTAAATGTCGAACTGGCTTGCAAATAGAGCTATTTAAAATTAAAATAAACCGGTCAAGTGCGTGTCGGACTACGCATAATGAAGGGTTCCGTAGTTGGGATGAATTTATCCCAAAAACAAACTTAACATTTTACTTGAAAAACATGTTCTTCAACTGCAAATGTAAGTTTGTAACAGCAAAAAAAAAATAATGTGATAACTACAAATTACCAATTTTCAGACTTTTTCCTTTACTCGTGCTCTGAGACTGCTTCTTGCCAAACACGATTCTAGGTCAACGGGAAGTACACTATATAGGTTTGATTTATTTGCGAGTATCAACATTTTTATTGTGTTAACTTAGAGCTTCAAGGGACCGTAGACCTATATATTTGATATTAATTTCAACTTGATACCTCCACGTGTTCCTGAGAAAAAGGGTATTGATAGACAGACATACGGACAGCGAAGTGATCCTATAAGGGTTCCGTTTTTTCTTTGTGAGGTACGGAACCATAAAAAAAACGGATGAACATATTGGCGCGTGACAAATGATTGTTGTTCATCACTGATTCTGGATTTTTTAATTAATTTACTTAGTTTGAATTTCCGCGCATTATTTGAGAAAATACTATACAAGTATACAAGCCTTGGCCGCAACTATGCCTCTTTTGCAGGCCGCTGCAGTAATGTAGGTACTAATATAGAACAATAAACCAACACTTGATAAAAAAGTTGAGTGGAATGTTAATTAATACAAAACATTGTACGTCACCTGATCATAATGAATGCTGATGGGTAACGTAATGTATGGCGTGCCGGAGTACCTGATGTCACGCCGCCGTGACGCTACGTGTTCGTCAATGAACAGTAGCCCGTGACACGGTGCCTGACGGTGCGTGGCGCGTCACACGTGCACCGACACCGACGCGAAAGGAGACCCATCCGCTCCTTAATGGCCGTAACGGTCTACATTGCATTGCAGGGTAGCCTCAGCCAAATCCGCGTTCTATTTGCCAATTCACATCACGCGAGACTCGGAAAGCGTGCAGTGATAACGGAGGGTGTTCTGTGAGATGTATGTGGGCTGTGGGCCCAAGGCCGGCGCCCAGTGACGTCACCGCGGCGCCGGCGCCCCATAACCCCACCTTATAAACGAGCACGAAGGAATCCGACACGGATTTTACTGATGCGGTGATAATATTTATGTCAGGATCGTTATGTATCCTTTTCGAATTCTTAACCGATAGTACAACATTTGGACGTCGTTTTCAAGACACGATATATTGGAGTGTTAGCCATGCTGGTGGCCGTTTCCTAATCACTTCGCCTGCCGAGTGCGCGGTCATTACGGATGGATGACCACTTTCTTGCTGACTGCTGGTTTATTATACTTACCTGTTATTGCAATCTAATGAATGGAAGTACAACTATCAAAAAACGATTCATTGAGTAAAAATTCTATAAAAAGTATGTATTTATGACCAACTGACAATACAATCCGAATAGCGCTGGATCACAGACAGTAGCATATAGCATAAACAAATAATACATTATTACCAAATATAGATCCGGAAGCATTACCTGGTGGCTATGCTCCACTAGATACGAGATAACATACAGCGCCGGAAGTATAAGTGTTTGGACTATTGTGAACATTGAAGAAGTTTCTATTGGTACCTAGCTACCTACACAAATATTCATTATAGCTGGAAATGATACATTGGAAGAATTATAAGCAGTTACGTCAGTGTTATTCGTACACTTACGCAGTTGTGAAGAATTCTAGATGACTATTATTGGGTACGTACTGATGATCTGAGGCTACACCTACATCTCCCTGCTGGAACTTAGGTTACATTAAAGTTGCATGAAATGAAATGCCAATATTTAGCGCTTAGCAAGTGTTACAGGTTCACGTCTGCTATGAGCACTTATCGCACAGATCCGTCAGTTTGAGGATTTGTCGAGGTGCAACCAAACCGGTGATAAGCCGCGTCTTTTTATGGAGAGCAAATTTGTGCTACCTGTAGCCGGCTGTAGGTTGTCACCTTTTTATTGACGACTTCACAAATAATGTGCTCATCATGTGCCCCGTGCACTTATTGAACGGATTTCAGACTCACAGGATTCAAACACAATTTCTAAATAAGAAGAGCTGACACTGTGAGATTGTAGGTACTTACTTGGCACATTACTCATTCCAATGGAACGGAAATTACCACACAAAGGTTCCGTACCACCGCACAATATTTAACACTTTGCGGGACGCAAACGAGACACAATAGAAGTTTTATTGCTATTACCGCTAATAGCCGTATAGTATCTTTGAAAGCGTTAAAAATATACTCCAGTTTAAAAAAAAAACACGTTTCTTTTATGTTAAAATAAAATTTAGTTTAAAATGAATGAGGTCCCTTTCAGTTTTAAGTTTATACCTTTTTATTATTTGCTATAGCGGCAATAGAAATACACAATCTGTGAACATTTCAACTGACTAGGCACCTATTACGGTTCATGAGATACGGAGTCTTAGTAATAGTAATAGTAATAGTAATAGTAATAGTAATAGTAATAGTAATAGTAATAATAACGCGGCAACACTAACGTCAACACGTCACGAAATTTATTCTCAATAATTTTCATAGTTTTATTCATTTTAGACGCAGTTTTGTATTATACCAGAAACTCAAAAGAAACCCAAAGGCAACCTAAACCAACCATTTTAAAGGCAACCATTTTATATCAATTTTAAACTACAATAGAAGAAAATGAACACTACAATATAAAATACCGAATCGGAGGTGACATCTGTCATGTCACCTCTGATAAAACCAGATAAACATAATCAATGAATAAATAATAATGTTGACGAGATCAGCTGCACGAGCACGCCCACCACCTCTGGACTCTTCGCTCAGCTCCGCCTCGCCGCCGCCGGTATCCAGCCCCACCGTGAGCGCTGTGATGACACCAGCTGCGGTAGTTGCGTCGAGCTCGAGCGACGAGTATTTTTCTCCGCCGACGTCGCCAACACCTGTACGTCGACAGGGGAGAGGCCGGCCACCGAGGAGCTTGGGACTTAGGGGCCAACCGGCCCCGAGCCGGGTCCCCGCTGCCGGTGGTTGTGTGCAGCGCATGAGATGGACTCAGTCTATAAACGAGAACGTCATGCGCGCATATTACGGGTCTACAGAGGGGGGAACTAACCTCACTGCGTACCGTGTTAGAATGCTGTCTCTGTTTCAGGAACTAGAGCCAACCGTCAACGTCTCGGCCCAACGACTGTCGGATCAGGTGCGGGTCATCCAACGCAATCATAGGCTGAGCGATGCCGCACTTGATAGGCTGCGCTCAGAAGTATTGAGCAACCATATCGTCTCAACTCCGGCACAAACCGCGGTACAAGTCTCAACTATTGATTCAATCCCGCCGCGGTCTAATCATGGTGTTGTAGAGGAGGATGATAGGGTTGCCACAGTAAGTAGCCAGTGCAACGCCCGATTGAGGAGCGCACTGGAGGATGCGTTTCTCGAGTATAGGTCCACTCCGACCGAACTTAGGCCCCGATTACCACACTTGCCTATGCACAAGAAAAATAGGGCGCTGGTGTGTGCTTTGGACTCGCAGCTTAAGAATTTTTTCGAGAGCAGCGAGGATCTCATTGATACACATTCGATCCTGTATTGCGCGGCTGTTGCGGCATGTCGTTTAGCTAACGTCAAGTTTCCAAACTGTGACGGAGCTACTCGACCAAAACCAGCCGTACCAGCCTGGCAGTGCAGGATCGAACGTCGTATCGATGGGACCAGGGTACTCATCGGCAAACTATACTGCTTCAGGGAGGGCAATATACGACCACGAGTGATGCGCTTTGTAAGGCGGGCATTCTCGGGGACTGGAATCAGCCCTCGAGAATACATGTCCTGTGTCACAGAGCGCATCGACTTCCTGAAGCAGAAAGTTTGTGCATGGGCGAGCCGTATTCGGCGGTATAAGCGGCGGGTCGATCGATACACGCAGAATCGCATGTTCCAGAGCGGTGAGAGGCGGGTATATAGAGCTTGGGAGCGACCTGAAAAAAGTGTGGCGGACGTGCGCCGCCCAGATGATGCCACCACGAGTACATTCTGGCGCAGCATCTGGTCGGTGCCCGTCTGTCACGCTGAGGCTGGCTGGATGCAGGATGTCGAGCGAGTGTGTGGAACTATACCAGAAATGGAAAAGATCTTAATAACGCCATTAGACGTAGCCAAAGCAGTCCGCCCGTTGCCAAATTGGAAATCACCGGGACCGGACGGACTGCACAACTTTTGGCTAAAATGGCTAATTAGTTCACACACTCGCCTGGCATCTCAATTCCAGTCATCCTTAGAGTCTGGGTTGCTACCGCAGTTTCTAACAACAGGCGTTACCCACCTGCTCCATAAGTCAGGAAGTCCCGCGGAACCCAAGAATTATAGACCGATCACGTGTTTGCCGACGATCTATAAACTTCTAACATCCATTTTGAGAGTGAAAATAAATACGCACATTGAGAGTAACTCAATTATGTCTTCCTCTCAAAATGGATGTAGGAACGGGTCCCGCGGTACTAAGGAGCTACTCCTCATCGACATGGCCATTAGCCAACAGGTTCGTCGATCCCGCAAAGATCTGTCGACATGCTGGATAGATTATAAGAAGGCCTACGACTCAGTGCCACATACATGGCTCATGAGGGTGCTTGAGTTGTACAAGATAGATGCAATTCTACGCACCTTCCTTGAGTCATGTATGGGGCAATGGAGGACGGTCCTTCGCTATCCAGGGTGTCGACAGATCCAGGGGAATGATGAACCTGTATGGATTAAACGGGGAATATTTCAGGGCGACAGTTTGAGTCCACTTTGGTTCTGCTTAGCCCTGAATCCTCTAAGCACACTGCTGGAGGATTCAGGTCTAGGCTATCGGTTGAAGAGAGGTGGTCAGGTCATATCTCACCTCCTCTACATGGACGACTTGAAACTCTTTGCCCCCAACAAATTGCGACTGGTGGAACTACTGAAGGTAACTGAAACTTTCAGTAACGCCATCAGGATGGAATTTGGTGTGGACAAATGTGCAGTCATGCATGTAAAGCGAGGCGAGATTATGGAATCCGAGGGGATTCAACTCTCGGATTCCATAAACCTTAGAGCCCTCTCCGCAACCGAAACCTATAAGTATTTGGGTATGTCGGAAGCGTTGGGCATTAATGCTGCTGACATGAAGCAATCGTTGAAGGAGCGCTTCTTTGGTCGCCTGAAGAAGGTATTAATTAGTCTTCTTTCGGGCGGAAACAAGGTGCGCGCCTTCAACGGTTGGGTCATGCCGGTTTTGGTGTACTCTTTCGGTATACTCAAATGGACTCAGACCGAACTAGACGCCCTGGATAGGAGGGTCCGTACACTACTGACCGCAAACCGGATGCATCACCCACGATCATCGGTGATGAGACTGTACATCCCGCGGAAGTGCGGGGGTCGAGGTTTTTTAAATGCGAAGACCCTCCACAACCGCGAGGTGTGCAACCTCAGGGAATATTTTCTAAACGCCGACGTGGGTATGCACCGTGATGTGGTCGCAGTGGACAACGGGTTCACCCCGCTCTCCATGGCTAAAGAGAACTGGCGCAAACCTGTAGTACTTACTACAGATGACCGCAAGGCGGTATGGCAAAGCAAGGAGCTTCACGGACGCTTCTATCGGGCTCTACACGAGCCCGGTGTAGATTTCTTAGCGTCCGTATCCTGGCTACGTTTCGGTGACCTCTTTGGGGAAACTGAAGGTTTTGTTTGTGCAATTATGGACGAAGTTATTTTGACGAATAACTACCGGAGACATATTATGAAGGACGGGACGGTTGACGTGTGTCGGGCATGCCACCGTCCGGGTGAGTCCATCAGACATATTATCTCTGGTTGTTCTCGTCTGGCTAACGGCGAGTACTTGCACAGGCATAACCAAGTGGCCAGGATTATTCACCAGCAACTTGCTTTGAAATACAAACTTGTGGACTCTGAGGTACCGTATTACAAGTATGTGCCCGACCCAGTTCTTGAAAATGACCATGCCACGTTGTACTGGGATCGGTCTATCATCACTGACATGACTATTGTCGCCAATAAGCCTGATATAGTGGTGATAGATCGATTAGCGCGCCGCGCAATGATAATCGATGTTACCATTCCGCATGACGAGAACCTCGTGAAAGCTGAGAAAGAGAAACAAATAAAATATCTCGACTTAGCACACGAGGTTGTTGACATGTGGAATGTGACCTCGGCTGTCATTGTGCCGATTGTCGTAACGGCCAATGGCCTGATGGCCGAAAGCCTCGACCAACATCTCTCGAGGCTGTCGTTAGGCGGTTGGATCAAGAGCCTGATCCAGAAGGCAGTACTCCTCGATACGGCTCGTATTGTGAGGAGGTTCCTGTCTCTGCAGCCCTAACCACCGGTAGCTTGGACCCTGCTCCCGATACCGGTGGAATTCTATTTTTTATATTTTTAAATGTTTTTTTTTATATTTTGTATTTTAAGAAATATTTAAAAATGTAATTATATAAGAAACAAAAATTAATAAACGAAATAGTAATAGTAATAGTAATAGTAATAGTAATAGGGTTCCGATTGGCGCCCTTCGCGTACGCAAACCCTAAAAATGATCCCCAAGCATTCCCCGCTCGGAAACTAGGGAGGTTGTGTAGGCTTGACTCAACAGGTTATTTTAACTTGGGTCGAGTCGACACACTTCGGGACAACAACAACACGAACATCACGAATGAGTAGGTAGTTGTTTCATTAAAACCGAGTTAATTGTTTGTTATTCCTAAATGTAACTACATTGGCAGGTATTGATGATGTATTTCTCACGTGGTTGGTAAACCGACGTATGTACCTACTTATAGCGCACATAAAGACACAGTACATAGGTAAGAATTTAGAAACTGATAACATCAGTGTGAGATCAGATGCAGCTGAAAGATGCAGATGTGAGTGGAAACGCCGGGAGGGGACGCCCTACGGAGACATATAGTGATCTTATTGGTGATGTTCTTCAGAAAGGTCAGGTGCGTAGTACTCGCAACCGGCGTACGTGTATGACCAGATGTATGAACGTAAACGAGGCAAAAGGAGTATGTAAGGATCGTAGCAGGTCGCGTTCTGTAGTTTCTGGGAAGAAGGCGTGAGTTTATGTGTGTAGGTAACACCAGTGTTTAAGTAACGTCCGGATATCGTTTGGCTCCAACGTCTCCGCTAGCTACAAGCATGTGAAGTCAAAGATTGTGAAATACCCAATGTATGGATAATTCCAAAAGATTTTTATCAGTGTTATCTGCCTGAAATAACACAATGAGCCATTATCTTTAAAGTTGGCTTTTCAGACATCATCACATCCCACATCTGTATTCTGACGTATTCCTTCGTGTTTTATAGCTTGGTTTTATGGCATTTGAATGAAGGACCAGAGTGGTGTAAGTAATTGAGTTTCTTTGTTTTCAGAATTAGATTCTGTGGCAATTATGATAAATTATTTTTCAGCGATACGATCTCAATTTCGCGCAAATTGTATTTGGATAACACAAACACAACAACAAGGTACAAACATTAACTTTCCATTACGCAAGAGTGCGAGTGTGTGTTTTGACATAAAGGACTCGTTCCAAGGCCCGAGGTCGCCAGCACTAAGCAGTGGCAGGACAGGTATCTACTTCCGACCGCGTCACCTTGAAAGGTTTCCTTGAGGAAAGACCCATGACTTCATCCTGATAATTCTCGAAAAAATCCTAATTGCTTTGTAAATAACGACTATTTATACTCTGTGCAAAACGAGATAAACCCAAAGATGAACAAACTGTTTAATTACGTAAGATTATGTTTATTTATTTAGGATCTCTAACAAAAGATGTAGGTACACAATACATGGCACATAAAGAAAGGGCGGGTGTACTCCTTCGCTTATTATAGCAGACCACAGCATGCAAAATAAAGTTAACAACTAAGCTAACAAAGTTAAAATATAACAGCTATTTGGAAAAGTTCATAATTTTTTAGAGGCCATAAAAAAGAAGAAAATACATTTAGAGATACTTAAATTAAACTATTAAACATTTCTTGTATTTAGACAGAGACTCGCAGATGTCTAGGGTCTTCAAGTATCTAATTGTAAGTGTAAAGAAATAAAAAAGGATCTGGCTTATTAAGTAAACCTTGTTGAAAAATGAAAACACTCAATTTATGATATCTTTGAGGAGCCATAGAATAGTTAAGCTTATTAGACCCTTTATTGTCATTCAATTACATTGACCCACAGAGTACAAGGCGCTGACGGTTTATACAATCAGTCATCGAGTCATCAGTTTCTTCGCTCTCATAGTAATCGTCACAGAGCAAAGAAATGCTTTAGGTACTTATATCGACTCGTCTCGATCGTCGGTCTATCAATGAACCGGTCCTCATCTAATCTTTATTTGGAATTATCTGTGTTTGTGCAAAAAGGATCAAACAAGATCTCCATAAGACGAACATCATGTGAAAAGTATAGATAAGATAACACACAGACGACAATATCACAGAATATTATAAAACAGATAATCTACACAATGAAGTCAAATAACAACCCTGGTCAGATTCGCTTCAATAAACATTCAACTTTTATTTGTGGTTAATTACTATGCAACATACCTAAATATATTAAACGAGTTTAAAAACGACTAACTTCATGTATTAATTAAAACTGGCATTCGCATATTTTCAATATTCTTAGCACGGGGGTCGGGGTCGCGGGTACGGGGGTCGGGGTCGCGGGTACGCGGGTCCACGTCGCGAATATTGACTGGTAGATATCTACAGACTCAAATATGCGTCGGTCGATTGGTTTGATCTGAAAGCGGCAGAATGGTCTGTATAAGTGGTCTGTGGTTGTGACACGATAAGGATGACGTCACCAGCAATGAATCCGGCGATTACTTCAAGTCGGACAGATAACAGCTAGCGTACGTGCGATCACCGGCTCTCGGTACTAGATGTTTGAGCCAAGTTACCATGGCAACTGTTAACTTTGTACAAGTTCTTAGAAGCAACAGTAAGTTTGGTGACCTTTAGCTGAACCTGAAATAATAATATATCACTAACGATTTAGAAGACGACAACAAAACTTCTGTTGTATCTCGTTTACCGTCCGCGAACCGATTCAGATAAGAACACAGATTCTAATGGAGACTATGCTGAACGATTTGTTCAGAGCCCAGTAACGATGAGCGTATTGCGGATGTCACAAGTTTCTGACTGACTACAACATTAACAGCCTAGCCTAGTGTATGTATACAAGCCTGTCAGCAGACGCTCGTGAGGCCCTCCGCGACACCACCAAGTACTCACTACCAAGTAGGTAACACACAGTTAATAGAAACCGTTCCTCAGCAGTCTGCGCTACGTCACCAGTTTCTTCTTATTCGCTTGATGGTCTTGTTTATCTTAACTTCTCTCGATGCTGTACGAGGGAGAAAGTATTTTACAGACAGATTTTAGTCTTGTAATAAGAAAAATCTCCGCTGAGCTAAAGCACGGCGGAGATGGTGTGACGGCCAGAGAATGGTTGCAGGCCGACATGACCAGAGGTTCCACCAGGCAGACAAAGGGGAGGTCTTTGCAAAGCAGGGGGACATAATATTATAGGCTAACAAAAAAAAAATAGAAAAATGTCATAGATGAGGCTGGCACAGGAGCGTGGGGATTAATTAGCACAAGAAAATTTGTTGTAATCAATTTAGCTTTTAATAATTTATTTTTTATTTTTATCTAAACTGTGTATTACTTGTTTTAATTAATTAATTACTAACTAACTATCTATTAACTATCTACGCACAATGTAGTACATGCTGTACTTTTTTATAAGTATTGAATTTGATGGGATAGGCAAATTATTTATATCGAGTCGGTTGAAATAATAACGGTGTCATGTAACGTGTTTTCTATAAACTGTTAAATAGTAATATAGTGCTCCTGTGTGTCTGTATCATTGTAGCTTCGTTCTCCACGCACACTCCAGTCTTACAGCAGCACAAATACACGTAGTGATCTGCTCGGCCCCTAGTACCCGCCGGGGTACTTGATTGCTACAGTATTGAGGCGCTTAGACTTAAGTTTGCAATGTATAAATTGTATAGGAATAGGTAATCTGTGGTAATAGTGTACTCATTGTTGAGAGCATTAATTAATAATCAATTAAAATCGATAAATGCAATTTTTTCACCCAACTTTACAAAACTGCGTATATCTCGGAAACTAAATGCCGAGAACGGGACCCTTTTTGCTTGGACGCTCACATTTGGACTCATCACCTAATGGCCGATTCCTATAACTTACGGACTGTTATTGGTCAAAATTAAGATTCTTGTATCTTTATCTTGATTCTTTATGCAATGAGAGAAAGAAAAGAAAATAAATTTATTTGACCCAGGTTAATGCACACAATATTCATACAAAAACAACAAACAGAAAATAAAAAATAAATTTAAAATAGTATAAATTGTGCGCATAGAAGCATAATGATAATGAAGCAAAGAGCTCCTAACTTTGCATAGTAGACCCACCCTCCCATATGGATGAAGCTATCACTAATCTCAGGTAAAATTAGCTTACGAATCTGTTTATATACCCAGTTTGGCAATAAAACTGCTACCATCGGTAAGCAAAATGCTTCGTTTTTGTTTATAGGAACCGAGCGTAAGTCTGCTCGCCGCGACTGACGTGCTGCGTGAAAAGTGTTATTCTGAACAGATTTAAGCTATCATGTTTGTTTGTGTCAATAAAACAACGCACTCGCTAAACAGTGGCATTATGAGAGCTGTACAATAGGGTTGCTCAGCCGCACCCCGGTACAAAGAGCCTCTCGTGGCACTCGTCACGGAAGCGTTTGTCGGAATTTCTTCTTTTCCTGTTGCTTGAGACTGCAACATGTCTGATGTCATGATTTAAGCTGCTTGTGAACCTGATCTAGTCCAATTCGTGACTTGGCCATTTGACGTGCTCGATAAACCTGTATTCAGCTGATAATCCAGTGTCAAATGTTGAGTAAATTCAATATGCAAATGTTGTAAGAGCCGACGTTGCTTGAGCCGGGAACGGGAGCAGCCGGCCGCACAGCCGGGAGACACACTAAACAGCCGTATCCGGCAATTAGCGGCCGCCACCATGACACTTGTTGCACTGGACTGCGCCCTCCGACCACGGTTTTTAGGAAGCGAGCTCGACACTAACCCGCAAACACGGAAACCTGATATACCCGTTTTAAAATATAGATGCGTACCTAAGTGGGCACCACCTGATTAATTCAAAGCAGTCACAATTTAAATAATCTCAGCGTGAGAGAAACTTTGGACGTCGAGGCCGGTGCTAACGTGATATAAGACATGGCTTGGAAACATTGTATACTCCATATCTTTGTGGTTCGGTCGGTTGGTTTCAGAGCCTCTTGGCAACTTCCTCACTACAAGACCCGATTCACAATCTCTCAATCAGTTTTTCGAAGTGTTGTAATTTCTTGCTCGTGTTTCATAAAGTGGACGTCACGTCAGCATGTCACACTTAAAGAAAACTTAGCAAAGAAAAATATTTGTTGCTTTCGTATTGATTATCCGCACATATTGTTATTACATTATGTTATGTCATTCATATATTGTCCAGCTCCCGCCGCGCGCCGCTGGTGAACCGTTACGCCGAGCTTACACGATAGTAAACGAAACTCACGACAATTGTGTTAGTGGAGTGACAATCCTACACACGGTTGTGCAAGGAGGTTTCACCAGACCAGTTCCTCGCCAAAATAGAGAGTTAGAGAACTATCTCGAACTCTCTATTTCAGCTATTCTGGCTCTTTAATTCACTAGAAGTAAAGAGTGTAATCTTACAATTACATAAAAATCAAAGAACGGTGATGAAAGCACAGGAGCAGATAAGACAAAAACCAGAAACCCAATTTCTCATACTCGCTCGTATCAAGCTATACATTTCCAGTATAAGTTGACCTCTCATCATTATACGGAAATCCTATACAATGCAAGTTCAGTTTATGCTGGAAATGTATAGCTTGATATGTAGCCATGTGTACGTAAAAACGTTCAAATTTAATTCGGAATCTCATCTCGGCGACAACGTCAAAGTCAAAAACTTCTCAAGTATGTTAATGTAGGGAAGTTAGAGGATTTTTTGACAAGGATTAGAATGAGTACGTTCTTAAAAATACGGCCCTTGCCCCTCGTGAACTCCTTTAAAACATGAGATTCGAGTAGTTCTGAATACGCTGGTTATGTATTATCTGAGTATAATATACGTATAGGATAGACGTAGCTAAATAGCCAAGATTCCTGGTCACTTTCTACATAGAAAGTGAAGCTTACCCTGGAGTCGTAGACCCTGGTGAGGATGTCGTAGCGGATGGAGCCGAGGAAGATGACGGCCTGCGCGGCGCAGCCCCGGCCGCGAGCCACCAGCTCCACGCACACCATCTCACCGTCGCGCACTACAATGTCGCAGAACACCTGCACGGGAAACAAAGTATTACCACTCGATCAAAAACAAGAATAGGACGGCAGGTACCTCACTGCCTGTAAGTCTGTTCCTGAAGTATTCGGTGAAAGTGTTAACAAACCCTGGTCAGGTTAACTTCATACGCAATCACTCACCAAAGGAAATTCGTAACACATTCATCATTATATCCACACGAGGTTAAAGAATTAAACTCAATTGAAAACATATCTAAGGCTATTAAAGTTAGAATTTCCAAAGCACTCATTTAGTAAGTGGCACAACTTGCCATGCGCTGGTACGTTTTCTGATCCATTTGTTTTTTCATTTTTTTAAATAATGCACACACTTCAGTATCCACCACCGAAAAACTTAAGGCGCTTCCCCGACCGAACGACCTTGAGCGTTCGGTCCTTCTCTGTCCCGCCGGTCTGACCCACTCTGTCCTTCTCTGTCCCGCCGGTCTGACCCACTCTGTCCTGCTCCCTTCGCACGCTCATTTATGATAGAATTCACACAATTTATAAAAAATTTGTCTGTCTGTCTGTTTGTTCCTGCTAATCTCCGAAACGGCTGGACCGATTTTGACGGGACTTTCACTGGCCGATAGCTGATGTTACGGGGAGTAACATAGGCTACTTTTATTTTCTTAGAAAAATAATTAGGGTTCCGCGCAAGATTAAAACCCATGAAATTGTGATGAAAAAAATCGGATTTGAATTTTTTTTTTTCTTTTTGCGTTTGGTAGCCCAATTCTCGAGGATAGTTATAGGCTATTTAACATCACGCTACGACCCTTAGGAGCCGAGCAAAATGAAAAAAAGTCAGAAAGAACACTAAGCGAAAACGAAGTAATAGCGTGGGCGGGCGAATCAACGCGACGGTTGGCGACGGGTGGGGACGAGGGAGTTTTATTAAAATGTGGCTGTTATTTTAGTACATATATTGTGTATCTTACGACTTCCACACGCGAACGAAGTCGCGGGGCACAGCTAGTCTTAAGATAAAATCGCCGACGATCGCGATCATACTGTATATTACATTATATTATAATGTTTTCGGTATATTAATGTAACTTTCGCAAATCGGCCAGTATCTTAACAACTTCCCTGTCCAATGAGTCATATATGACTCACGAGAGAAGTTTTCGCCCTACGTCCATGAGTCACATATGAGTCATAAAATAACCAAAATAGGATAAATCTACGTTATAATTTATGAAAATTATATTTTATGGTATATAAGAATGTTATATATAACTCATCAGAAGAAAAAACTGTGAAAAATGCGTTGTATGGGGACAGGGAAGTTGTTAAGATACTCTAATATGAAATATACATATATATTTTCTTCAGTGTGGTGTTCCATTAAATTGAACAGTGAGCGATATTATGTCGAAGATAATATATATTTCATATTATCTACACCCAACCCTACCCAACCCAACGCAACCAACCAACCCATCGAAGAAACAAGGCGTGATGTTAAGTGTGTTTATTATCTTCTGTGTGTGTGACGCTCTTAAGAAATAATATACAGGGTGTAAGGGACAGCCCTCCGCTCCGCAGACTGATGGGGTGAATTCTGTATATCATACTAAGACGACCGGTACATACAATTATTTCAGGAACGTTATGGGAATCAAATAAACCTGATTTGTTTTATTACCTCACACGCAATGTATCGTTACCGTGGCAAAACGCGCGTAGCGAACGGCAGCGCAGCGAGCCTTCGGCCGCCGAGTACTTCAACATCCATTACTGATTTTTTGCCATTAGCTGTTTTATTTACATAAATGGAGTGCTGCGTACAGAGAATGTAATTGTACATTGAAATAAAGAAATAGTAACTGAAAATACGATTTAAAAAAATGAAAATTTTCCTGAGAATATTTCTGGTGGAATATGATTCCAAATAAAGAGCTGAATGTTAGTTTGCGGAGGGCTGTCCCTTACACCCTGTATAGTTATTATAGCTGCTCCGCCTGAGGTCGCTCGAAGATTATTATGTAAAATATATCGTAATGTCTTGCTATAATATTATTATAGCTACGTGTGTGCTGGGCTTAATGATCGTAAAGACCACAAAAATATCGACCACTTTTGTCATCGCGACTACGTTCCGATTCAGTGAACTGCCAGCAGGACTAGCTTTGTGTTGTAGGCTGATGCTTATCTCTTTGCAAGACTTTTGTCATCGCGACTACGTTCCGATTCAGTGAACTGCCAGCAGGACTAGCTTTGTGTTGTAGGCTGATGCTTATCTCTTTGCAAGACTTTTGTCATCGCGACTACGTTCCGATTCAGTGAACTGCCAGCAGGACTAGCTTTGTGTTGTAGGCTGATGCTTATCTCTTTGCAAGACTTTTGTCATCGCGACTACGTTCCGATTCAGTGAACTGCCAGCAGGACTAGCTTTGTGTTGTAGGCTGATGCTTATCTCTTTGCAAGACTTTTGTCATCGCGACTACGTTCCGATTCAGTGAACTGCCAGCAGGACTAGCTTTGTGTTGTAGGCTGATGCTCATCTCTTTGCAAGACTTTTGTCATCGCGACTACGTTCCGATTCAGTGAACTGCCAGCAGGACTAGCTTTGTGTTGTAGGCTGATGCTTATCTCTTTGCAAGACTTTTGTCATCGCGACTACGTTCCGATTCAGTGAACTGCCAGCAGGACTAGCTTTGTGTTGTAGGCTGATGCTTATCTCTTTGCAAGACTTTTGTCATCGCGACTACGTTCCGATTCAGTGAACTGCCAGCAGGACTAGCTTTGTGTTGTAGGCTGATGCTTATCTCTTTGCAAGACTTTTGTCATCGCGACTACGTTCCGATTCAGTGAACTGCCAGCAGGACTAGCTTTGTGTTGTAGGCTGATGCTTATCTCTTTGCAAGACTTTTGTCATCGCGACTACGTTCCGATTCAGTGAACTGCCAGCAGGACTAGCTTTGTGTTGTAGGCTGATGCTTATCTCTTTGCAAGACTTTTGTCATCGCGACTACGTTCCGATTCAGTGAACTGCCAGCAGGACTAGCTTTGTGTTGTAGGCTGATGCTTATCTCTTTGCAAGACTTTTGTCATCGCGACTACGTTCCGATTCAGTGAACTGCCAGTAGGACTAGCTTTGTGTTGTAGGCTGATGCTTATCTCTTTGCAAGACTTTTGTCATCGCGACTACGTTCCGATTCAGTGAACTGCCAGCAGGACTAGCTTTGTGTTGTAGGCTGATGCTTATCTCTTTGCAAGACTTTTGTCATCGCGACTACGTTCCGATTCAGTGAACTGCCAGCAGGACTAGCTTTGTGTTGTAGGCTGATGCTTATCTCTTTGCAAGACTTTTGTCATCGCGACTACGTTCCGATTCAGTGAACTGCCAGCAGGACTAGCTTTGTGTTGTAGGCTGATGCTTATCTCTTTGCAAGACTTTTGTCATCGCGACTACGTTCCGATTCAGTGAACTGCCAGTAGGACTAGCTTTGTGTTGTAGGCTGATGCTTATCTCTTTGCAAGACTTTTGTCATCGCGACTACGTTCCGATTCAGTGAACTGCCAGCAGGACTAGCTTTGTGTTGTAGGCTGATGCATATCTCTTTGCAAGACTTTTGTCATCGCGACTACGTTCCGATTCAGTGAACTGCCAGCAGGACTAGCTTTGTGTTGTAGGCTGATGCTTATCTCTTTGCAAGACTTTTGTCATCGCGACTACGTTCCGATTCAGTGAACTGCCAGCAGGACTAGCTTTGTGTTGTAGGCTGATGCTTATCTCTTTGCAAGACTTTTGTCATCGCGACTACGTTCCGATTCAGTGAACTGCCAGCAGGACTAGCTTTGTGTTGTAGGCTGATGCTTATCTCTTTGCAAGACTTTTGTCATCGCGACTACGTTCCGATTCAGTGAACTGCCAGCAGGACTAGCTTTGTGTTGTAGGCTGATGCTTATCTCTTTGCAAGACTTTTGTCATCGCGACTACGTTCCGATTCAGTGAACTGCCAGCAGGACTAGCTTTGTGTTGTAGGCTGATGCTTATCTCTTTGCAAGACTTTTGTCATCGCGACTACGTTCCGATTCAGTGAACTGCCAGCAGGACTAGCTTTGTGTTGTAGGCTGATGCTTATCTCTTTGCAAGACTTTTGTCATCGCGACTACGTTCCGATTCAGTGAACTGCCAGCAGGACCAGCTTTGTGTTGTAGGCTGATGCTTATCTCTTTGCAAGACTTTTGTCATCGCGACTACGTTCCGATTCAGTGAACTGCCAGCAGGACCAGCTTTGTGTTGTAGGCTGATGCTTATCTCTTTGCAAGACTTTTGTCATCGCGACTACGTTCCGATTCAGTGAACTGCCAGCAGGACTAGCTTTGTGTTGTAGGCTGATGCTTATCTCTTTGCAAGACTTTTGTCATCGCGACTACGTTCCGATTCAGTGAACTGCCAGCAGGACTAGCTTTGTGTTGTAGGCTGATGCTTATCTCTTTGCAAGACTTTTGTCATCGCGACTACGTTCCGATTCAGTGAACTGCCAGCAGGACTAGCTTTGTGTTGTAGGCTGATGCTTATCTCTTTGCAAGACTTTTGTCATCGCGACTACGTTCCGATTCAGTGAACTGCCAGCAGGACTAGCTTTGTGTTGTAGGCTGATGCTCATCTCTTTGCAAGACTTTTGTCATCGCGACTACGTTCCGATTCAGTGAACTGCCAGCAGGACTAGCTTTGTGTTGTAGGCTGATGCTTATCTCTTTGCAAGACTTTTGTCATCGCGACTACGTTCCGATTCAGTGAACTGCCAGCAGGACTAGCTTTGTGTTGTAGGCTGATGCTTATCTCTTTGCAAGACTTTTGTCATCGCGACTACGTTCCGATTCAGTGAACTGCCAGCAGGACTAGCTTTGTGTTGTAGGCTGATGCTTATCTCTTTGCAAGACTTTTGTCATCGCGACTACGTTCCGATTCAGTGAACTGCCAGCAGGACTAGCTTTGTGTTGTAGGCTGATGCTTATCTCTTTGCAAGACTTTTGTCATCGCGACTACGTTCCGATTCAGTGAACTGCCAGCAGGACTAGCTTTGTGTTGTAGGCTGATGCTTATCTCTTTGCAAGACTTTTGTCATCGCGACTACGTTCCGATTCAGTGAACTGCCAGCAGGACTAGCTTTGTGTTGTAGGCTGATGCTTATCTCTTTGCAAGACTTTTGTCATCGCGACTACGTTCCGATTCAGTGAACTGCCAGCAGGACTAGCTTTGTGTTGTAGGCTGATGCTTATCTCTTTGCAAGACTTTTGTCATCGCGACTACGTTCCGATTCAGTGAACTGCCAGCAGGACTAGCTTTGTGTTGTAGGCTGATGCTTATCTCTTTGCAAGACTTTTGTCATCGCGACTACGTTTCGATTCAGTGAACTGCCAGCAGGACTAGCTTTGTGTTGTAGGCTGATGCTTATCTCTTTGCAAGACTTTTGTCATCGCGACTACGTTCCGATTCAGTGAACTGCCAGCAGGACTAGCTTTGTGTTGTAGGCTGATGCTTATCTCTTTGCAAGACTTTTAGTATCGGCCATATCGGTCTGAGGTTGCTTTGAAAATCAAAGAATGAAGAAACAGTCTTCCAAGGGAAAAATAACAACATAACATATTGTAACAATAATAAGAAGAAATACAGTCTTGTGGAATAGGAAGTGCCGTACTACAGGTATGTGCCCGACCCAGTTCTCGAAAATGGACACATGACATTGTACTGGGATCGATCCATCATCACTGACAGGACTATTGTTGCCAATAAGCCTGATATAGTGGTGGTGGATCGAATAGAGCGGCGCGCAATGATTATTGACGTAACTGTCCCGCATGACGGGAACCTCGTGAAAGCCGAGAAAGATAAACAAATCAAGTATCTTGACTTGGCCCGCGAGGTTGTCGACATGTGGGATGTGGACTCAGCGATCATTGTGCCGATAGTTGTATCAGCCAATGGCTTAATTGCCAAGAGCCTCGACCAACACCTAAGGAGGCTCTCGTTGGGCAGCTGGATTAAGGGCTTGATTCAGAAAGCGGTACTTCTGGACACGGCTCGCATTGTTAGGAGATTCCTCTCTCTGGAGCCCTGACCGCCGGTAGCTTGGACCCTGTTCCCGATACCGGTGGGCTACTATTTTTTATATTTTTAAATGTTTTTATACTTTTTATATTCAAATATTTAAAAATATAATTTATATGTATTTAATGAAATAAAGGAAATAATAAGAAGAAAAGTTCTATTTGCTGTTCACGGACTAATCAAATGAGGATAATACTCTAGTTTCAACTAGTTGGACCATTTAATAATAATTCTATGATTTTCCTTAAACTTGCCTACAACTATCGAACCACAATAATTACTTGTACTTATTTTAGTTTTGATACTCATAATATTTAAGAATCATGTTTATCAACACCTAACCTAACGAAACAGAAACAGCTCGTTTCTTTGCAACACTAATTTCGTGCTATCAAACGTGTGGCTGAGAATACTTAGCGATCGCGATTACGTAAGTAAATGAGGCGTCAAATACGAATACACGAGTATATTAGGTACAGATAACGTTAGAAGAGGCACACACCACGGTACACTGATCCGGCGATAACGTTCGTGGGAATGTCACGACTTGTGCCGCCGGGCTCCTCTCAGGAACATATTCTCTCACCGATAACATACAGTACAAGACTGAATCAGAGCATACAATATCTTCACAGTAATGATGTTCGTCGTCTACAACAGTTTAACTACAAAACAACATTGTAACAAAGTAAGAGTGAACAGAGAAGAACGCGCAAATGTAGCTAACTCTGATGAGATGTCGTCAGCTAAGCTGTTTAATTTAATTTAATGCTAATCCCCCTAAACACCCGCAACCTGTAACGTATCACGCAAATACTTTAAACATTACTCATTTGAAACTATAACTAGCTGTCATGACGTCATCATCATCGATTTCCATATTTGTAGAGTAACTGGATCCTTGCCAGTTAGTTATAGGCAATAAACGTGATTTATGTGAAGACATGAGTTGTGTACTCAAGTAAGTATATAACTGGGAAATCAAAGGTCGGAACTAAAGTCATATAAATAGGACGACATGATTGTTATTCAGTAGTATAACATGCTGTACGTGCACCTTTAGAAACGCGTTGCGTCAGTGTTATTAAGTTCGCGTTCAAGTATTATGTACAAGTAACTGGCAGCTGGCAGTGTCAAGATATCGTATACCTAATGCAGGTACCTACTTAGCGTTTACTAAAATTGCAAATAATGTACAAAAAGCCGCGCCATACTGACGAAGACACACAAGACACACAATGACCGACCTCACCTTGACGCGCGCCTTCAGTTTTACTCAATTTTAATACAATGTGACAACAGAATGAGTCGCTAACTATAGATACTGTTGTTTTCATCTCGGTTTAGCGCGTGAACAGCCGCGACCCGCGATACTGACACGATTATAATTAAGGTAACAAATGAAGGTAAATCCAACAGAATGATCGCAACAGAAACTGTGCTCATTATAACGAGTAGGCAACGTTTACTTGTTTCGATTCAAAAACATTGTTCCTAATACCAAACGTTGTCCAGACGACGCGATTTACGCGCGAGTCGAATCGCGCGTAAATCGCACATATATTTTATAAACATACTATGAGTCATTCTATCATTTAGAATTGGGTGCGCTCTATATTGTCGGTTTTCTCTTTGTCTGCGTCGTTTCTGTCGACGGTTCGCAAGCCTCAAGTCCACAACACAACCGCTGAATCCATGTTGCCGACTACCTAAATCGTCGCAGAACACTCGCGCGTAAAACGCGCCATCTGGTCACGAATGCAAATTCTTATGCGCGAGTCAATTCGCGCGTAAATCGCGTCATCTGGACAAACTCTAAGTCAGTTGCAGCTGTAGCGTGTGCGTTCTTCAAGTTGACTAATCAAATAAAAATCCTTGGTGTTATATTAATCTATAACATGTTATAGTAAATACAACGTGAACATGCAATTCTTCATGCATCAATACTGAACTTAAAAATAATAAAAGTCACGAGCTGTAAATAAATAAAAATACTTCCGTCTATAGAATTTTAAAATTAGCAAAAAGAACTTCAACTGAAACTCAGTGCTGACACCAGCTGATTACGATACAGGTACCGATAAGTGACTATTTTCGTACCGAAGCATAGAATTAACACGCTGTGGATGCTGACATACCCAACGTTAATTGTACTTCCCTTTCATATGTAGTAATACTTAGTAAAAATTACTTTGGTACCTACTAATTTTATGTACATAAGACATTATCAACTTCCTGGTAGGTAGTGAGTCACTGATCCCATTAGTCATCTATAGGTATTACGTCGGTTAACTGTTTGAAATGAATACGCAATCAGGTGTCGCCACCCCAAAGTCTACGGTAATTCCAGACATATTCGCAGTTAATTAATCAACAATTTCTTTCGAATGACTACCAATGAGCTGCATAATAATAATATGGCTCGCCAGATAACTCTGGAGTGCTCATGACCATAATAAACATGGCTGGTAATGTAACCGTGCATACTCAAGGACGAAGAGTTAATGGGGCAAAAAAAAAACACTTTATCCGAAACTAGTTTCTAAAATTCCGAATACTTCGAGACATCGAATCTATTCATTTGTTCGGTTTCAAGTCGCTTGGTGCTTCATAGAACTGTCGTTTTGTTTTGTACATATAAATATCATAATTGCAAATTGATTTGAGCCAGTAACAGACTGCCATCACAGGCTTACAATTTGTATTACAATTACAGAACCTATTCAGAGCTAAATAGGCAAATGAATATAAACCGAGATAACGGTTGAATGCCGACAGTATAATCCATTAACTGAACTAGAATGTGCATCTATTGTGGAGCTATTCAGTCGCCGCTCTGTTCATTGTATGCGAGATTTATTGTATCAGCTCTGGGAGGTTGCAACAGATGCTGTTGCGAGCGGTTGCCTTCCAACGTGCACTTACATATATCACGGACTAAAGTGAAATAGGAGGGACACTTCTTGCTGGCAAGCTTGCTCACACGTGGACGCCGCACATGAGGGACACTTCTTGCTGGCAAGCTTGCTCACACGTGGACGCCGCACATGAGGGACACTTCTTGCTGGCAAGCTTGCTCACACGTGGACGCCGCACATGAGGGACACTTCTTGCTGGCAAGCTTGCTCACACGTGGACGCCGCACATGAGGGACACTTCTTGCTGGCAAGCTTGCTCACACGTGGACGCCGCACATGAGGGACACTTCTTGCTGGCAAGCTTGCTCACACGTGGACGCCGCACATGAGGGACACTTCTTGCTGGCAAGCTTGCTCACACGTGGACGCCGCACATGAGGGACACTTCTTGCTGGCAAGCTTGCTCACACGTGGACGCCGCACATGAGGGACACTTCTTGCTGGCAAGCTTGCTCACACGTGGACGCCGCACATGAGGGACACTTCTTGCTGGCAAGCTTGCTCACACGTGGACGCCGCACATGAGGGACACTTCTTGCTGGCAAGCTTGCTTACACGTGGACGCCGCACATGAGGGACACTTCTTGCTGGCAAGCTTGCTCACACGTGGACGCCGCACATGAGGGACACTTCTTGCTGGCAAGCTTGCTCACACGTGGACGCCGCACATGAGGGACACTTCTTGCTGGCAAGCTTGCTCACACGTGGACGCCGCACATGAGGGACACTTCTTGCTGGCAAGCTTGCTCACACGTGGACGCCGCACATGAGGGACACTTCTTGCTGGCAAGCTTGCTCACACGTGGACGCCGCACATGAGGGACACTTCTTGCTGGCAAGCTTGCTCACACGTGGACGCCGCACATGAGGGACACTTCTTGCTGGCAAGCTTGCTCACACGTGGACGCCGCACATGAGGGACACTTCTTGCTGGCAAGCTTGCTCACACGTGGACGCCGCACATGAGGGACACTTCTTGCTGGCAAGCTTGCTCACACGTGGACGCCGCACATGAGGGACACTTCTTGCTGGCAAGCTTGCTCACACGTGGACGCCGCACATGAGGGACACTTCTTGCTGGCAAGCTTGCTCACACGTGGACGCCGCACATGAGGGACACTTCTTGCTGGCAAGCTTGCTCACACGTGGACGCCGCACATGAGGGACACTTCTTGCTGGCAAGCTTGCTCACACGTGGACGCCGCACATGAGGGACACTTCTTGCTGGCAAGCTTGCTCACACGTGGACGCCGCACATGAGGGACACTTCTTGCTGGCAAGCTTGCTCACACGTGGACGCCGCACATGAGGGACACTTCTTGCTGGCAAGCTTGCTCACACGTGGACGCCGCACATGAGGGACACTTCTTGCTGGCAAGCTTGCTCACACGTGGACGCCGCACATGAGGGACACTTCTTGCTGGCAAGCTTGCTCACACGTGGACGCCGCACATGAGGGACACTTCTTGCTGGCAAGCTTGCTCACACGTGGACGCCGCACATGAGGGACACTTCTTGCTGGCAAGCTTGCTCACACGTGGACGCCGCACATGAGGGACACTTCTTGCTGGCAAGCTTGCTCACACGAGGACGCCGCACATAATATCGACTCTTCGATAGCGTATCGATAGCCAAACCGTGTGATATCCTATATACAATACGATGCCTAATGCCAAAAAGGGATAAGCGACATTTTTTGCGAATTCGACTTACATAATTATATGGTGAGAATCGGGTTTTGGCTGTTAGGCATCGATAAGTCGATTTCGCAAAAAATGTCGCTTACCTAACCCTTTTTTGCTGTTAGGCATCGAATAGCATACCGAATGAATTATTCGAATTCGTATATTGCGCACAATAACTTGCAATACTTCAGGACTTCGGTATATTATTCTAAAGCGTGCAGTTTAACCAAGCGTTATTAGTATCTAGCAGCTAGTTCTGTTCTGTTCTGTTCTGTGCTACTAAGTTGTACTCATATGCATTGAAGACCTTTAGCTGTGCTAGTTATGGGCGCAAGCCGTGACAGCGTAACTCAACACCGTGCGCCAGTGCACGTGCACCGAGCGCCGGTTTATCTGCCGCCATTCAAGGACAGCGCCTGCGCTCACTCCTGTCCTGCCTCTAATTCACTGCTCTACAAAATTCAAACTTTTTTTTTTCACACGGAAACATTAGTATCAAATTTTGTGTTTACTATGGCCATCCAGCAATAACATATTAAAGAAAAAAAATAACACGTCAGGTTTCTTTGTGACATCAAAATATACAGGGTGGAAGGGACAGCCCGCCACAGACTGATGGCGTGAATTCAGTATCTCATACTAAGATGATCGGTACATGAAATTATTTCAGGAACGTTATGGGAATCCAATAAACCTGATTAGTTTTATTACTTCACACGCAATGTATCGTCACCGTGGCAAAACGCGCGTAGCGAACGGCAGCGCAGCGAGCCTTCGGCCGACGAGTACTTCAATATCCATTGCTGATTTTTTGATTTTAGCTTTTTATTTACATAGGTAAATGGAGTTCTACGTACAGAGAATGTAATTTTACATTGAAATAAAGGAATAGTAACTGAAAAAATGATTTAAAAAATGAAAATTTCCCTGTGGAATATGATTCAAAATAAGGAGCTGACTGCACCCTGTTAGTTTGCGGAGGGCTGTCCCTTACACACCCCGTATATTCTTATAAAAAGTACAAAAACACCAACACTCGGACAATGTACATTTACTGTACAATGAATAGCTATGATTTTCGTGAGTGTTTGGCTTCTGGTAGGTCCCTTTTAACTGTCCAGCAATAATCAGCTAACATTCCTGGACTCCATTTCCCTTGATAACGCTACTCTAATTAAGGATATGTCATGCTGAAATCTCTCGCCTTGTTCGGGAAAGAAGTCCAAATATGAGAGTCCAACATTCCATTCCAACTGCAAATGTAAGTCTGTAGGTACGCACAATATCGAGTGATTTACCATGATTTGAGTTATTTTAAGACCTTATAGACTTACGTTTTTTTTCTTCAAAATTTTAGGCTCAGCAGTTTCGGAGATAAGGGGGGATGGTAAATTTTAATCTAGGTATTTACTTTAATAACTTTAAAACTATTCATTTTAAAATTATTATATGTCACACGGTAGGTACAGTTTAATTTTTTTTTTAATTTTTCTAATGTCCCCCAAAAGTGAACCCCATATTCAAAATTCATTTATTTACAAATTTCAACTTAATCGGTCCAGTAGATTCGGAGCAAGTCGGCTGTGACAGATAGACAGACAGACACATGAGTGATCCTATCTACGAGTATAATATACTCGTAGATAGTATAGAAAAACGGAACCCATATTGTGGGTTCCGTTTTTTCATTCGGACGTACGGAACCCTAACAAGAACAGGAAGTTCAATTTTCTAACTTTTCCGTTTGTGGTCTGTTCACGACATTTTATTTAATTAGGTAGGTATAAAAATATTTTATAAGGAAAAGTTAATCGATTTCATCAAGACTGCCTTCTTGCAAGTTTATTGAAGTTGTTCGTTTGGAGATTGAAATTTGATAAGGTCGTACATTTCTCCTAATAAGACCGTGACTGCGTGTCTTGCTCGGGCGTCTCCTCCGCGTGCTCGCCAATGTAAAGCGCCTTACAGATGACAACCTGCTCACTACATCAGAATAACACGTTGACGAGATAAGCCACTCCCGTATTATACATGAAACGATTGTATCGCCATAAAGTCTACTTCGAGAACAATAAACGTGCGTCGTCACATCGAAGGCCTGCCGTTATATTATATTCTATTTACTAACACAAGCGAAACCGGAAAGATACGAACAACAAAGAAAGTGTTGCATTCTGTTATCGTAACCCATGCACTAATAATCAGCAGGTTGAGTCTAAACGTACTTGGTGGTCTTGTACTTCAATGAAATAATTACAAAGTGCTTCATTAATATGCTAGTCGCGGCGCTAATATAACAGACGAAGAGACGTCCAAAGGTCGGAAAAATTAGCTGTCTCGTGCTAAAACCCTTTGCAGGTGACGCTAGGCTCATGGAGTCTTGGTACAGTTTCATAATAAGACACAGTCGATCGATAGCGGCCCCGCGGTGCACCGGAATTAATTACCGGTCGGCCAGCTCGCTCCGGAGCTTCGCGCTCGTAGCTGTTGCACACAGATTCGCGCCAGCGGCAGCGGCCAGGTCAATACAATACACATATGTAACACTGCACTGTCCATTTTCAATACGTACTAAACATGTCATGCCAAAAGTGCCAACGTTCGCTTCGGTAACATATTGATAGTTCATCGAATATTTGTAGAGTCAGAAACGTGAACACGAGGCTTCTTCCGTGCTTCGGCTCTTTATGCAGCATAGCGGTGCTCATGTGCGCTGCAACTTTGTATTTTCAATGTAAGTACATGGCCTGTAAACTTTATGATGCATACAACCGCGAATATCGTGGGGATGTCGTCCAAGTTTTCGCCATGACGTTATTGTATGATTCACCGCCGCGGTACAGACGACTTGCGGATGATAATGTGATCTGTGTACGCATCGGTAACGTGACGGCTGTTCAGTGAATACATGAGTCAGTGTTATTGTTTGTAACTCCACTCGGGAAAATTGCCATCACGATTACCTATCGGCATAATGTGCGAATTTTATTTCAATCACACGATTGTATAGTATAATCAGCCCACTTATAATGTTCCCAGTTTGAGACTCAGGCGTCCTCTCGGTGAGAGGCAATGGGCCGCAATCTACCACGCGGGCCCAGTGCGGGTTGGTAGACGTCATATTGTCTTTGAATTTTTGGTTCTAGGACATGCCGGTTTCCTCACGATGTTTTCCTTCACCGTTTTGAGAGCAGTGGTGATGAAATAATTTACACAAAGTAAAGCGCCTGCCTGGGTACAACTCGTAGGTCGCGGCCGTTACCACTTGGCCACCATTTGCTCACTGGCACTGGCTCACTCACGATAGTAATACTCAACTAGAAACTATGATATTGATTCATTCGATAAAGTATGCTAACATTTTCAAGCCACATGAGTAGCAGAATCTAAATTCCGTTATCATTAAAAAGTGTCAGCTCGTGCCAAATAGTGTGTTGTTGAGAGCAACTATTTACTCAGAGAAAAGGTAACTGCTCTCAATATACACTACATACATGTACACAAGATACGAGTACGCAAGCGCGGTAGCCAAAAGCTGATAGGAACACAATGCAATTGGGCCACCTGGAGCCTCTCCAAGCGGCAAGCGAGTGCGCCGGTGAGCGAGGCCGGTGAGTGCAGCAAGTGCTGATACTGCTCGATAGCCGGCTCCAGCCAACACACCTTCACTCTCGGATGGAAGCAGATATGTACACACACCGGCACGGGAACTTTGAATGTATCGATAACTCGTATTTAAATATATTTTTGACACTGAATTAAGGGTGGGTGCAGCTTATAAGACTTTCTTATGCTTTTAGAGCTTAGTAATCTAAAAATAAATATACCTACCTACCTTTAAGCATGTTATCAAAATTAGGCATTATTGTAGAAAAAAAGGATTTTGCATTATCAATTTAAAAACACTAAGTAAAAAATGAAAAAACTACCAAATCTCTTCATTATTTCTAAGTTTTAATATTGGATGTTTCCTCCTTTAGCCCTAATAACCGCTTGCATATGATCTGGCATGATCTGAATGATGTTTCTGATATCAACTTGCAGTATGTCTTCCCGAGCGGCCAGTGCCGCATTTCTAGGTTGAGAGATTCTGGCGGGCTGTAGGTGGACTTAATCTTTCTTTTGAGCATTTCCCAGATATGCTCTTATTGGGTTCAAGTCCGGGCTACGTGCTGGCCACTGCAATTTTGTAATGCCAACGTCTTCAACACAACGTGCAACGTGTGGGCGAGCATTATTAGGACTTCCTCGATGAATCGGGTTGCATTTAAGCGGTTGTCAAACTGGAAAAATATGGGGCAGACCTTTGCCAAGCAGTGGGATAACATAATATGTTGAACAAAAAAGAAATTATAACCAACTCCGTACGAGCATCGGAACTTATTCCTCCCCAAACATTATCAAAATCAAGTCATTTATTTAAACTAGGCTGAGAATCAGCATTTTTTCGAACGTCAAAAATTACATAAGACAAATAACATTACAGAGCCTTCATGAAAACTCAGTTTGTGTTGTGGTAATGGGTAGAAACCTCTCTCCTCCTCTCCACACTCGCTCCCGACCATCTGGAGAACGCAAAGCGATTCGACACTGATCGGTGAACAGTACTCTAGCCCATTACTCATGGGTCCAGCTGGCGTGTTCACGTGCGAATTGAAGTCGAGCTACTCGATGATGTGTGAGAAGTTCTGAACCGCGTGCTGGTCTACGGGCTTTTAAGTTTACTTCCTCCATTCGTCTTCTCACCGTACGCTCACTAACATTCACACCTCTTGCGATTTGGAGCCGCTGGCGTATCTCAACAGCGGTAAGGTAATTAGCGGTTTCTTTAAAATTTCCAGGACAATAAACCGGTCGTCCCGGGCCGCTGTGCATCTGACACCTCCGCTGCCTGGCCTGCGGGAGTAGTGACCTGTCTCCTGGTATCGTTTCAGGGCATACTGCATTGATGAACGTGGTACGTTAAGCACCACAGGAACTTCGCGCTGTGAGAATCCTTGGATGGCTGCGGCCTGTGCAGCCAGTGCTGGTGTTAGTGTCATTTTGATTGGTTATAAATAGAGATCGGATAATCGGATGCATAATTACCTAAAGTTTATTTTTCTTAGAAATTATGGAAGCGGCTTCTTATTTTTTTTTCTTTCTTAATATAAATCCCGGGATTCCAGAAAATCCAGGAATGCAAAACTAATCGAATACATGGTATGGAAACGACTTCTAAAACATGTGGTATTATTTATTTAAAAAATACCGAGACACCGGGATCAAATATTCTTTTGCTTGTTTACCTACTTGAAATTCATTTTTAACCCCCGATGCAAATATATGTGTATGTAGGGTGTAAGAGGAAAGGTAGTGCGTGTCGATTCTATAGTCAGAATCGCAATGTTTTTACGATCGATACAAAAGTGCATTCCATATTAGCCAACACCTCAACTTTAGGTAAATATGCATCCGTATATCCGATCACTGGTTATAAAGCACCTTTAGTGTTTGAATTTAAAGCCCGTATATACAATAATGACTCATTTTACAACAGAATGTGTTGTCACACTGCACACATGCTGGAAAGTCAACAAGTGACACATTTGGTTCGTAAGACAACAGACGAGACCTTTAGCTTAGCCTTTATTGTATAACGCTCGTGTGGCGCTCGAAGTAGGGCAGTGTGGCGCGGCTACTTAAATAAGAGAACCTCCGACACACATACTACACGCTACATGCACGCTGACCTATTAACTACCAGACTTGATTAGTGGAAATAATTCACTCATTCAAATTATTAATAAGTACTTAGTGCTTTTGACGCAATCTACTGCCATGATGTTATATTAAAAGGCATTAAGATAAGCATCATCATGTAGATCATATTATCGTGCCGTCAAAATATAAAAGAATTGTTATTCGGCTAATTGCTCACAAAATAACAAGGGCAACGAAGTCAAAACAAATTAGATAATCATATCGCTAAACAATAACCCAGCGTGTCCCAGCACATGGCCACGCGCCGCACAGACCCACCGAGACACATTTATTGCCCATACATCTCGCAACAATGTTATAAAATTGTCGCCGTGCCCTACAATGGACTAGATAGACGGGCGTCTGTAAATACATCACAGTTCAGGGACGCGACCCGCGCTACAGCTTTTGATGACTTCCACAAAACGTCACCACACAATTCTAATGTATCTTTTCAGCAAGGGTTTAAAAAACCAAAACCAATTTAGAAACTAAACTATTGGGCCAATGCCATTTGCCAATGGATCAAAACCCTAAAGGCACGGAAACCTGTAGGGTTCTGGTCAATGACTAAAATGACGTTTTGAAAACAGATCATAAGAGTATAACAACAGCAACAGAAGTTCGGTTGCCCAATGAATGAATCAATTCAATAAGTGCTTTAAAGATTCGTTGAATTTATTGCTCTTCATAAAGTTTTGTATTGCTGCAATTTATTCGTTCAATAAACCCGAACCGTCGCGTCGTGGACTTTCGCAACAATGGCCTTTATGTGGTTGACATAAAGTATATGGAATCCCTCAAAGCTGGCCATTCATTAAAGTAGTTTATCTATCATTGAGGAGAGCTGTAGTACGGCAGCGCGCGCGGCTGATGTTCCCATCGAGACTGAAGTGACGACGAGTGTTCCTTATCGTATCGCAGTACTCGAGTCGTCGGCAGGCAAATACATGATTAGGTAATTAGATTTTAGGTAATAACCTATTTTATAATAAATATAATAATCTACCCAAATGAATAACGATGAAAATTGCATTAACGGAAAATCCAATATAATTGATCTTCGTCTAACAAAAGTTAAATTTAAAATTTGTAAAACCCCCGACACAAACAGCATCCTTTAATAAGTAATCAAATAAAATGTATTTATTTATGTTGTGGTGATGTTCTGTCGTCGTCGTCGCGTCGGGGGACGGCTAATGAACACGCCTAACAGACGAGCAATAATGAATGTATGCTGTTGTAGGAAGGATAGCTGCTGTTAACTTCCTATTTTCATCAGCCGTCCCCCGACGCGACGACGTTTGGATCAAAATATCACCTCCAACATAAATTTAACTTAAAGGGCCAATACGTTTTATTTAATTACGAGACTGCTTCAGTTGGGTACCTACTCTTCAGACATTGGAGATCTTTAAAAACCTTAGAAAAGAGGAGAAACAGAGTAATATATATACGTATACAACCCCGATCTCTTCAAAGTGAGAGTGAACAGGCTTCTTCTGGGTAAGCTCGCTCCATCGTCGACTTTGTATCTGTCATCTCTGACCTAGACTAGAGTCAAGAGCAAACCTACCTCAAATAAAAAAAATTAAAAAATATTCAATTCAGCAGGCTGTACGTTTTTATTTAGGTTTTAGTCACGTTAGCATATACAAGTGCAGACGGAAAAATAGGAAACTTGCTGTTTTATTTAATAACAAATCGCAAACTGTGTCACGGCGAGAAGCCGCCGAAACATATCTCCAGCGCCTACACTCATTGCCTATTTCCAGAAATAAACTAAAACATTCCGTTATTTTGAACTAACACGGTGTAGCTACTGAGCGACTTCGCCGTGAAATATATCATTTAGTGGAAACTGAAAAACTGATGGAAAATCAATCGTCTAAAGGTAAACGAACAGAAAATTCTAAAAGAAGACTATTCGTACAATACAATAGATTATTTTTTTGCTGATACACAATGGCTGGTGTCAAGCTATCTACTAGCAAATCCTATTAAGCAACAAGCAAAATAATAGGTACGTTAACAATGATTAGGTGCGATTAATTCAACGACTCGTGTGAGTGAAGCGACTTTTGAAATACCTACAATCCATTTATTTTATCTTTTAATGTGTGAAGTGTCAAAACACACGATATCGGAGTTGGCACTTGTGTCACACTGCATATCGGTCAACAGGCGACAAAAACAAACAAACCGAGCGAGAGTGCCCGTGCGCAAGGTCGTGGTGCGCAGCCGACACGACCGCGCGACCGGGCCCCGCCCGACCACCCGGCCCGCGACGCCAACGCTCCCCCACGCGATTTCTCCGTTCTCAGTCAGATAAAACACTATATCGGTCAAATAAGGAATTGGCTTTTCTTGAACAATCTGAATTAAAGCCGGCTTCCATTTACACAATTTAATGGTCATGTCACCGCATGCTCTCCTTTCAGCACTTACCGGCACCAATTTTCCTTAGCCTTACTAATTGCCTCAGCTCTTTCGGTTCCGAAGCATTATTCAATCAAACACACATGTTACGAAATTAATAATGTAACAATTAGAAATATTTTATGAAACTTTTGCAAATACAGTTAGTCTTTATTTTATTGGCTTGCCTAATGATACGAGTAGTTAATATGAATGCAACGAAGTATCATCTCTAGAATGGCATTTTGATTACCAAGAAACAAGTCAGCAAATTAAATGGCTATTAAGTAATCGATTTCGTTTAGAAATGTTTGACGAAATGAGTCTCTTGCTGATCTTGTCTTTCGAGACAAGATACAACGAAGAAACAGTTCGCTGTTTAAACTTTGCCGCGGCAAGAGTCGAGTAGATATCGATACTACGCAGTGCAAAACAGATATTCGAGTTATATTACCCAATCACGTAACTGGTGACGTCATGAAACCGGTGCTGGAGCCGTTGGAGGCGTACAGCATCATCGCATTGCAACAGCCGCGTCAAATCAAGAACACATACCTTCCAATGAGGATTCCATTTTGAAAATAAAACAAGCTCCGATAGCAATTCAATTGTGTAAAAAAAACAAATCAATGGACATCTAAGCTCAGGAATAATCACCAGTCAGTCGGTTGTTAATCGCTAATTGTGTAATAACACGCTATTAACTTGACTGATGGAAATGACTAGCTCCAACATGTCAACGCAGAACTTATTGAAACAGGTTTAGTGCATACAAATCGTAGCATAACACGTGTACTTGAGAGTCACGGCAGCGTTTCTATTTTTGTATTCAGAAAACGTAAACGTTTTGACATTCACAGTTTAAAGTCATGGCTTTGAGCTGACAAGATAAAACAACACCAAATTCCAACAAGTTAGTACTAAGCTTTAGACTCGTGGTAGTCCTAAATACGTTCTTGTTAAAGACACCGTTGATGACAGCGACAAGATGAAGACAGACGACGGAGAGCCAGAGACAAAGGGCGGTCGTTTACCGAGTCGCTGAACGAATGCAACGCCAACTCTAATTATATCGACAGACAGAATTGAGGCACAGATGACAAGCAAACAGCCGACTACATGAGTACACTACACACTACAACGTACCATACATAGTCACTGAGAGCAAATGAGCAGCGCTCGAGAACAGGAGGAGGGCTGCTTATTGAACACGTCATAATCGTGTGCACTAGGACAGAGCCCCATAGGGAGTTTGTAAATAGAACAGATGCCTATCTAGTAAATAGGTAGTAACTGTCAATACAGCTGTCGATGATGGTTACATTTGTACAGTAAACCTATATTGACAAAGGCTGCATAATGGTCCCTTTTTTAGGTGTAAGCGGCAGCACACGTGGCGTGAAGGAATGAGGAGCATGCAAGTGACAAGAAAAGTTTAAGTACCAATGTGGACGACTATTCGAAAACGAGCAGGCCAGAGAAAGGATGTATGGACTGTGTGTGTGAAACAATATTCGTCCGGTAACATAACAAATATGTAAAAGACATACTGCGACGATAAATTGTGATAAGGAGGATGATGAGTTTCATTTAGAGATTTTGGAATTGATATTGTACAGCATTTTACTTAATGGGTATTTTAAATTAGTTGTTATCCTAATAACTGTTTTAAATAACAGTATACTTTGCATGGCTCCCTATCGCCTAAATCTTAAATACAGGCATCATCGGCTAATTTGTTCAAAATAAAACTAAAAAGGGTTTTGATTAATAAAGCTAAATACAGTGTAATTTGGAGGAGCTCGTGGCTAAGTAATAACAGCCGCATGGGTCGATCCATCAGGTTAAGCTACGCTTGCCGGGGTTGGTCCGTGGATGGGTGACCATCTTTACATACCGAGACTCCTCCGTGCCTCGGAAAGCACGTTAAGCCGTTGGTCCCGGCTGTCATTCGTGGATCTTTGACAGTCGTTACGGGTCGTCAGAAGCCCGAAAGTCTGACAACCAGTCTTACCAAGGGGTATCGTGTTACCCAGTAACTGGGTTGTGGAGGTCAGATAGGCAGTCGCTCCATGTAAAATACTGGTATTCAGCTGCATCCGGTTAGACTGGAAGCCGACCCCAATATAGTTGGGAAAAGGCTAGGCAGATGATGATGACAGTGTATTTGAGTATTTGCAGGATAAACTATGTTTTATTGATATAATATGTTCTTAATTTTATTTTGTTTAATTTTCCAATTTTTGTTTTGTTTTTATGTAGGTATGTTAGTCACGAGCATAAATATATTACTGAACAGCCCGGCAATAATACCTGATTGCATGATTCATCAACTAATATAATATATGACGGCAAATATACATGATAATTTGTGGAAGGCGTTATAATTAATATACAAGTGGCAGCATAAATATGTGACATCGAAGGAACACCAAAACTATCTGGCGAGACTAGCGACGCGTCGTTTTGGTGTCGTATAGGATGCTGCATCGGCTTCAAAAATATGTCTCAATGCAATATTAACGGACATGTTTTGCGTCATAAATATCTACCTATCTACTCAGTTAAATTCAGAAGAATGATATCTCGTTGTGATCGAAAACATCTGACATCACTTTGGCAGCATAAAAATTGACAGAATAATGGCGTCGCTAGTCTCGCCAGATAGGTTTGGTGTTCCTTCGATGTCGCATATTTATGCTGCCACTTGTATATGCCTTCTACAAATTATCACGTATATTTGCTGTCATATATTAATGGATGAATCATGTAATCAGATAATATTACCGAGCTGTTCATAGTAATATAAATATATATGTATGTATTGTATGCTCGTGACTGTACTTTGCATGCGAAAGGAAAATTTTGGTGATACCAAGACTGTATTATAATTTTGTTACTTACATGAATGTAAAATATTATTATTTACCCACATTTGCAAATAAATGATTTTGAGTTTACAGCGTTTTAGCTCAGAAATATTATGTGCTGCATTGTCCAGACAAATGAATTGTCCATGTTTACAAGGAGACTGTATAATTATTCTCATAACTGCTTTAGTAACGGCCCATTACCTCGTTTTTTTACGTGCAAATTGTTTCTCTGTAACGTTTAGAAGTTAATTATCGCCGCCATGTTCGGATGTTGTTGCTGAACTCTGAACAGCAACAAACGCCGCACACTTACACAAACAACTTAGCTCGCTCGCCGAAGACGAATCGCTCTTCAATTCTCGGTTTCCTTACGAGAAGTATGTGTATTATTTACTGGCACTCGCCAAAATGATCGTGCTTTCAATTACAGGATTTTATTCCTTGGAACCGTTCAAAGAGTGAAAGTGTTAATTAGGGCAAAACTTGGCTAATTCGTGATATGCAGCTATTCGGTGATAGATAATTGTGTTTTATTACCAAGTTACTACTGACTTGATAAATGTACATTTTTCAATAATTATAGTATTTGCCACATTTTTAGATATAAGTTAGCAAAACTTATTTTGTCTACTATATCACTGTAAATTTAAAAAATAGTCTGATCAATGAATCGAATTTTACAAGTAAAAAACAAAACTATCACCGATTACCCAAGTTTTGCCCTACCACCCAACTATAGGACCTTTGTCCAGGACTAGATAGAGGTAAACAACAGGATGATAAGAAAATATATTATGTGTGATGCCTGCATGAGCTGCAGAGTGAGGACAAAATATATTATGTGTGATGCCTGCATGAGCTGCAGAGTGAGGACAAAATATATTATGTGTGATGCCTGCATGAGCTGCAGAGTGAGGACAAAATATATTATGTGTGATGCCTGCACGAGCTGCAGAGTGAGGACAAAATATATTATGTGTGATGCCTGCATGAGCTGCAGAGTGAGGACAAAATATATTATGTGTGATGCCTGCATGAGCTGCAGAGTGAGGACAAAATATATTATGTGTGATGCCTGCATGAGCTGCAGAGTAAGGACAAAATATATTATGTGTGATGCCTGCATGAGCTGCAGAGTGAGGACAAAATATATTATGTGTGATGCCTGCATGAGCTGCAGAGTGAGGACAAAATATATTATGTGTGATGCCTGCATGAGCTGCAGAGTGAGGACAAAATATATTATGTGTGATGCCTGCATGAGCTGCAGAGTGAGGACAAAATATATTATGTGTGATGCCTGCATGAGCTGCAGAGTGAGGACAAAATATATTATGTGTGATGCCTGCATGAGCTGCAGAGTGAGGACAAAATATATTATGTGTGATGCTTGCATGAGCTGCAGAGTGAGGACAAAATATATTATGTGTGATGCCTGCATGAGCTGCAGAGTGAGGACAAAATATATTATGTGTGATGCCTGCATGAGCTGCAGAGTGAGGACAAAATATATTATGTGTGATGCCTGCATGAGCTGCAGAGTGAGGACAAAATATATTATGTGTGATGCCTGCATGAGCTGCAGAGTGAGGACAAAATATATTATGTGTGATGCCTGCATGAGCTGCAGAGTGAGGACAAAATATATTATGTGTGATGCCTGCATGAGCTGCAGAGTGAGGACAAAATATATTATGTGTGATGCCTGCATGAGCTGCAGAGTGAGGACAAAATATATTATGTGTGATGCCTGCATGAGCTGCAGAGTGAGGACAAAATATATTATGTGTGATGCCTGCATGAGCTGCAGAGTGAGGACAAAATATATTATGTGTGATGCCTGCATGAGCTGCAGAGTAAGGACAAAATATATTATGTGTGATGCCTGCATGAGCTGCAGAGTGAGGACAAAATATATTATGTGTGATGCCTGCATGAGCTGCAGAGTGAGGACAAAATATATTATGTGTGATGCCTGCATGAGCTGCAGAGTGAGGACAAAATATATTATGTGTGATGCCTGCATGAGCTGCAGAGTGAGGACAAAATATATTATGTGTGATGCCTGCATGAGCTGCAGAGTGAGGACAAAATATATTATGTGTGATGCTTGCATGAGCTGCAGAGTGAGGACAAAATATATTATGTGTGATGCCTGCATGAGCTGCAGAGTGAGGACAAAATATATTATGTGTGATGCCTGCATGAGCTGCAGAGTGAGGACAAAATATATTATGTGTGATGCCTGCATGAGCTGCAGAGTGAGGACAAAATATATTATGTGTGATGCCTGCATGAGCTGCAGAGTGAGGACAAAATATATTATGTGTGATGCCTGCATGAGCTGCAGAGTGAGGACAAAATATATTATGTGTGATGCTTGCATGAGCTGCAGAGTGAGGACAAAATATATTATGTGTGATGCCTGCATGAGCTGCAGAGTGAGGACAAAATATATTATGTGTGATGCCTGCATGAGCTGCAGAGTGAGGACAAAATATATTATGTGTGATGCCTGCATGAGCTGCAGAGTGAGGACAAAATATATTATGTGTGATGCCTGCATGAGCTGCAGAGTGAGGACAAAATATATTATGTGTGATGCCTGCATGAGCTGCACAGTGAGGACAAAATATATTATGTGTGATGCCTGCATGAGCTGCAGAGTGAGGACAAAATATATTATGTGTGATGCCTGCATGAGCTGCAGAGTGAGGACAAAATATATTATGTGTGATGCCTGCATGAGCTGCAGAGTAAGGACAAACCGTTAGGTATTTAACTTGGTCTGTCATTGGGTGACTGGTCGAAAATATCCATTTTACGATATTTGATATAATTTATTTCCATGATGAAATTACGACTCATGTCATGTGATGGTCAAGCATATAAAGATTTGTTTAATTCTTCGATCGGGCAGACATTACTCACATAAATGGCAGTACCGACCTCTGAACAGTCAATACCGTTTCGTATTTATCTAAACAGAAATTAAACTTTCGTAATCTAATGTTATCGTACAAATGAATAAGTACCACCGCACAAATATCTACACAGTGACCGTTTCTAGTTACGATACTCATGTTGTTATTAATAGTTGTGACTGTTTATAACATGTAAACACGAGTGTTGTCCACAAAGACACGCCGGTAATTAGTCCAGTAGTGTTACGGGCTATGGCTCACCGAACGATAATGTGTACCAACATGGACAAACAAGCGAGGCACACGACGTAGGAACATGAGCGCAACTCGCTCACAGTTTCTCGATCTCACCTTGAGAGGCGGACGCGACTCGAACACTTCAGATTCTCACCGAATTACCTATTATGACCCAATTGAGAACAAGATACAGAAATAATTGAAAGTTGTTAAGCATCTGAACATCGAGCTTGTCGATATAATTTACTCCGATATTTATCTCGTTGGTCGCTAGAATAGCTATATTCTTGATGGGACATGGGATTTGTAATGAGCAAGCAGTGTTTACTGACCTCGTCAAAGTTGTCGACCATGAAGCAGATGTGGGGGTAGGTCATCTCCTCGCCCTCGCCCTTCGTGTCCATCTTGCGCCGACTGGGTGACGCGTATACCTGCACACATCACATTATAACTCACAATATCTTACAAGCAATTTTTATCAACAAGAGAATTTATGTTTTTGACAAGTTTTTCTTCATAAGCATTTCAGTGCAACCAACCGGCTTTGTTTTGTAACTGCGATGTAATAAGCTATAAACATTAGTCATAATATCGAGACCAAAAGTACTTAAAAAATGATAATCAAGAGCGAATTCTGATATCTTGTCGTTACTGGAAACAAATGTCATCTCTGCGGCATAGAAAGGCGAGCGGCGCGGGAATGCCGCTGTGTTCAGTTGTTAGCTTATTTTGTTAACGCGGTAATATATTCATCATGAATCATGATGAAACTGCAATAACCACTAACCATATTTCTGTTGAGCGCGCCAGCAAAACAGAATTGCAAATCAAGAATGAAGAGTTATTTAACGAATTACTATTGTCAGAGCTAATTATAGTAATTTAATGTATATATTTACCATGACTAGATTACTGTTATTTATAGCAATCCTCAAACGGTATATAGCTGGCGTAACGACCCCCGTGAAAGAAATCTACCTTGTAGCACATCCTATATAGGTGTCTATACAGGATGTGCAAAAATCATTAACGGTAACAATCTTTGGAACAATTATTTGACCCTAGTAATCAAAGCTCAGAAACCAAAATAAAACACACAGGAGTGCTGTCGATAGCATTGGTAGGTACACATTGTTAAACAAGACAGGACGTAGCTACAATGACAACGAAACTTGAACATAATCCGACTTAGGTTTCCTCGTACAGCGTGATATGCGGACTGAAAACCTGCATCGAGCAACGATAGTTCAACACAAAATATTGAGCTTCCGACAAAATGTGGGTGACGCAGAGCTATGAATCTGACGGTTATATGTAGTTGGTTTTATGTTAGGAAAATTGAAAGAACTAGAAATTTTACTATCAGGCTAAGTAATTATTTTGGTTATCTGTTTACGTCACTTGATAGATTGATGAACAAGAGACAAGACCGTCTGAATAACACCGCCGACAGCATGAGTGTGGTGGCGATCGTAGATGCAAATACTGGAGCCATACAACGCAAACGGTATATTCTTTTCACATTTAAGAATAATAATTACCAGAAAGAAATTATTTTATTGACAAAAGTGATTATAGGTGTCAGTGCTGGCACGAATGGCCCGCGTCCATCATTCGCAGCGAGGCTGAACCGGAGTGTGTCATTATAGGTGCCAGTGCTGGCACGAATCGCCCGCGTCCATCATTCGCAGCGAGGCTGAACCGGAGTGTGTCATTATAGGTGCCAGTGCTGGCACGAATCGCCCGCGTCCATCATTCGCAGCGAGGCTGAACCGGAGTGTGTCATTATAGGTGCCAGTGCTGGCACGAATCACCCGCGTCCATCATTCGCAGCGAGGCTGAACCGGAGTGTGTCATTATAGGTGCCAGTGCTGGCACGAATCGCCCGCGTCCATCATTCGCAGCGAGGCTGAACCGGAGTGTGTCATTATAGGTGCCAGTGCTGGCACGAATCGCCCGCGTCCATCATTCGCAGCGAGGCTGAACCGGAGTGTGTCATTCATTACACTCGTGCTTCCATTGAACCCAATATTTGTTGACAAACTGTAGAATTTAAAGAAATGAAAGCATTATTGAAAGCAAGTAATAAAATTTAAGACAGCGACGACGTCTTCATAATACAATAGATATTGTCATCAAACGAACAATAGTGAGATGAAACGCCGCAGCTATTACAAGGAGTAGGTATTCAAGATCTCTGCCATGCTACATAGCAAACAGTCCAAACAATCGTTTCTGACAGTGAGGAAGAATTGTAATCTGTACGAGCACGAGCTTGCAGCACGCTGCACGTCACTGGCATGTTGCGAACATTCTGTTTATTTCCCACCTTGCTGAGCCGACGGCTTGGCACCGATAACAAAAGATCCCAATCACAGTCGGCGGCCGGTGACCAGGTACCGCCCGCCAGTTGAACACCTTGACCCAAATACGACCACCAACGTATATTGCATGTTTCTGTATACAATTTACGTACTGTACACAAATATTTACAACTAGCTTCCGCCCGCGACTTCGTCCGCGTGAAATTTCTTGTTCCCCGACCCACCCCGTCGCATCGCATCGCCTGCCCGCGCTATTACTTCGTTTTCGCTCAGCGCTCGTTTTTACTTTTTTTTCTTTTTGCTCGGCTTCTGAGGGTCCTAGCGTACTGCTACATACCCTATAGCCTTCCTCAAGAATTGCGCTATAAAATACAAAAATAATTTTTCAAATCTGACTGGTAGTGACAGAGATTAGCGCGTTCAAACAGTCAATAAAAAATAAAATGTGTAGGTAACTAATAGACAGCGCATTTTTCTTACTTTAAGCATTTTTATACCCGTCGTAATTTCTAAACGAAAGGTCCGATTCGCATAATTTAAAAAGGAATTTACTACATAATCAACCTTGATTATGAAACTGTTTATTTGGATAAGGATTAAAACCATGTTTATGAAAACACCTTCGCAAATAAAGCATTATTTTAATTTGATTACCATTAAAAAAGTTATAGTGAGCCAACCTTAAAAGATAGACATATGCTATCTCGGACTTTTTTTTTAGAACTTTGTAAGAGGAACAATTCCGTCATACATGATTTTTGCGTAACTTTAACCGTTTACGCAGCGCACGCAACGGATGCTCTCAAAAGGAATAAATGTTTCCCGTTTTTGCAACATTTTTCATTGATGTTCCGCTCCTATTGGTCATAGCGTGATGTTATATAGCCTATTGCCTTCCTCGATAAATGGGCTATCCAACACTAAAATAATTTTTCAATACGAACCAGTACTTCCTGAGATTAGCGCATTCAACCAAACAAACAAACAAACTCTTCAGCTTTATAATATTAGTATAGATGGGCTGTATTACCTACTTGCACTTTGAAACATTGCATGGCTATGGCTACGTAATAGAGGTTGACCGTAATAATACTAATTTTATTTATCTACGAATTAACGTCAATAACTCTTACGTCTTAGAAGCTTAATTAGTTAGTCACTTAGTGGATTAAAGTTTATACCATTTTTTGTATCCTTCCTTAGGAATGCGACAAGACAAGGTCATTCTAGAAGCGTGATAGAATATATTATTATTATATTCATAAGCATAACTAGCTGTGCCACGCAACTTCGTTCGGGTGGATTTCGTAAGATACACAAGCGCGATGTTAAATAGCCTGTAACTATCCTCGAGAATTGGGCTACCAAATGCAAAAAGAATTTTTCAAATCAGACTTTTTGCACATAATTTCATGGGTTTTAATTTTTTGCGCGGAACCCTAATTATTAAAAAAAAATAAAAGTAGTCTAAGTTACCCGCCGTAACATCAGCTATCTGTCAGTGAAAGTCCTGTCAAAATCGGTCCAGCCGTTTCGGAGATTAGCCGGAACAAACAGACAAAAATGTTAAAAATTGCATTTTTGTTATAAATACCGTATACCTATATTTTCTTATGCATTTAGTAAAAAGTTGTTATTTTGACATTACAAACAGACACTTCAATTTTATTTATTTGTATAGATATAGATATGCATAGAGATAGGTAGTAAGGTACTGGCCTAAAATGAATTTCTAAATTCAAAGGCAGTAGAATCCATGTTTGTTAGGCATTTCTCTGTATTTTAGGTAAGTACAAAACGACCAGGACCGTTATGGAAAATACTTGAAAAATGCCTAAAGAACCCATTATACCCTATAACGTGTGTTTATATTTAATTTAAAATAGGGGAACAAAATTTCACGAAGGGTAGAAAACTTAACGCCGATGCAACAAAAAAAAAACATCGTTTACAACAGTCCCACATTGTTGCCGACGGTAACCCTTGTTTGATTCTGTCATCTGAGACTAATCGACAGCACAGTCGAAAGTCCGCAGCAGCTGTCAATAGTCTGATCAAGGAAATACTAATGCAATAACTGCCTTGAATATTAAAGCATTATACGCTCAATTATATCACGTAAGATATAAAGCGATATCAGTTAAGTTAGAAACGTCGATAGCCCCCGGGTTAAGGGCACCGTACGCTGCAGTCGTGCTCTCGTCTACAGCCGGTTTACAAACCCACACCTCACTTACACATTCCTAACGGCTGAGCACGGAAACCTATTGCGACACTCCACTACCCATGAACTAACGACTATACGGCGATGGGCTCATAGAACAGTTTGCCACGGGTTTCAGTGATGTGTCATTAATTCATTATGTCCGACCTAAGAAATAGCATTTCATCAACAGTACAACATCGCTTTAAATAAAGCAGGCATCAGGTTTGATGATGTATAATTTATTGTTGCACATAACAAGTCCTAAAATATGATCTGAGTAATACCAGGTACGTACTTATTGAAACTATGCCAAGAAGGTTCTTTCGAAGCTTTCGGCCGAACTCCGTACTTCGATCAACAATACCAACATTGTTGATCGAAGATACTGTATGATAGGTTCCAACTCGGTTTCAATTTTTACAGTATGATTCATATTGTAAAAATCAAGTTAAAAAAATCATTGAAGTCTGCTTAAAGCGTCATGGTTAATATTCCATTGAGCTACTCGGAGCGGTGGGCGCCGCGCCGCGGCCGGCTCGCCTGCTCCTCGGTCGGCGCGCGGCGTCCCGGTGCACCCGCACCCGCGCGGAGTGGGGGACTGGAACGTCTCGCTGTCGCTGTGACGTCACCCGCCGCGCGTATAATATTTGCTTCCATTGAGCCGAGCGCGCGCGAACCTGGCCGACGACGCCCGAGCGCCGGCGGACCGAAGCCAACCAGTGCTACATCTTTTCTAGTACGCGGTTCGCGGTCGACACTAGACGCATGCTCGCAGCGGCGAAACCCGTCATGTAATAAAATATTATTTTGTGTTATCGCGTCTAAGGGCTTCGCACAGTGTAGTGAACATCTGTGTGAATGCAAGTTCGTATACAGAAGCTTTCATGCTCTATTGTGAGTGAAATTCCGTTAGCCGTGCAGTGAAGTGTGTATGCTTATCGTTTTCCATTTCGACCTCGTTTACGTGCCTGTGATTTTACTGGATGCGAGGCTGGCTTTCCGGCTTTCTTTCTGGCGCATATCAGGACCGGGACATCCAATCGATGACTCCCCGCATTCCCGCTGAATGACGGCTCGCACATTGATCGGGTAAGTCGGAATAAAGCGGGAGACGGTCCCTATTAACGAGCTTTCTAACGCGTACCGAAAACAACTCGCGGAACAAGTGACCAAAGAGAAATCTGTCGTCGGGGGTAATCTATAATGTCTCGTGTAATAGTCAATTGTAATCTGGTGGGCCGCGCAATGATCGCGAGCTAAGGGGCGGAACGCTCGGGGCTCCGCCGCGGCCGCGCCGAGCACAACAAACAGCGACGGCTAATTATTATCATCTGACAATACGCGAGGAGGGGCGCCAGTGCCGGCTCGCCGCGCGCCTCCGTGTGGCGCAATCGTAACCCTCGGTCTTTGAACCGTGCTCCGCCGCCGGAGTTATTTTGTTTACGACGTATCTTCTAGAAACAGCCATATTTACACAACAACGATGCAAAACGACGAATTGTATCTCATTTATCCCAGATAACAGTTAGGTTAGCATCGACACTGCAAACATGGCACCAAACCCATGGAGATAATAAAAACGCAGCTATATGTTACGTTGAGGTCTAATAATATATGTATTTTAATTTAAACCAATTATGGTTTGATGAATTTTAAGAAGTGCATGAACGGAACCTCGCAAAGTAAACATTAAAGTGGGGATGGCCATTCAGTTTTAATTATTATTTCTATAGAAGAATTATTCTCTTTTCTTGAGCTAATGATCCCAGAAGAGAACACACTAGTATTCAAAAAAGAATAACTAACACGAATGAACTAACACGTTTTTCTCTATATTCCAGGTTCGATCCAGCCGAATGGTGATTGGATGACGATCTCATCGCGTTCCCCAGACAAGGAGCCCTCGCCGCCAAAGCAGATCAACTTCGCGGAGCCGCTAGTCGAGTCGGTGCGCGTGTACCTCGCCAATGAGCTGCCGCACAAGCAGCTAGCGCTGGTGCCGAGCGCGCCCTCGCCGCCGGCCTCGCCCTGCCCGGCCGCCACGCCGCCGCTCTGCGATGTGGACATAGCGGCGCACACCGCACACGACGAGATCAAAGGGATCAACTTCGAGGCACGCCTCAAACGGAATGACCTAAACAACAACGCGGCGCGACAACAGAGCGACCGGCGACACAACGGGGACATGCCAAGCCAGGCCGAGCTAATGCAGCGACAGCCGCTGCTGGCGCGCACCGTGAAAGCGGACGCGCCGCAGCCCACCACGGACGAGTCCGACCCCGACCAGGAGCACTCGCCGCAGCGCACGCACGGCGACTTCATCGTGGAGATCCCGCCCGGCGCCGTCCGCGAGGAGAGATATCCAAAAGAAATATGGAAAACGATTATATCATTCTTCTTCCTATTCCTATGCGTCTGTGTGAACATGATGTCGCTGTCATTAGTACACGAACGACTGCCAGACAGAAACACAACGCCACCGCTCAACGATATAATACTAGACAACGTTGCCGCCAGAGACTGGGGTCTGGCCGTGTCCGAGTACCTCATCATGATATCGACGACGGTCGCCATGCTGGTGGTCGTGTTCCACAAGCACCGGTTCATCGTCGCGCGGCGCTTGTTCTTCATCATCGGCCTGCTGTACCTGTACCGGTCGGTCACCATGTTTGTGACTGTGCTCCCGGTGTCCAGCACCACATACTACTGCAGCCCCAAGAGTAACAACACTACGCCGCTACTAGTCATCAAGAGAATGTTCTACTTAATATCCGGCTTCGGATTGTCGATAAATGGCAAACACACGTACTGCGGCGACTACATATACTCGGGGCACACGATGGTCCTCGTGCTAAGTTACCTCATCGTAGCCGAGTACTCGCCGAGGAAGCTGTGGCCGATGCACTGGGCCATGTGGGGCTCGGCGCTGCTCGGCATGTCGTTCGTGCTGCTGGCGCACGGCCACTACACGGTGGACGTGGTGATCGCGTACTACGTCACCACCAGGCTGTTCTGGACGTTCCACTCGCTGCTGGTGACGCCGCACCGCAGCGGCAACGGCTACAACCACTACATGATCCAGCGCGAGTGGTGGTACTGGTTGTTCACGTACCTGGAGCGCAACGTGCGCGGACCGGTGCCGCGGCGCTACGACTGGCCGCTGCCGTGGCCGCGCACCAAGCTCTTCAGTCGGCTCAGCTAGTGACGCGCGCGCGCGACGCTGCCGCCGCCGGAACGCGTATGACGCTCACCTTTTGCGAGTGCCGCTTGAGGACCTGCAGCTCCTTGGGGCTGGTCCGGGTGCAGATGGCCAGCGTTAGCGTGTAGTCGAACTGATGCACGATCAGATTAAGGTAGACCGTCTCCTCCCAATCGATCTCTGGGTCTCCGATGGGCAGCTTCTTGGAATCCTTGCGGAACACCTCGACGTCGGTCTGCGAACAGACGCAGCAGGCCAGAGCGGTTAGTGTCAGCGGCAGCGCCACAGCACGAGGCGTGCTGCGCGCCCTCGCGCCCTCGCGCGTACTCTATATAATTCGGCTGTGCTTAAGAACGACCGCGCGAACCAAGTGAACTTTGGGCGACCGCTGCGTGTGAAATGTGATAATTCGCCAAGTGAGCATAATATTAATTTCCTCACAACTATCGCGAACTGTTCTATAGAAAATGACAACCTCGTATGCTTTTATTGTTGAATATAATTGTAAGATTTGATTTTATTTGACAAAGAACAATAATCGATCAATTATGTACTGTCGACTGTTGATAGAATTTTTGTTTTTGTAAATTGTATAGTTTATAAGTGGTTATTGAACAACCTCGAATCAAAGTTAAAACTTACTAAGTATTTATTAGGAAAAAAATATACTGTGATTAATGTATAGTTGGAGACGAACGAATGTACGCACGTGACACCGAGAGTGTCGCGACACTCGGTAGAAGTACATGTAGTTGTTGTACCAGCAGCCTACTATAAGAAATAATATTTTTATATTGTTTAAAATAAAGTACATACTTAACTGTTGTTAATGCATAATTTTTGTATTCCAAAATATTACCATCTAGAGTTTGTAACATTCATCACAAATGGTGCTAAATTAGAAATCAAACGAAATGAAGCGACCACCGCTACCAGCGGCACCGACATTCACTCAGAATAACGTTCCACACGCGCAAACCGACTGTTCAGTGATATAACTGCATTTTGAGATCTAGAAAGTCGCACAAGTAGGTGTCTATCCTATCGTTGAATATCATTTAAAATATCACACCTATTTTCACATTGATTTGTTGTTCTGTAGACAAGAATTTAAGAACAAAAAATATATGTAAAAGAAAAGTAGTGAAAACAAACACCTGCGATCAGCGAACACGACACGAGTCACATGTTCACGTTAAGTTAGGACACTAGCCGTTGGTATTTTTTTAGTTTATCAAGTTCTCAGCAAAATTAAATTTAAAAAGAGTGGCAACTGTTGCATGTTCACGACCATACTAAGTGCTGCTGGTTGTGCAACCGCTTCTGTTTCAGATGTAGCGGCCATCGCTTCAATACATAAACGTTACTTCTAATATTTAATTTGTATTCATCAGACCTCCGGGCGCTTGTGACAGTTCTCATGAGAGTGGAAGATGACGCGTAGCTGATAATAAAATCACTTGATTCCCATCCGATAAACTATCGTAACCAGATGTTGATAGCAAAATTGTCATCATAACAAAGTGTAGTTAGTGGATCAATATATGAATGCTCACAATGTCACAGTGTTGCTTATGTGGTACGTAGTGGGAGGGAAGTGAGTCCCACTGCCAGCTGTCGCCCATGCTCGGAGTACAGCATTACTGACGCTGAGCTCAGTGAAGACTTACCTCATACTTGGGCAGGTAGCGCGAGGAGCCCTTCACGTGGCGCTTTCTAACAAAGAACAGCAGGTCGTCGCAGTCGATGGACTGCTCCTCTTGAAACAGAAAGTGTCGCACAAACAAATCTGTCCAATATGTAGTTCCTTGCAGGACTACGAAACCACAATCTGAAACATTTTTGAAAACTCTGATTATGTTGCACCAATAAGTTGAATGTACCAGGAGATGTGAGTGTTTGTTAGAGACGAGTGGAAACGACGCGACTGTTGCAACCGACTTGTAATGTCCACTCGTGTAAATTGCAAAGTGCCTTCAAACTGTTATCATAGTGACATCCATCACATTCAATGTTGCCTACATTGTAATAATGTTGTCATCATTACTGTGAAACTACGTATTAAGTTTAAAGTCACCATCTGCATTCCACAATTTTATCATCTCATAATTTTTAATCAAAATTTGTGACAGATAAGTAAATAGAATTAGAAGAACAATTAAACATGTACTTGAACAAGATGTGTATCTACGAATAATTATGTGGAAAATAAATAAATACTATAATTTGTGAGTTGTAATGAATATCAAGTATGTTAATAGTTAAGTTCTACTCAGAAGCATTCCTGGGACACAAAAAATCATCCATGACGTTAAAACCGATTCGGTTCCATAATTAAGGAAAAGACTTATGCTAGTTAACTTGACCACACCTATTTAGGTGTGGTCAAGTTAACAAGCATACGTTTACAAGTTAATATTGTTACGATTACTTTCGATATTACGGAAAATATTGATCCTAGAGACGTATGTAACAGTTTCCCATGCAATAATGCAGGGCCAGGCGGCCAGGCGTACTCGTCAGGTGTACAAAGAGTACGGCGCCACGCGTGGCCGTCACGTGGCCGTCACGCGGCACGTCATGGTGAATCTCTTCATCGTCGATTATATTCTGCTTCTGTGTGCACATTGCATTCGTGTAAGTTTATTTATACTCGAACAACGCATTTTTAGTTAATGCATATGTTTTGCAGAAGTTTAGAATAGCAACTATTACAATAATGTGTACATAATTATATTGTATATTCGTATGATGTCCTTGTTTGTTATCTTGTAAATATTTATTGTAAGTAAATGATATACCGCATTAAAATCTTTGATGGAATGCTGTGTACCTACATGTATTTATACAGGGTGTAAGGGACAGCCCTTCGCAGACTGATGGGGTGAATGCAGTATATCATACTAAGATGACCGGTACATGCAATTATTTCAGGAACGTTATGGGAATCCAATAAACCTGATTTGTTTTATTACCTCACACGCAATGTATCGTTACCGTGGCAAAACGCGCGTAGCGAACGGCAGCGCAGCGAGCCTTCGGCCGCCGAGTACTTCAACATCCATTACTGATTTTTGCTATTAGCTGTTTTATTTACATAAACGGAGTGCTGCGTACAGAGAATGTAATTTTACATTGAAATAAAGGAATAGTAACTGAAAATTCGATTTAAAAAAAAGAAAATTTTCCTGAGAATATTTCCCGTGGAATATGATTCCAAATAAGGAGCTGAATGCACCCTGTTAGTTTGCGGAGGGCTGTCCCTTACACCCTGTATAGTTAAAGCTGGTTACCAACTTATATGATATTATGTATTGTTTCACGATCGAATGTATGTAAAGCACACCTACTTAACGATTTGATCAAAAAGAGACGAGATACTCTGTCCGACTTGTTTGTAATATTGTAATCACTTCCAAGTTTATAACCGAGGGAGGCTATTCAAGAGTTCAAATACATTGTTGATGGCCACATTCCGAGAGCTAACGTGTTCCCTGTTTAGAATATATTGTGCGAAATGTAATGCACGGAACATGCAACTGTTTGTACCAACGTGTGTAAAGTTAATTAAATGTTTTTCTTAAATCGAGTCTAGTTCCTCGTACACTAACAGACAACCCGTTCCTATCATTCCCTTCATCTCAATATACCGCGTAGGCAATCATCCGAATTCTATTATATTGTCTGACTACTGCACGGCGGTACGGGCATGTGATGAGCAGGAATGTGTGAGGAAAGTCTTCAGTAGTACGAATGTGAATGGCCATTTATTTATTGAAATAAATAAGTAAGAGATCAAAGACACGATGGATGGATTGTGTGAAAGATGGCTAGAACTAGAAAGGATATGACAGATGTATGGAAGAAGCAGAAGACATGCTGCGCACAGCGCAGGCCCCAAATAAATTGTGGCGAGGGCAGCAGGAGATAGTGCTTGCAGCGAGTCTGGGTACACAAGTTGTTTAGCTCGATGTACACAGGGCCGTTTGTTTTGTGTTTGTGTGAAGAAACTACCAGCGCGAGCGCCCCGCGGTCTCACCCGCATAAGTCTCGATCCCGTGGGGATATCGGGATAAAAGTATCCTATATGTTTGTTAATCCTGGTTATAAACTATCTGTGTGCCAAAGGAGAAACCCGTTTCTGGGCCTAACCGTTACACGAATCAGATATGTACCAAAAAATTCCTTTGCTTAATTAACCCATTTAAATCTTAGCCTCAATGACAATGGCCAAGTGAAGAAAATAAGTAAATTTCTATTTTTGTTTTGAACAACCTTTGTAAATCGTTACAACACTTATTATACGTCACTAACTAGACACACGCTAGCATTATATCAATAGAGCGTACCCTTTTTTTTTTTTTTTTTTTTGTGGATGGGAAATCATCAAATGACTTCTCCCGCTCTGGGCGGAGCGGGAGGGCGTGTCAGACTTTTACTGACTAAAACCCACCCGTGTTCCTTCTGTTGCCTGTGCCGGGGCCACGGTAACTCTTTCGAACATCCCGCAACCCTAGCTGGCATCGGCCCTAGCGGACCCCGTCAATAGTGCTGACATCTCTTTGAGGCGCGCGTGGAACACGACGCGCCGTCGACTCGGGCTTGGTCCTTACCGGACGGCGAGCTACCCATTGCTCGCCGTCCGCAAGCCCGCGCCTACGGTGGCCGGGAATCAGCTGCCAATTCCCGACGCCCAGGGCGTCTCCTGCGGCGACTAGGGGCGTGAGGGTGCAAAGCTTGCCTCTCCCTCACGCGTCCCGCCTCCTCCTTCACGAGCATTACTGCTTCGCAGAAGGAGGTAATGGCTTCAATAGAGCGTACCCTAAGAATACGACTGATTTAGTGGAAATCGATAGTTACAGATAATTGAATAATACTCCGTTGTTTAAGTATATTTATTTTTTTAGGTAGTAGAATTAATGTAAAATTAAAAAAAAATCCGGCATCTAATTGATTTTTAACGTAAGCGCACCATTATAATATCATTAAAACAAAAAATACATACTTAATCGATAAAATCGATTGCACTAGTAAACGGCAAATGTCAATGTCAACGTCTGTTAATTTGTCATGGTGGTAATGTCGTGTCATTAATGTCATTCGCTTTTCGTATTTTTGTGCAAATGAATGTGTTTTTCCTGTTTTTTTCCGTATTTCTCGTGATTTATTATTTCATAAGACCTCTGCTCGAATACTGGACTCCGAAATTGATTGCCTTCTGACTGACTCTTGCTTGAACACTGGATGCCGTACCTACCCTGCCACCCCTGCTGTCCTTTGCTGGAAAACTGATCTGTTTTGTTCTTTTGACGACTGGTTAATAACGACATCATGAGCCTGTGCATTAACTGCGGAATAGCAACGGATCGCTACAATAGGAATACAATACAATAGGAAGGCGAAGATTGGAAGATGAAATGATTCTTTCAATTGTACAGGAATGAGTCGCGCCGTTCCTAAATCTGAAGTCACGCCCTAAGCGGATTCATGATAAGCGCAGGCGCTGCAGCACAGCGCACGTGCGTTCCAGATTTACGTAGGAAACAGCCTCAGAAATATAATTTCTCATATAAATAACTCAAATATAAAAATAACCTAAAATGTAAACATTGTCCGATTTTACCAATTTGGCCATTGCTGCGTGAAAATTGGGCTCGAAGACCTTCCTAGATGCTCTAATTTATAGCCAAATTCCAGCCCTGTAAGGCCAGGTCCAAGTTTCTATGTAGTTTGGGTTTTTCCTTTCATCCAAATCCGTTTAGTAGTATTTGCGTGAAAGAGTAACAAAGATCCATCCATCCTCACAAACTTTTGCGTTTATAATATTAGTAGGATAGTATACAACAATGTCACTTTCTTGTCTGTCTGTCCACTTAGTTCTAAACTACGCAATGGATTTGATGCGGTCTTCACCATAATGTCGAGATTTTATCTCGGAAGGTTTAGGTATGTGTAAAATATTATTATTGAAAGCAGACTCGCGGTAGTCTAGCTATTAATTGACAGCAAAACCAGTAGTGAACCTGCGTGCGTAACAATCAGTACAGACTAGGTAATTTAATACGACTCTCCAAAAAAAAACATTATATTAAGTTTCCCGGAAAAGAACCGGAGTTACCGACATAGCCTGCAGAGTAAGCAAGCCGAAGTGGCAGTGGGCTGGCCATGTTTGTCGAAGGGCCGGTGGAGCAGACGACTCCTGGAGTGGAGACCGCGTATCGGCAAGCGTAGTGTGGGACGCCCCCCAGCTAGATTGACCGACGACCTTAAAAAGGTGGCTGGGAAAGACTGGATGCGGAAGGGGGAGGACTTGTGGCGCAGCCTGGGAGAGGCCTATGTCCAGCAGTGGACTGCAATAGGCTGAGGTGATTGGTTGATTTCCTAAAAAACTACAAGATAATTGGAATTTCAGACATTGTGCTCAGTCGCCCAAACTAATTAAGTATTATGATATATCATAATATTTTGATCATTCGTAATACTTAATTAGTTTTGGCGACTGAGCACAATGTCTGAAATTCCAATTATCTTGTAGTTTTTTTAATGTATCGTGTTAATGCAGCCGGTATCATCACAACATGGGCGGACTCAACCTGGGAGGTAATAACTATGTATTATAAATTAAATATCCTAGATTGTAGAAAACTTTTTACAAACAAAAAAACAACCTACTTCCGAAATTATAATTATTTGCGCAACAATATAGCAGTTGTTTTTGCTGCGAGTGTTGACTTTGCATCCCGAAAAAGCGATGGATTCAAGGTTAGAATCCTGAGCGCAGGGAGGGTTTCAAAGACACGAGAGTTTGGTCTCGTGTAACACATACAACTTTTCACCTCAGCAGCGAGAATATATTACCTAAAGGTATGTACATACATAAATACAACATGGTAAAAATTAAACAACATGTATATTTGTAAAACAATGTCAAAAAAATTAAAAAGTAAAATTCGATAATTTAGAAAAAAATATAATGATTACATTTAGAACCATAACAGATGATTTGCAATTTTACGGTTATATGTGTATCCGAACGTTTTATTGTTTGTTTCTTTTTTGCGCCTACTAGTATGGAATTTGAAAATCGAACTTCGAATCGACTTATTTCTATCTCTCGCTTTTTTCGTATCGAAGTGAAAGTGACAGAACAAAGTGAATTTCAAATCTTTCTAATTTTGTGAGTAGACCCAGCACTGTTCTCCGCATTAAAATAAAATAAAAGTTACTTTGTATACGTTTCTGTACACTTTTGCTGTGGCTGGGATTGGTGGAGAGTGAAAGACGTGTTCTTTCTTCGTAGTATATTGTTCCGAGTACTGTTGCCAACTGTCTTGTACAAGATCTGAATACGAACCACAGGGGGTCAGCTTTCTTAGCGGCTAATGCCAACAGTGGTATGATTTGCAAACACAAGATAGCGCTCTACAAAAGAAAGGGATAACAAGATCAGTGATGTCACATGCCCGACTGGATAGGTAGGTACCCATCATTTCGGTAGCTGCAGATTCAAGATGCTGTGATGATTTTAATGTTCAATAAAATGTTATAAAACAATTATTTAAACCAGTTAATATCCGTATTTTGTGTTTCAATTGTCTAAAATGCGGACTAGAAGAAAAAAACTTACAAATAATGATGTATGGTGATCATCGAAGATCTCTTTCGCCCTTTTAATCGACGAGTCGGGAGTATTTTATTTCAATAAAACTACACCACGTACTCAGAATTTAATATTTCCGAATTCACTTACACTACACGTGGTATCAAACCATAGCGCGAATTTAAATCGGCCAACGCCATCTATTGAGACACGAGGTAAACCTTAACTACAAAATCTGTTAAATATTATAACGTTAACAATGGTGATTTTTTTTTATGAAATGGCAACACTCATTTCTGGTAATTCTGGTATAATATGGTGGATTTGTTATGTTTGATTGATTCTTAGACAATCTGACACCTGTTTTGTTGCGATTATTTCCAAATCTAATTTTCTGCCGGTTCTACATTGTTTGTGAATAATTATTGCTTTAACCACTACGAGCTACGAGAATATGTAGACTACAATGTGAAATTGACGCTTTCTGTGGTGTGAAATCAACAATTTTAAAAGATAGAGACTCCAGTGCGATATTGACGCGTTTGTGTTTACGAGATAGAGACTCGTCTTAATTGTGCGATATTGACGCGTTTGTGTTTACGAGATAGAGACTCGTCTTAATTGTGCGATATTGACGCGTTTGTGTTCACGAGATAGAGACTCGACTTAATTCACGCTTGTAAAAATATCATAAAAACTTCTAAAACATCACTAAAAATTATAACTCAAAACATCCGAAGTATTTACAAAAACTTAGATGGTTTCCAGGCTCAGTTGGTTAGGTTATCGTGTGAAGTCGACATCATAATCCTGACAGAATGTTGGTTAAATGAAGATAAACCAATACCAGCTATGGAAAATTATGTGACATATTACAGCAAAAAATGTTTAAATCAAAACGACGGCATTACAATATATGTTAAAAACAATCTTCAATGTACGGTAGAAGAACCCGACCCTATAGGGGCTAATTTTCTACTTTTAAAAATTGCTTCCGACACTTGTATTCTGGCCTCCTATAGATCCCCATCTATATATTGTATAGATAGCTTCCTTAGCTCCCTGGAAAATATCTTAAGTAATTTAAAAGCGAAAAATGTCATTCTGCTAGGAGATATCAACATCGACATAAAGCCTAATAGTACAGATAGAAATAGATCTTCCTACCTGAATCTTACAGCGGAAATGGGCCTTTTACCGGGACATACCCATCCTACTAGGCTACATAACTGCCTCGATCACGTAATGATAAGCACCACTACTTGTGCTACAGTTATGGTTATGGATTCCACCGTCAGCGATCACGCCTCTGTAATGCTATGTCTAAGTAACACCTCCTCTAAAAACAACTATAATAAGAAAAGAACTACTACTAAAGTAGATTATGAGGGCGTTCTTAAACAATTAAAAACCACCGATTTTACTTTTATTACACCTGATTGCGATGCAAATATGGCCGCTACACGGTTTGTCCAGTGCCTTATGTACACGATATCTCAGCACTCAAAAGAATCGTACGTTCCAAACCGTAAAGTAGTAGTTAAACCCTGGATCACGCCTGGCCTCTTACGGTGTATTCGGCATAGGGATAGCCTTCATCGTAAATACCTGGCAGACCCAAATAACAAAATTGTTGAGGTGTCGTACAAAAGGTATAGGAATCATTGTAATCTATTACTAAGGAAATTAAAAATAAATCACCAAAGTTCGGCTTTAAAAACTTCCAGAGACAGTAGGGAAACATGGAATATAATAAAATCCATTACCAACAAATCCAGCAATCAAACATCAGGTGATAAACTTCTAGCCACCTCTGTTGATGCACAAGTACCAAATGCAATAGAGCAAATTAATTATTATTTTTCGAACATCGGAAAGCAACTGGCAGACAAGATAAAATCCCAAAATTCTTCATCTGCCCAATACAAAATGGAAACACCCACTGCACGGGAATCAATGGTCCTACTTACCCCAGACGAGGCTGAAGTAGAGATTGTTATTGACAATTTAAAAACCGACAGTGCCACAGGATGGGACTTCGTGCCAGCTAAGCTCCTGAAACTGGGTAAACAAGTACTAGTTCCACCTCTTACAAAACTCATTGAAGTCTGTTTTGAGCAAGGAGTTTTTCCCCAAGTCTTTAAGAAAGCTTTGATCACACCTGTTCACAAGGGTGGGAATCAGGTTGACGTTAAAAATTATAGACCTATCTCAGTTTTGCCAGTACTGTCCAAAATATTAGAGAAATTGTTAAATCGAAGACTCATGAAGTATCTAGAGCACAACAAGTTAATATCGGATGCGCAATTTGGTTTTAGGTCTGGGAAAAGCACCATAGATGCGGTTAACCAACTTGCAGATTACGTCACTGAAAAAGTTGACAAAAAGCAAAAATGTCTGGGTGTTTTCCTGGACCTGGCCAAGGCGTTCGACACTGTGAGTATTCTTACCCTTGTGAGCAAGCTGGAGCATGCTGGGATCCGGGGACGGGCTCTAAATATATTCACAGACTTTCTTAATAACCGGACACAAAAGGTTAAGATCGGCAAAGTTATTAGTAGTGAAGCAAGAATAGACTACGGTGTGCCCCAGGGTAGCTGCCTGTCCCCAAGCCTCTTCTTGCTTTATGTAAATGACCTATGCCAGCAGTCTCTTACTAACGGAAAAATATTCAGTTACGCAGATGACACCGTTCTAGTATTTTACGGAGAGACTTGGGACGCGACGCGTCAAGCTGCAGAGTTGGGGTTACGTAAAATAATTCACTGGTTGGAACTAAATCTACTAACGCTTAATATTTCGAAAACCGCATTTCTGCAGTTTACTTTCGCTAAAACTAAACCCGGGGTAATAAGTCTTAAGGCCCACTTCTGTCATGACCCCAATAACAGTCTTCAGTGCTCATGCGCTCCAATTACACAACAAAAGACTATAAAATACCTGGGTGTAATTCTAACTTCTTCCCGGGTTAGGAAACTTATATGGGCTTTTAAAAATCTTCGACACGTATGCGATCTGGAGCTACTCCGGACAGTGTATCTTTCTCTAGTAGAGTCAATTGTTGGTTATTGTATCACGGCCTGGGGTGGGGCCTGTAAAACATACATGATACACCTCGAGAGAGCACAAAGATCCCTATTAAAAGTCATGACCTTCAAACCCTACCGGTACCCTACAAAAAGCCTATATGAAAGCTGTCAAGTACTTACAGTAAGACAATTATTTCTACAGAATCTCACTTTGAAACAACATGAAATTACACCGGTAAATCATACGAACAAACTAAAAAGAACCATCGGTAATGTATGTCGCTCAGTAAAACGTAATACCGCATCCGCTCGACGGCAACACCTATACCTAGCTATTTATATATATAATAAATTAAATAAAATTCTCGACTTCAACCCACTAACTAAAAAGAAAGCGAAGATGAAAATAAGCACCTGGCTTAAAACACTTGATTACTCACAAACAGAAAATATAGTCAAAAATCAATAATCATAATAAATAAATTATAAGGTAGATAAATATATCTGATATAATCTAAAAGCACAACCACCAAGCACTGTCACACAGAGAAACACACGCACAAATCATAACATCATCACACATACACACCATCACACATACACTCCATCACACTTACACACCATCACACATACACACCATCACACTTACACACCATCACACATACACACCATCACACTTACACATACATACACAACACATGGACACATAATCCTATCACATGAGAGCAAGTTTGCACTAATTGTTTAACTACATTTTAGTTTTAATTTTGTTGCATAAATTGTTAATGTTCCACAAACGAGTGAAGACACTGACTCCTGTAACACAGGTGCCACCTAGCTCAGGAGCCAGGGTTTCAATTGATGTATCAACCTATTTATGTCAATAAAACATTATTATTATTATTATTATTATTATTAATTGTGCGATATTGACGCGTTTGTGTTTACGAGATAGAGACTCGTCTTAATTGTGCGATATTGACGCTTTAGTGTTGTGTTTTCCCACCATGGCAGGAAAGGGAAATGTGAAATTCGCAAAATGTGGCATAACCCGAAGGGATGATTCTTCTTTGACCTTCCAAAAATAAATATATTAGAACATGTTTAAAAACTTTGTTTTCTTTTGATTTCTATTACAGCGAATTTTCATTTAGTAGCCTAAGTTACCCACCCGCCGTATCATCAGCTATCTGCCAGTAAAATTCCTGTCAAAATCGGTCCAGCCATTTCGGAGATTAGCCTGAACAAACAGACAGACAGACAGTCAAAAATATTAAACATTGCTTTTTGTTATAAAAACCGTTTATACTTTCCTATGCTTTTAGTAAAATGTTGTTTTTTTGACATTACAAACAGACATTTAAATTTTATTTATTTGTATAGATCAATTAAAATCGCGAAATGCAATTTTTTTCACCCAACTTTACCAAACTTCTTATATCTCGGAAACTAAATGCTGAGAACTGGACCCTTTTTGCTTGGGCGCCCACAATTTGATCACCAGTCGTTCCGAATGCCTTTTTGATCTAGTCTAGAGGTCGCAAATGAGAAATCATGAGTTCGATACCCAGGTCCAGCAGTGCTATTGGGTTTTTCAATGGCAATAGACTCATAATCTAGAAACATAATTGGCGAAATGTGTGGGTACTACACGTCTGCCGCAGCCCCCTTCGAGGAAAACAAGCGTGATGTTATGTTATTACCATGAGTCATCGTATTCCCCTGTCTAAGTGGTCGGTTGGATGACGGATCGCAACGAGGACAGGGTTGAACGACCGCTCGGAACGAAACGACGAATAGCTTCACTATTCAAATATTTTGTGTACTTATACAAGGTGTAACATAATTAACGCGATGACATTTGTTGTCGTCGTCTCCGTTGCTTTGCGAAATCGGCTTTTTCTGCCATATGGCAAATTGATCACATTTCTGAATTTCGTACAAAGCTCAAGTGGCTTCCCATACGTCTTCGCCGGAATTCTCATATCTTATTTAAGCTCTACAGTACTCTGTTGAATCCTACAACCCCTTCTTATCTTAAAGAACGTTTCAAGTTCCTTCATGACACACATAATAGATGAGGTCATCGGAAAATTTGAGACTGGAGATGCCGTCTTCAAAGATTTTTTTCGAAAATACATGTGTGGTGTTTGTTGTTGTAATTGCAATAACAAAAAAGTGCCTGACGAGTCGCTATTACGAAAGGTGTTTTTGGACAAATTTTATAAAAATAAAATTGCCTCCATCTATGAAAACGTTAAAGATGAGAAACTTTGGATATCGTTAGATGAGATAACTGACTTTTTAAGTCGTTATTCGTTATATTGTGCATTTCTTAGTAAAGCCATTAAATGAAACTTTTCTGGTCGACCTTATTTAATTGCCTGTAAAATGCTCGAGGTGTTTAAAACCAAATCCCGGGAATCGGGGAATATCCATATTATTCTAACCTATGGCAAGTACATAAAACAGCCCTACCTATTCCGATCTATAGTTATTATGCAAAGTTTCATGATCTAATTTGGAGTATTTTTTTACTACTAGCGGTTTATTGTTCGGTTTGGAGGTAACTTTGTAATTTTTTTCTATCGAGGAAATTTTATGGAATCGTGTTTTTGCCTAACATAGTACGTACTTAATTAATTCTCAACTTTACCATATATTTATTTCAAAATGAATGCTGCAGTATTTTCGATATAACGGACGATCATGCTAAGCTATTTGAGGTAGTATTGGCCCATTCCCCTTTTTCGACTCGCCACCGCTGCTTACCTCTGGCCCCGCGCCATCCGCTGACGCGCCCCAAAATTAGGTCGTATGATTGCCAACAAACGTTTGAACGCGACTGTACGGACAACCGCTTAGGATTAATACGTCCAATAAAGAAGGTCATCGATATGTACGAATCCGTTGCTTTTTTGTAATCATTCAAATTTGGTCGGATAACCAGCCGTTGTTTACATATTTTGTTTTTGGTTTAAGTATATCTACTTAATGCGAAATATTCCAAGCTGAATATGTTCACTATATATTTTTGACTACACGCACTAATTTATGGTTTACACCTACACATTTTGGGTTGAGCCGGTTTCTTGTATTTTGCCGTCAAAGTTATGACACCGTCGTTTTGACTTTTAGTAATATTTTTCGATAACGCATGCATGTACACTTTTGAAACTTTATATGGTTATTATAAGCGTTAAGAAGGGCCAAATACAGTTTTCAGCGAGCTTATACGTTTTCTCATTTAGGCGCTGCGGCATTTTTTCGGGTTTTCAAAAAAGTGCGATTACTTAAAAATTATAAATATTTTCTTAAATGTAATTCTGTCACAAATACGCACAAATTAAGAGCTACTCGTGTATGTTATTCTACAGGCGCACATACAATGGTTTTAGAGATACACGATTCTGCAAAACGTTACTCCAGCAGGAAATGCAATATCTCGAAAACCTGAAGACGCACCAATTATATTTTCGGTGCACAATTTTGCACAAATATAAGCTCTTTGCCCATGCACGACATTTTTACGTCCTCTCATTCGCTTCTCATTTCTCTCTCCTATCATTCGTTTAAAATTTTCCTGCTGGAGCTACGTTACTCCAGTAGGAATCGTTTTTTCCGTTTTTTTTTTCCAAAACGACAAAGCGCACAAATTTTTTATTTGGCGCACATTTACAGCAGAACACGCACTAATTATACGTTCCATTCAAATCACTCTAGGAGCTACTTTCGTGCTGGAGTAACGCACCCGTGCGAAGCCAGCTTGGCGCCAATACGTCCGACACTCAATATAATGTCACGCTCTATTAATCTTAAACATTGAATTAATTATTATAAGGTGTGGAAATAAATCAATATTATTTCTATTGACCTTCTGCACATAAATTCGTTTAAATCATAACAACAATTTTTCTTTAACCACTGTGTCAACTTTTTTTTTGAACATAGTCAAAGGTAAATCTTTGACGGCGTCTGGTAATCTATTATACACCTTTGTATCCGTTATTTAAGAGTTCCTTTTGTACAATCCGAGCCTACATTGTGGTACGCAGAGCATATGTTTATGCTATTTTTATTCCTAGGAGCTACATTTCTTTTAATTAATTTCTCTTCAAGGTGAGAGTGAACAGGCTTCTTCTGGGTAAGCTCGCTCCATCGTAGACTTTGTCTCTGTCATCTCTGACCTAGACTAGAGTCAAGAGCAAACCTATCTCAAATAAAAAAAAAATAATTAAATCTTTATACTTCGTGAAATACTCCGGATTTTTTTGTACAGACCCCAGCAGGTCAAGCTACCCGAAACTGTCAAATTTTCCCAATCAACCTTGAACCTAATGCTATAGCGATAAAGTTGAAAATCTATTAAAGAAATTTGACAGATTGTTACTACAATCTGTCAAGCTACTGCTTGATGTGCTGCCGTCCATACTTACACGGTAAAGGCAAAATATTATATTTTTAGGGCTTACAGCTAATCGGTATACTAGGCTCCACAGATTGCACGCACACATTTTTTGTACTCGAACGCCCTTATGATATCCACCAAATTGCCCCACATTAAAAGTCCATATGTGAGTACTGACGAAACGTATCCGTGATATGCGCAAAGAGCAGTTTCAGTTGATACTGTAACTCTTATTCTCGTGTTATTTGCAATAGAAATTTTTTTCTCTTTGTTTCAGTATTAATGGCAAGACTAGGTATAAACTTTCCGTGAAAAATTATCTAACTGATGGTGAAAACCGCATCAAAATCCGTTGCGTGGTTTAGGAGGGGTTAGCAGACATACAGACAGATAGACGCGGAATGTGACTTTATTTTATACTATGGAGAGAAGATGAAGAATATACTATATTCAATAGTAAAAAATAAAATCTGTGGGTATTTAGTGTCCCGCAAAGTGTGAAGCGTGGCATTTTTTTATACTTCACAAACTTGACCTTAGCTGTATGAGAGTAACAATTTTTGAATCTCTAAGAAATAGAAAATAAGTAGGTTCAGAATATACTCTTACAGTACATGTAGTAACAGACTAGCTAGTGCTAGCTGGTTCAGGATATACTCTTACAGTACATGCTGGCATGCTAGCTGGTGCGACTTGACTCAGCAATACATGTTGTAACAGACTATTGCTAGCTGTTTCAGAATATACTCTTACAGTTATTCTATTAAAATTCATATAATTCTCATAAGTAGTCAATTTATTTATTTTATTAAATATACTATATGAGTACTACTGTTTTGTACAATATTATTACAAAAAATCACAGTAAATACAGTCAAATATGCAGCACAGATTATGATGTATAGATAATAGACTTATAAAAAAATGTCATAATAAGCAACATATAAATTATTTGTATTTCCATAGTGAATAAAATAATTATTCACTACAAAAATACAAATAATTCACAGGTATATTGGATATGAAAAGTGGAGGACTATGTCTAAATTTAGTGGTACAGTTAGTGACACTGCTAATAATAATTGTAGAGTTGAATATTGAAAGCCTCAATAATTATTGTGCAGGGGTGAACTTTAGATCTACTCTAAGGAAGTTTTACTAGCTGTGCGCGATAAGTTGAGACCTGAGCGAGGTTTAAATATAAAGATTTAGATATAATGCTGCGCTGTTCCCGAAAACATACCTAGGCTATGTTAAAAAAAATGCGGACGAAGTCGCGGGTGGAGTGGTGGTGGTGGTGCAGTTGTGTTCTTTTTTTGTGCACTGTAGAGGCACGCAACAGTGACAACACCTGTTGTTTAATTTATACAAAGGCACATACCGAAAAGGATGATCCTTGTAGTACTTTTTTGCCGGTAAATATAAATTAAAACAGGTAAAATACAAAAATTATAAAACTGTCACTCACCATCTTTCATCAGCTGACGCATCTCCTTGGTCCTTTGAAAGTTTATTTCCTCCAACAATTGCTCCAACATTGTAGCGCTTTTCAAGTACGTCGATCCTCCCAAAGCCATATTTCCGCTAACGATATATATTTAATCGACGCTTTTCCCAAACAAACACTTTAAAGTGTCAACACATTCCAACAGCAGCTGAGTTCTTTTATAAATGCTTTGTCCACCAAAGCACATATTATTACCAATACCATGCGCTGGACTTAGCAAGTCTAACTTAACATCAGCATAGTGGAAAAATATTATCAAGCAATATTTTCATTTCAAATTCAATTCACCAGCGTGCATGAAATTCAGGAATCAGAAATTTAGTCTGTGATGGTCTGTGATTCTTGATTGAAGTTGAAGTAGTATTTGGTGTTGCCATTTTACTGCTCAGATTTTTCCTGTTTCATGATTTCAAATCACTTATAACGAAAAATTACAAAAAAGTAAGTACGTACCTACCGAGTTTCAAAATATTAGCCCACAGAAAAATCAAAACATCAAGACAAAGATTTTTCTTTTTTTTTCATTCTGACTTTGACATATCAGGCTGAAAAGCTCAGGGAACTGACAAACATTTTTATCGCGTTCCGAATTGCGCTGTAATCTTTTTGAGTATGCTTTCAGCCATTCCGAAATAGCGTAAGCGCGAAAACGATGTCCCGTGAATCGTCATAGATGACGTCATGACATGCGCCATCTTGTGATAACGCTGACCATGCCCTAAATTGTAATCACCGTGAGCGCTGTCAAAAATGACAGTTGTACAGGTTTATTTTAAGTCACATCATATTCATATTCATTTATTTGCGTTCCACAAGGTAAAACAAGATGTTAACAAAAGGCTTAGAGCTAGGAGCCGTAGTAGAGTCTGTCAGGGCACATATTATAAAACGAACGTGGCATTTTCGAAATTGTGCTTCTGGCTACAGCCACCACCTAACCAAAGAAGAAGAAGTTTGTGGTGTATACACAAAGAAATACTGTAATCCAACCATGAGTATTCAAGTGCACTGTGAGCGCGTTCACAAGCGTTCCGAATTGCTGACAGTTCTGAGCTGTCATAATCGTGATGTCTAAATCAGAACGCAAATTATTGATGGAACATATTGATGGGACTCGTTGGTAGTGGTGAAGGCTAAACACGTGCTTTTGTCAGTGCTACGAATTTTTTCGATTTCTGGTGAATTTTGGGTGAAACTTGATCGAGACTATTCTTAGTGTTTGTGTTCTTTGTGTAATGTTAGTTTTATTTTTATTGTCTTGTTTTTAATAATTATTCATCATCAAAATTAACTCCAAAAAGCTGATCCTGACCCCCCTGATGAATCTTTTGATCTTTCCCCTGGCTTGACCATCAGCCTCCCCCATGACACCCAATTAGCAAGCCCCCAATATGGATGCAGAGAATACAAATCGGAAAAGAGTTGCTGTGTCCCCCACGACTACTCCAAATGTTCCACCCAAGATACCGAAAACCATAATCGGCAGACTTATACAGCCAGAGATATCCGCCGTATATTGTCAATCCGGGCAAAAGTTAGTGGCTCTCTTGTTTGCCTATCGGCGCCAAACCTCCAAACAGCGCTGGCACTCAAGTTTGCCACCCGTACCCGCGCTTTTTAAATCTCCAGTTTTAATTATAATTCAAGGCTATTATAAGATTTGGTTTGGAACGTAGAAAAAAAAAATTAAAGTGACGTTTTGACAATGACATTTGGCGCGACTGATATCTCCGTGTGTTTTTTTTATTGAAAATAAAGTGTTTTCGTGTCTAATCGACGGTAAGTGGATAAATATTCATTTATAAGTAGTTATTACATCGTTTTAGATAACATTTGCACGAAATAACATCATGGATACCATTTTGTTTGAGCAAATAATGTTACGTAAACAAACGACATTTTTGGCCATACTCTGTTGTAATCATATTTTGTTTATAAATACATCTCTCGTAATACGAGTATAGTTTAGATTTTATAGTATGGTATGTTTATTCAAGAACCCAAAACAGTTTACAATAAGTGCCAAGAGCCAATTGAAACATCAGTGGACCATTTTTTGTGAGCAAGGTCATAAATATGTCGCGCCGCGGGAATTCCGCCCGACACTTGACAGATAAAGACATCTCAAGTTTATAGACCTCAGCGGTTAAGCCATATAGTGTGGCCATTAGTGCTGTGTACTCCCTGAGGTATGCGCGGCGAGGTGGGAGGCGAAGAAAAAAGTGCATGAGTTCACATGAGATCGATACATGTCGGACAGATCTTACGATATCAGTTTGCATTTCTAAGGCAAGACTTGTGGCGGGACGATGGTCGGAGGCTATCTATCTGTAATATATTATACTTACTTAGTTGATTAAAATGTAAATGGTATGTGTCTTGGAAGATTCTGCGGCCAGGTAATCGTCTACCAGGAAAGCGTTCCTGGTAAAGTCGTTGCGCTGCACGAGCGACACCATGGGCGGCTCCATAAGCCATCATGATGTCCGCATATTCTTCGTTAGAGAATGTCGCAATTGCAACAACAAAAAACTGAACAAAGTTTAACAATAACACCAAAAATAAAAAAAAAAAACGTAACAAGAACCAAGAACACTCAACGAAAACAAAGTAACAAAATAAAAGAATCGCGGAGTATGGTGAACTTGCACACACGTTAAATAGCAGAGGCAGTGATGTCTCGACTAAAAAAAATGACGGATCGATTTACGCTATGCAAGAAAGAAATAGAAGATAGATTTTACTGCGCAAGAGTGAGAAACCAAATTTTACCTGTTTCTCAAGAAACAATTACGCAATAAGATTTTTTTCATTAGAATTTGGAATTTATTCCTATGTGACTCGATTCACAATTCTAGCGAATTCACAAAGTTGTTAAAAGATTTTTATGGCATGTGATACATCATTATAATAGCGTTAGCCCTTATGGATGGTCAGACTTCAGGCACTGTGCTACCACCTGTCAAGTTTGGTATGTTTTTGACGATAAATAACATCAATAACATACGCCTCGATGGGGGCAAACGTATAGGAAGAAATCGTATGTCGGTTGAATTCAAGTCGCATCAGGACGCAAACAGTTAATAACTTGTTAATTCAACATAATTATACTGCCTCCATCCCACAATATGGGTATTGTTAGGGATATCCCTATTGAATGGTCTGAGGACGAAATCATAGAAAATGTCAAGGTTCCTGAAGGATGTGGTGTTGTTGCGAAGGCCAGGAGAATGAACCGTAAGGTGACCTCTTCTGGTGTAGCTGAGTGGAAGCCTACGCAGACAGTTGTTGTCACTTTTGACGGAGAAGTTTTGCCTAAGCGGGTATATTGTTTTTACTCGGCTCTTCTAGTCAAGAGGTACACATACCCAAAAATCCAGTGTTACCATTGTTGTCGATTTGGCCATACCCGTACGCTTTGTAGGTCGAAAGCACGTTGTTTCAAATGTGGTGAGTGAAGATCATTCAGGTGATGGATGTGAAATCAGCCCTGATCAAGGATTTTGTGTCTCATGTTCTGGGTACCATTTCGCAAATGACAGTGATTGTCCTAAATTGGGCCGGCAGAAGAGCATCAAAGCTCTGATGGCGGAAAAATCGATTTCATATGCAGAAACAAGTCGGGTTTTACCCCTGTTTCTAGGTCTTATGCCGATGTCTCAAAATCTATCCTCAAGCCCAATCCCTGCTACCCAAAGGTCATACCGTGAAACTGTTGTCCTTAACCCTAAACCCCGTGCCCTCCTTTCTCCTGGCTATTATACACCCATCAAACACTCATCAAACACTTACTCAAAATTACTCATTTTCCCTCTCCAAAAATGGCTGCGCCTTCCCAACGGAAGCCGCTGAGCCAATCACCTCCAGACAGGAGGACAACTCGAAAAATATTTTAGAATTAATTACAAACTGAGGATATAAATATTTTTTCTTTTAAAGTGGAGCAAGTAAGTGAGTTTGTATATTTGGGGAGTCTGTTTACAAGGGATGGAAAGATAGATGAAGATGTGGAAAGGAGAGTAAATGCGGGAAATAAAGTGAATGGTGCTATACATGCAGTTGTGACCAACCAGTTAATGTCCAAAAAAGCCCGACTGGCTGTTCACAATGGTGTGCTGGTGCCTATGCTTATGTATGGAAGTGAATGTTGGGTATGGCAAAAGAAGCATGAAAGTAGAATAAATGCTGTGGAAATGCGTTCCTTGCGAAGCATGTGTGGTGTGACTATAAATGATAGACTGAGGAATGATGTGACAAGGCAACGGTGCGGTTTAAAAGAAGATGTAGTGACAAAAATTGAAAAGAGTATGCTTAGATGGTTTGGTCATGTTGAGAGGATGAATGAAAGTCGACTAACAAAAGGTATTTACACAGCAGATAAGAGTGGAAACGCCGGAAGGGGACGCCCTAGGAAGACATATAATGATCTTATTGGTAATGTTCTTCAGACAGGTCAGGTGCGTAGTACTCGCAACCGGCGTGCGTGTATGACCAGATGTATGAATGTAAACGAGGCAAAAGGACTATGTAAGGATCCTAGCAGGTGGCGTTCTGTAGTTTCTGCCTACCCCCATGGGAAGAAGGCGTGAATTTATGTATGTATGTTCTTTTATGCCGAATGCGTCCGAACGGTGCGACTGACTGGCGAGCTACTGCCGAAAGCGTCCGAACGGTGCGACTGACTGGCGAGCTACTGCCGAAAGCGTCCGAACGGTGCGACTGACTGGCGAGCTACTGCCGAAAGCGTCCGAACGGTGCGAATGACTGGTGAGCTACTGCCGAAAGCGTCCGAACGGTGCGACTGACTGGCGAGCTACTGCCGAAAGCGTCCAAACGGTGCGACTGGCTGGTGAGCTACTGCCGAAAGCGTCCGAACGGTGCGACTGGCTGGCGAGCTACTGCCGTAAGCGTCCGAACGGTGCGAGTGATGTGCGAGCTGCTGCCATTCGAGTAATGCGGGAAGGCGAGTGAAAACAAAAAACGTTGAAGTTACTCGGATGCGAGCTACTGTCCAACTCGCAGCTGCGAGTAACTCGTATGATACGTCCACACAGTGCGAGTTGCTGCACTGCAGTTACTTGGTAGGCCGCCTAGCAAGCTAGCTCGCACCATGTAAACTAGCCATTAGTCCCAAGAGTAGCTAGGCACTAACAAAGTCGACCACAGCACAAAGCCTGCATTCACTGTGGTAAGGGTAAGTAAAACTGGAGGTTCCCTATTATCCAGAGTTGGCACACTAGCGACTAGCGCATTCCCCTAGCCATGCAGCCCTCGGTGTGTGCGACCCTGGCTTGGATTACATCTCGGATCTCTTGGCCCCTCACCCTAGATCTGTGTCGGCAAAGTAAATTCTACCGGCACAGACCTAGGGTCAATCACCAACAACTCGAATATCTTTCAGTAATTAGAAAGAATCATGGCCACGCTCCTAACACGCTTGGACTAGTAAAATTTAACAAAACGACTCTTGATGAAACATACGTTGTTTCATTTGTCTAAATAAATGGTAACAATTACGACCTTCAAAATATTTTTAAAAGATGGGAGAGTCAAGTAATTAAGAAATATATGTATTTTTTGAGGTTATGTGGTATATTATTAATCTGTGGCTTTTGAATTGAGAGGTTTTTCATCTGTTTTTTTTATTGAGTTACAAATTATGTCAAATGCAGGGCTCGTACTCTACATATCCGTTAAGGTTGAATTATCTTCATTCATAAGTAGGTACCATAATAGACATGGACAAGTTGGATTTGTCCGTGATAATAGAGGAGTTTCCAAGAAGACTGCTATACATACGTAGCGTACGTACAATACGAGGAGAAATCCTTTCAGCAATAAAAGATACCACTCTTGTGTTTTGCTCTAGGACAATGTGTCGCGCAATACGATTTACACACAATCCACAGTTAACACACAGAATGGAAGACATTTTGCCACTTCCGATAGAAGATCCAAAACGTGATGCAGTTCCAAGTCCAATATACGAAAGCCAAGTCAACTAGAGTAGAAGAATCAGTCGGTGTCCGTAAGCAATGCAATATATCAGGAATTCAGGAAAATAACACAAAATCGCACAGGACAGTCGTCGCCGAAACTACAACACAGTCTGCGCAGAAAACTGTCAATGTCAATCATTCTTTTGTTTATATTACTTGTCAAAAATAGAGGAAGGCCACGTCAGCGATCAATTTATGCAGTATCGATTTTGAGATGTAAAATCATTACTTTTAAACAGTTTACATTGCCCGGGGTTTCATTTCGATAAAAAAATAAATTCGATTCAAATCTAAGTTAAAAGTATGGACTTCTCTAGTAACATTAATAATACAAATGCGTTCAAAATCAATATTTTACACTGCGTTCTGATAATGCAAAATTATATTTATAATGATATAAAATATCTATACTTCCCTATCTTCAAAAAATAAACTGATGATATCTTATAATTACATTAACAATGTACTACATTTTGGTGACAGTCTCATCTTGGGACGAAATTCTGTTTTTTCTTAGTCCAAAATGACCATGATCCTTAGTGGTCCAATACTTGTTATGGGTGATTTTAATTGTCACCATTATCGTTGGGAATCAGATACTTGCGATAACTTTGGCATTGGTTTGCGGGATATATTAGATGATCTTGATCTCTATGTCATCAACGATGGTAGTGCCATACGCAGGTCTGCACTAGGGCAGAGTAACAGTTGTGTTGACTTGACATTCTGTTCATGCAATATATCTAGCCTTCTCATCTGGCGTCGCTTGACGCTTGGATATGACTTATGGAAGTGACCACTACCCCATCATGACCGAATTCCCGTCTAAAAATGCTCCCACTAAAGTCTCCCTCCCCTTTTAAAACACCGGCTAAACTCAGCAGACTGGGATTTATATTCAAAAGTTTTAGATTTAAGAGTATCTTCCCTTCCACAAGTTAACGAGAATAATGCCCAGGAATGTTTTTCGTCCTTTTCTTCCACCGTTTCTTCTACAGCAGATGACTGTTTCCCTTCCAAAAAACCCCAATCTGATAAAATTCCTTCTCCGCCATGGTGGGATAGGGAATGCACTGACATGATCAGGGCCAGGAATGAGGCTGAAGAGACTGTTAACTGTGAATTGAACCTGGATAACCTCATCGCTTGCAAGCGAATATTAGCTACGTCCAGGAAAGTACTTAAAAAGAAGAAACGAGAAGGATGGTCAAAGTATTGCAGTTCGCTGACCCCAGTTTCGGTGGTATGGTGGAAAGTAAAACGTTTCAGGAGTAGTTTAGCACCTGCCTCTTCGAACAACCTCTCAGAAGAACTGGGCTACCAGTTTTTCTCCAAAATCGCTCCAGCCTATGTTCCAGATGTAGAGAACAGTTTGTGTTGGCATTGATGATGTAGACAACACTAACGATCCAATGAACATGCCATTCAGCTTGGAGGAATTAAAAACTGTGCTATCCCGTGTCAGGGACTCCGCACCAGGGCTGGATGGATTCCCTTACTTACTCTTTTATTGCCAAAGCTGGTCCAAAAACCCACCAATACTATCTGAACTACACTAATTTTTGCTTCACTTCCGGATATATTCCCACAGACTGGAAGGTTCAAGTTGTCATTCCGATATTAAAACCTGGCAAAGATCCGATCATTGCTCATATAGACCTATTACTCTATCGTCCATACGAATTAATCTCTTAGAACATTTAATCAAGAATCGTTTAGAGTGGTTGGTGGAGAGCAGGAGACTGCTTCCAACGACTCAGTTCGGCTAGGTCTGGGCACAGGTGATAGTGTAGGTATCCTCACGTCAGCGGCTCTCAGCAGGAATGAGTCTGTGGTGGCCGTTTTCCTGAACATATGAGCAGCTTATGATTCGGTCCTCCTCCCTATTCTCAGGCAAAAGCTGCACGAGCTGAGAATCCCAGCTAGGATTTGTCGTAGCATCTTTACCAACCATGTCATTCAACTAGTTTCATGGTTTCGTCATGAGATCAACGCGTGACTTTGTGCGGCCCTCTACGTTTTTAACACTTTATAAGACCTTGGTGCGATCCCAGTTAGAATACGCCGTTTCAATCTGGAACCCATTCTACAACAAATACGGCACTAGAATAGAAATGGTACAGAAGAAGTTCTTACGGTCTATGAACTATAAGTGCTTCCATTCAAAGGTGCCTTACGTGGAGCTATTGAAACGGTATGAAGTTCAGGATCTGGGAATCAGGCGGCTGTTTCTCGATGTAATGACGCTACACGGCATATGCAATAACCAACTGGACTGTATGGACCTAATAAACAAATTGTGTCTCAGGGTACCTAGAAGTGTTATTCGAAGGGGGGTGCGCGTCCCTCAACTGTTCCATACAGACATATGCAGGACCAACGCTGGGGAGCGAGCACCTCTTCGTCGCCTTGTTGATACTTATAACACGTATTTTATGGAACTAGATATATTTTTTCAATCCAAGCGATTATTTAAGAAAATGGCTCTTAATGTTTTAACTGGCGAAGTGACATAAGTTATGTTAAGCTAATCTTAGCAACAGCGCTATTGTTGTAGCGACTATTGTATTGTTTTGTCTTTTCCTTTTTGTTTTTTTTTCTTTTATCAGCACTGCTGTTAAATTTTTAGTTAAAATGAGGACAATGGTGTGGGTTACATGTTTGTTAATCTTAGTTTAAGTATTTCTTTATAATCTGTAGCGTGTAACTGTTTTTTGTCCCGAATAAATAAAATAAAATAAAATAAAATAAAACTAAGAATCCCTGGGGCTGAATCTGTACAAAGAACAGTATGGAGAGGGCTACCTCAAGGATCTGTTCTTAGTCCCCCATTATACAATATATACACAGCGAATTTATGCTGACGATATTGCGTTACTGGTCACTGGCAATTCCATTCAGGGTGCCGCTCTATCGATGAATGTCTCTCTGTCTTCGCTAAACCAATGGCTCTATGATCACGGGTTATCTTTAAGTGTGCCAAAGAGTACAGCGGTCATCTTTACCCGTAAGCGTTCTGTTCTTCAAGTAGATATAAATATCGACGGATAAATCATTCCGGTCAAGGTTAAGGCTAGGTTTCTGGGAGTAACGTTGGACTCGAAATTGTCTGGGGTTGACCGTATTAACAACACGGTCAAAAAATGTGAACGCTCCGTATCGGTCCTTAAGGCTTTGGCAGGGGTGTGGTGGGGAGCTCACCCCTGCACCCTCAAACTGGTCTATATCGCGTTGACGAGGAGCGCTTTGGACTACTGTTGCTTCCTTATTGAGCCTTGCAACAAAGAAGCGCTCAAGAAATTAGACAGCATCCGGTCCAAATGCCTGAGAATTATTATTGGAGCCATGAAATCCTATCCCATAAATGCGCTTCAAGTTGAATGTGCAGAACCGCCCTTATACCTAAGAAGTCAGTATTTGGCAGACTATTTCCTGTCCAAAGGATTCTCCATTTTATCCCATCCTTTACTCCCAATTTTAGAGCAAATCGACCTCTCCTTCAATAATTCTCCTTGTTGGAACAATAAGGCAGTTCCTCTGTTGATAAATAGGTACAGAGAGCCACCACATCTCCTCACCTGTTTGTCAATATCCAATTCCCCGTCTTTTCCTCTGCATATGAAACGATTCACTTCAAACCAAAAGCCGTTTTGGGACTAGGTTTATCAAAGAATTCCCAAAACGTAAGACGCGACTTCGAGTTAGCCATTAAACGTTACTGGGAAGGATGGAACTTTTTGTTTATTGTCGCATCAAAATTATCACAAACAGAATGGATAGGAGTAGCAGTATATTTTCAAAATTGCCTTACTCTTTCATTGTCCACCAGAAACATTAGTTTTTACAGGAGAGTGTATTGGAATTTGAGAAGCCATACATTATATATCAAGTCTCATCAAATAACAAAAGCAGTATTTTTTCAGATTCCCATAGTAGTATTCAGGCCTTAGAACAAAATAAACTCCATAGTAAAACCCATAGTAAGATCGTCGTAGAAATTAAGAGCTTGTTATTTGGATGATCCCAAAACGGCTTGCACATCGAGATTGCGTGGATCCCTGGTCATTCGGGTATTGTTGACAATGAATGCGCTGATTCGTTAGCAAAGTATGCCACATCAAATACGGCTGATCGAAAACACTACGTAGCTTATGAGCTACGTTAATGGTATGTACGTACCAAATTAACGTGCCTAAATTTTTCGACTCGTGGACAAAAATGTGGAATGAGATCTGAAAAGCCAAGGGGGTCTACTACGCAGCTATACAGCCCGACATCCATCGGAAACCTCGGTTTTTTAAATAACCGAAAAGAACCGTCTCGTCGCTTTGCAGACTGAGACTCGGACACTGTTGTAGCCCAGTGTTTCTGAATAAGATTCATGTTACAGTTCCCTGGGTCAGTGGATACGCAGTGGATACACTCCAACCCCTTTGACCTCTATCGAAAAATTTCCAAATGCAACATTCCCCTCACAACTAATTTCCATTCCAAAATTATTAATATTTTAAAAACTTTTTTTAAATTTAACAAATTTTAACAAGTGCGTAATAATTTATATGTATTGTATGTTTTTGTGCTGTTTCATCACCCTGTTGTATTGATTGTAAATTTTGAATATTTATATATATATAGTACTTACCCTTGTCCTCGACTTTTCAGCAATTAACACCTAGATCTAGAATACCACAAAGCGCAAAGTTGACGGTCTGCCTCTGCGCTACTAATGACGCTGGCAGAATAGTCGACATCGGCTCAAAGTTCAATTGCCATAAGGAAAAAAAAAAATCATTGATGTGAGCGCTGTGAGCGATTGTAAACACAATTGTATTTCGGAATGAAGTAATGATGGTTCACTAATGTCAGTCGGACAGAAAAATAGAAAAGTACTGGAAAACTTGGATTTTGGAAAATCAAAATGACAGCTCTGCCGAGCTAAATAAAATCAAAAAAAAATCAGTAATAATGCGGATACGGCGCATTTTAAATTATATTCCGTTTCTAACACAAAATACATTGGAATCGCACAGAAGAATTTAATAGCTACTTAGAAGACGGATCGAGTGAATTCAAGAAAACAATGCTAACATTACGATCTGCTAGATGTATGTACAAACGCAATGTGTTCGCGATAAAGCAGTCGGTGCGGCTTACAGGCGTGCTGGTGCGGCAACTGCATTCTGCAGAAAATAACAGCGACCCGGGGGGCAACTACCGACGAGGGACCACGAGAGTGCTCGGTGCTGGCACACTGGCACTCGCGCTACTGGCAGCTGATCATGTCTTTAATGGTGCATATACTGTAACAACTACTTACATTGTTGTTCGCAAGACTTCATGACCATTAGAGAAAGCTGTAGATCATCCATAGGTATAATATAATCATTAACATGATGGCAACAAATGGACATAGACCTGCCCCAGAGACCCCTGTTAAAACAGTTGAAAGCCACTAGGGCTGACAATGACTATGATGACCTGACCTGGTGAAGGCTGCAGGAATCCGCTGGAGATGAGAAGTACACAACCGGTTGAAGTGGCAGTGCTTGGGGGAGGCCTATGTCCAGTAGTGGGTGCCTTTGGGCTGAAATGATGAATCAAAGTATAACTTGTAATCACTCAATTCATTTAGTGTTAGACTTTTTGTTGTGACCAAAGCATTTCATTTTCACTTTAGAAATTCTATCCATTTGTTGACAACAAGCTGCAAATAAATATAAAATGTATTGTACAATAGGTTGTACCAATTCTGTGCTCAGAGTCAGTTGCTTATTGCCTGTCTTATTGTTTCAGAGAAAAGATTCTTTAAAGCTGCCCAACTCGGAAATGTATTAGAATTGCGGCGGTGAGTATTCCTTTACAGTTCTGTGCTGGGTTTTTTTTGTAGAATTTCCTAACCTACGTTAGTACCTACTCAGTCATTAACGGTTTTCAAAATAAGTACCTTAAATAATTGTATGTACAGTCAAAACCGTTATTAACCACATCTCTTAAAACAACATACCTGTTATTATAATGAAATTTTGAAGTCTCAGAATTTCTGTTTATTTAACATCGTTTTTGGTTATAATGACTATTGGCTAATAACAACTGTCTTCCGACAGTTCCTTCGAAGTCTTTATAAATGGTTTTGACTGTACTTGCAAAACTTCTATTTCTTAAAATTTTTTGTTTCTTTTTTAGGGTTCTGTTCCTCAAAAGGTAAAAACGTAATCCATATAGGATCACTCTTTTGTCTGTCACAGCCAATTTGCTCCAAATGTAATGGACCAATTAAGTTGAAATTTGGTACACATCAATTTCTGTTACCCAAACACGGATGTGTTATGTAAATAAATGAATTTTGGGTGTGGGGTCACTTTTGGGGTCAAATAATGAAATTAAAAAAAAAAAGTTTTGCAAACTATACTGTGTGAGATATCAAATGAAAAGACTTACTGTAGGGGTCTCGAATAGATTAAAAAAAAAAATTTAGAATAAATTGTTTTAAAGTTATTTAAGAAAATCAGACGAAAATTAACCATACCCCCCATCTCCAAAACTACTGAGAAAAAATTGAAAATAATACAGAAAATAGTTTTATACCTATATAGGTTACAGGACAACCTTGAAGTCTATTAAAATAACATGGTAAATCTCTCAAAATTGTGTGTACAAACTTACATTTGCAGTTGGAATGTATGGGAGAACATGTTTTTCTACTAATGTTAAGTTTGTTCTTGGGACAATTCTATCTCTTCTTTCTTCATCCCAACTACGGAACCCATCACTGTGCGTGGTCTGACACGCACTTGGCCGGTTTTGCATTTGCACAACGCTCGACTTAATTAATGTGTGAGGTTCTTTCAGGCAAGTGGAGGCAGCAGCGTCGAGCGGCAAGAGTGTTCGAGAGGCGGAGGGCGGCGGCGCCGACGCCGGCGCGGTCGACTGGCGCCACGCGCTGGGCTGGACCGCGCTCATGGTGGCCGCGGCCAACGACCAGCCCGGCGCCGTGCACGAGCTGCTGCGGCTGGGCGCGCGCCCCGATTTGCAAGAGCGCTACTCCGGTGCCTCGCTGGCCGCCGCCGCCGCTGGCATGCACCCGCTGGAGGTGCTGCAGCGCCGCGAGGACGAGTTCTGCGGCACCATGAACGCGCGCGCCTCGTTCCTGGGCTGGACGGCGTTGCACTACGCCGCGCTGGCCGACTCGGCTGGCGCCGCGCGCGAGCTGCTGGAGGCCGGCGCCGACCCCACAGCGCGCGACCACGCGGGCCGGCGCGCGCTGCACTATGCGCGCGACCCGTCGCCTGCACGCGAGCTCATCGTGCAGCATACGCGCGCCTGGGAGGAGGCCGCGGCCGCCGCCGCCGCCGAGGAGCGACGCCGCTTCCCACTGGAGCAGCGCCTCAAGCAGTACATCGTGGGCCAGCAGGCCGCCGTGGAGACCGTGGCCGCCGCCGTGCGCCGCAAGGAGAACGGCTGGGCGGACGACGAGCACCCGCTCGTATTCCTGTTCCTCGGTAGTTCCGGCATCGGCAAGACGGAGCTGGCGAAGCAGCTGGCGCGGTACATGCACCGCGACGACCCCGCCGCTTTCATCCGCCTGGACATGTCAGAGTACCAGGAGAAGCACGAGGTGGCCAAGCTGATCGGTGCGCCGCCCGGCTACGTGGGCCACGAGGAGGGCGGCCAGCTCACGCGCGCGCTGGCCCGGCGTGCCGACGCCGTGGTGCTGTTCGACGAGGTAGACAAGGCGCACCCCGACGTGCTCACCGTGCTGCTGCAGCTCTTCGACGAGGTAACGATCGACCCACGTGTCACAGTAGTAATAATAATAAATAACCCCATCGCCGTATCTCTATGTTGACGTCGTGGTGGGGCTTGCGCGCTTCAATGAACCCTAGGTCTGTGCCGGTAGAATTTAGTTTGCCGACACAGATCTAGGGTGAGGGGCCAAGAGATCCGAGATGTAATCCAAGCCAGGGTCGCACACACCGAGGGCTGCATGGCTAGGGGAATGCGCTAGTCGCTAGTGTGCCAACTCTGGATAATAGGGAACCTCCAGTTTTACTTACCCTTACCACAGTGAATGCAGGCTTTGTGCTGTGGTCGACTTTGTTAGTGCCTAGCTACTCTTGGGACTAATGGCTAGTTTACATGGTGCGAGCTAGCTTGCTAGGCGGCCTACCAAGTAACTGCAGTGCAGCAACTCGCACTGTGTGGACGTATCATACGAGTTACTCGCAGCTGCGAGTTGGACAGTAGCTCGCATCCGAGTAACTTCAACGTTTTTTGTTTTCACTCGCCTTCCCGCATTACTCGAATGGCAGCAGCTCGTACATCACTCGCACCGTTTGGACGCTTTCGGCAGTAGCTCGCCAGTCAGTCGCACCGTTCGGACGCTTTTGGCAGTAGCTCGCCAGTCAGTCGCACCGCTCGGACGCTTTTGGCAGTAGCTCGCCAGTCAGTCGCACCGTTCGGACGCTTTTGGCAGTAGCTCGCCAGTCAGTCGCACCGTTCGGACGCTTTTGGCAGTAGCTCGCCAGTCAGTCGCACCGCTCGGACGCTTTCGGCAGTAGCTCGCCAGTCAGTCGCACCGCTCGGACGCTTTCGGCAGTAGCTCGCCAGTCAGTCGCACCGCTCGGACGCTTTCGGCAGTAGCTCGCCAGTCAGTCGCACCGCTCGGACGCTTTCGGCAGTAGCTCGCCAGTCAGTCGCACCGCTCGGACGCTTTCGGCAGTAGCTCGCCAGTCAGTCGCACCGCTCGGACGCTTTCGGCAGTAGCTCGCCAGTCAGTCGCACCTTCCTTAGGTTGACGAGTGCATTAGTTTTGTGTGCTGCGCGCGTGTTTTGATAGATGGTCTTCTGAGAATAATATTATATTCATGAATCAAAATTTTTCTCTTTTTTTTTAAATTTTTAATAAGCTAATTCGAAGCTTAGTATTGTGGTCATAGACCTTATTACGGTTTTTTTTTTTATGAAATCACGTTGACTTGACATTGTACGATTGAGACTAGGCAGCTACTCTCACAATGAAAACAACCAAGGCAAGCCGAGCTACTGATATACGAGTACACAATGCGAGCAGCCGTCTACTGTCTAGTCAGCAGCTTGCACTGTGTAAACCAGCCCTAATTATGATAAGATCGAAAACAAAAATGTATTCTGGCAAATATGCCTTCTGTAGATGATGAAACTTCACCAGTTTCATCATCAGTCTCTGCGAGGTCCATATTTTCATCAATTGCATCATCACCAGCTTCATATCTGTCACGTTCATCAAGATCATCGTCACCAACGTCAGTAGATGTGTCGGAGGCTAATTTAGATAGCAGTGCGCGTGAGCGAACGAATTCATTTGGCTACCTTATCATCACTAACTCAGAATCTATACATCTATACAAATAAATAAAATTGAAGTGTCTGTTTGTAATGTCAAAATAACGGCTTTTTAGTAAATGCATATGAAAGTATATACGGTACTTATAACAAAAAAACTATTTAGGACATTTTTGTATGTCTGTCTGACATACATATCCATGCAAAAGTAATCAAAAAGTTTAGCGAATTAGTTATTATATTAACAGAGTTATTTTGCCAGATCAGGTTACCAGAAATACAGAATTCAATCATCTTCAGACCATAATATACTGCGCTGCGTGGACAGCTGCTAAGGCCAACGGTAGTAAAATATGATGTTTAATAGCCAATCATGCTAGGAAGGGTCCTAGCATGATGTTTAATAGCCAATAGCCTTCCTCAAGATTTGGGCTATCAAGTGCAAAAAGAATTTTTTAAATCCGACTGTTTTTTCCAGAGATTATCGCGTTCAAACAAACAAACAAAAAAATAAACTCTTCGGCTTTATTATTAGTATACAGGGTGCTCGGAAATTCGACCTATTCCTTGAAAGGGGTTATACTAGAGGTAATTTCCAACAAATTAAGCCCTGTCAACTAGAGGTCGAAAATTAATGGTGTCCGAGTTACAGAGGTTTATAGATTATTGTTCAAATTTTCAGACTGGTGACTAAAACAAATAATTTAAAACTAACTATGTACTTCTCTCTCGGCACTTATTTGTTATTTTTCTGACTCATGATAAATGAGTGATCATTTATAAAAAAAACACATGCCCTAAATTCCCATAATTTCGGAAAAAAAAGTTCTAAATGGGGAAGCGCTAAGGTAGCCCGCGAAATACAAATTTTCTTCCGATTTTCGCAATTTGCAGCTAAGTGTCTGGGTGTATGTTGATTAAAGTATGATTCGCGACTGTAACAAATATGTATTTACAGAATTATAATCATTAGAATCAGTAATACAATTCTTTAAGTTCGTATAATCCTGAAATGTTAAGATTTCATGAAATAGTCATTCAGTAGAATTATTAGGCCGTAGAGAGTTGTATTGATGACTTGAATGATTATAATTTTGTAAATACGTATTTGTTACGGTCGCGAATCATATTTTAATCAACATATAACTTAAGAGCCATTTTACAAAATTTTAACGCTCGAGTTTAGGTAAAAGACGGCAGCATTGTGAATGTGTGCGTAGCTGTCCACACATACACAATGAAAACAGTATAGCGCAAGTGTCGAGACGGACTAAACAATCTTGAGCCTTAATAATCGTAATGCACCTTTGCACTTATGAAAAAAGTTATTTTATTTATTCAGTACTAAGCTTTCTAGACTAATAAAAAAAACCACAAATATATGTTATGTAAAGTATATAATAAAAATTGACAGGGAAACAATCACATATTATTGTCTAATGACTTTAATTTACGAGTACGTTAAATGAATATTTGTCGTAAAGGCATTGATCTTGCCTTTCTAGGGTCTATGATTTCTGGCAATACACAATCTTGGTAAAACCGAGTCAATTTCGGAAGCATTTTTTCCTGCCAAAAAATGTCATCTTTTACTACCCTTACTACTTTCAATGGGAAATCAGGACCAGTTCACACAGCAAATAAGCATACGTTTTTTTTCGCAACGTGCAACTGGCCCTGTACCTGGTAGTACCAGTCATGATTTTTGTTCATTTCGATTTGAGATTGATTGCTCAATTTGAAACATTTAAGATTTTTTGCTTGTACAGCTGTAACAGGATCAATTCCGAAAAGTGAGCTAGGATATTTCACTTCCACTAAACCTTCACTACACAATCCATCCGGTGTCGCACCTAAATAACAATATTCCTCATCTATAAAAAGACCAAATTTTTCTATAACTACGTTTTCTTGCACACTAAGTTGTGTTAAAGCCGTTGCTTCATTGTCCCTACCATGTTTTATTGAGGCAATATGATCCAAGTTATATGAATACAGAATGGATTTCACCAGGGGAGCAGAGTTTTGGTTCGCTCGTCTTTTGCAAACTTTCCCAAAGGAGGACGCGGTGAGTATACACCTTCTAAGTTCAAGCCACAAAGAGCTTTCGGCTTGTAATACAGTAGCCCTTTCAATTTCGTGGCGATTTGACGCCTGATCTTTTAAATTGTGCAGAAATAGATGCTTTCCTTGTTCATAATCTGCGGTATCCATATCCGGTCTTTCACATTCTTTTCCGTAATGAGCATCTACAAGATTATAATTAATTTTTTTGCGAGCAATTCCCCTACGAGCCATTACTTCTCGAGTATTTTTAGCATATCTCCTGGCTTCCAACGATTTTAGTGATTTTCCTGGACTAGCGTGACAGATTGACTTATAAAAAGTGTATTGTGGTTTGCCGGTATTAAACGATACCACTGCTGCATAGCATCGTGTAGTGTAGGAGTCTTTCAATGAAAAGTTGACACGTTTCCCACCTACCATCTTAGCCACGATGCTATTAAATTGCTCTGCGCGATTATTGGTGTAGCAATGTAAAAGACTCCGGGAATTGTATGCGAGTTGAGATGCGTTCTTTTTTAGTTTTAAAAGTAGTGTTGGTATCAGTGGGACCAGATTGGGCTCTTTTTTTCTTTCATCTGTACAGTAATAACTGTCACATTCTAAATGGTCCCCAAAGATGTGTCGTGGGCTATTAATAATATCTTTTTGAAGCTTTTCTATTTTATTTGAAACTGAACCATCGGCCTGTTGTCTATATCTAATAGCAGCACGAACAGCAGTACGTAGCCTTTTCAGTCGGTCCATATTTAAAAGTTTACGTTCGTTTAGAGGTACAGCTGTATCTTTTTGAAGTGACAAGTTCTTTCCATTGTAATTCCTCAACAAATGGTTTGTACATTCAATTTTTTGTATGGGTATATCCGGGTAAGGTCGACTCTCTAATATACTTTTATAAGTACTAGAATCGCCATCTGCGATTAGTGTTTTATAAATTAAACTTCTATCTCTAATGGAATTTTTAAAGCCTTCAACTAATATGGTTTGCTCCATGCTGGTAGACGATCCCGAATGATTTTTTGTGCATTTGTGAGCTTTTGCTGGGCTGCCTTTTTTGCTAGCACGGGCGCAAATGACGCAATATTTGTTGCGAACGCCAATGTGTAGCACTTTACCACTATGTTCACCAATTATGGCCGCAACACCTGAGAGTGCAGAATAATTATTTTTGTAAGAGCGTTTGCCCCAACAAGCATCTGCTTCGACCGGTATCATTGCTACACCCGAATTGCTAACATCGCCACGTGATATTGCCGCTTCAATTTCCTGTTTGGCAGCATTTAACATTGTCACTTCGGCAGCAGTCTTCCACATGTCGGAAATGGCATCATGTGTTTGACTGTATAGTCGAAATGGCATTGTTGGCAAATCCATCGATGCAGTGATCTCATTTAAGTTTGAAAGACCAATTCCCGTAATAATTGCACCTGATACCGCTCCTGCATTAAGGTCGAGTCTTGATTGTTCGGTTGTGTCAGACTCCGAAGTTTTTAGAACAAAGCTAGATCCACACATCATACACTTCAACTCAAATTTAGAAATGAGTCCCACCTGTTTCTCTTTTTCTATTTTCAAATAGTTCAATTTGCAGCCGAACTTCTCGCTGTGTTCGCTTATATTTATTAATTGACTCCAAAAGTATTGAAAATCAATTACACGCCTGCCATCAACAATGTAATCGTTCTAAAAACAAAAGCACACATTAAAACATCTAATTGAAATTGAAATTTAAAGAAATATATGTACAATAAGCAGTACTAAAAATATTTACCGTCGCGTCTGAAAGATCCATTAATTTGTCAGGTCCAGGGTCTAATGCAACAGGTTCTTTTACCTATAAAATAAAATAAATAATTAGTATAGTACCTACAACTAAATGAACTTACATAACATAACATCACGCCTTGTTTCCTCGAAGGGTTAGGCAGAGGTGTACCTCAAAAAAAAAAACCGAACTTATGTTGTGTTGTTGTGGTTTGGTGTGTTGTGTGGTGTGGTGTGGTGTGCTTGTGTCGTGGTCTTGTGTTGTGTAAATGAACTTGTCTAAAAAAAAATGTTACATACAATTTCTGCTATCGAGTCTGACTTTTCACTTGTACCCGGCACCGGCACGTCGTCTCTCCTAAAGGTACTATCCTCCTCTACTCGATTCATGCGATTTCTCATTCTAAAATGAAAACAAAATAGCTGTCAAGTTTTGATAACTACAATTTAATATTTTTTTTTTACTCTGTGATAATTAAATAATTATTAAAATACTCAATATTTTTATGGAAGAGTAGTGTACACAAATCCTTAAAATTGTAATGATAGTCGCATGTCGATATGTACATATGTGATCGAATACTGTGCAGGTATATGAATTGTAAATAAAAATAAAATATCTACCTCGCTTCTGTTGCTTTCTTTAAGGCTGCAGAATTTTTATTTTTCCTTTTTTTGACACAGTGGTAAACACATCCTTTACGCCCCATTGCTAAAACTAATAAAACAAAAATATATAATTATTCTACAAACTACTAAAATAATACTTGATAATAAACAAAACACTTACCTTATGAAAAAAAAAATACGAAGAAGATCAAAATGTTGTAGTCGTAGTATAATAGTGCGTGCACGATACGTGCGCTCGAAAATCGGGAGGCGGGAAAAAATGGCACAGGTCCTTCCTCGATGGGCGCTCGCGCCGTACTAATCGGTAATCGCTTACGGCGCTTATGCAACGTAATTTTTTCTAATTTACGAGTGATGTTAATAACGATATTATGTCTAAATATATGAAGGGATTTTAATAAAACTTTAGAATTAGTTTTGTTAAAGATTATAGTTTATTCTGACATAATTTTTTTATGTAACTACGCTTTATTCAAACAAAAAAATCGCGATAAAATAGCGATATAAAACGTAAAAATTGCCCTGAGACTTTATTTTTTTACTAATTAATGTTATTAATAATCGATATTCTAGTACATTGTGTGTCGACAAAATTATATGTTGGATGCTTTATGTATTTTTTTTAGTCAAATTTATAAATATTAATTATAGATAAAGGAGTCTGAAGTTGACTCTGCGATGATTTTTCTGTAAACTAGTTGTGGGAGATTAATCGCCACAAAGTGAACTAATAAATTTTTGTAAATGTGTTACATGAAGTATCAATGCGAAAGATTGGTCTTTTTTTTAAATGTATTCTACAATGTCAGAGTTTTACCTAAGATGGTAAATTAGGCGACTAAAATCTTAGATATTCGCGCGGAAACGTGAAATGGCTCTTAATACTGATCTGCAAATTGCAAAAAACGTAAGAAAAATTGAATTTCGCGGGCTACCCCGGCGCTTTCATCTTAATTGGAAATAAAACCTTTTTTATTGTATTTTTTTGGAATTTAGACGAATTTTACTTGAAAAAAATGTATGAAACTTGGCATACAAATCTCGGAAATAAATTCACTGTTTCTTAACCTTTTTAAAAAGGTACACATGTTATCAACATATGACTCTAATCCAACAAATAGAGGGGTTTAAATAAAAAAAATGCAGACAGAATTAGAACATTCATTTCGTTTATTTATACTATCAATGATCAAAAACTGAGTAAAATTATTAGAGATCTTGTTCAAATTGCCTGCCCTGATTTCTTATGCAAGCATGCAGCCTCTGGTGTACTGCTGTACCCGTCACACGCGTCGAAATTGTGTTTTTGATGTGTTGGGCGGCTGTTAAAATTCTTCCTCTCAGCTCTTCACGGGATGCCACTGGAGTGGAGTAAACCAAGTCTTTCATGTGACCCCAAATGTAGAAATCGCAAGGCGTTAAATCAGGACTCCTCGCCGGCCAGGGAGTTGGCCCACCGCGACCTATCCATCGACGTGGAAAATTCACATCCATCCACTCTCATGCGGCTCAGAAGTAGTGCGTGGGGCAGCCATCATGCTGATAAATCAGTCTTCTTCGTGTAGCCAGTGGTACATCTTCCACCAGCGGAGAGAACTCATTTCGTAAAAAAATTTCATAGGCGAGCCCAGTTAAGTTGTCCGGCAGAAAGAATGGGCCAATAATGTTGTTGTGGACGATACCCATCCACACATTTAAGGAAAATCTTTGGAGGGCATCTTCCTTGGATTTTCGTGGATTTTGACCCTTAGGGGCCCAGAAGTGCGCATTATGGTAATTTGTTATACCGTCTCAATCGAATTTCGACTCGTCTGTCCATAAAATACGTGTTAAGTAATCGGCTTCTTCAGTGTCGCAGTTAATTAAAAATCGACAAAAGTCCAGTCTTCTGGCTGGATCTCCTTCTTCAATGGCCTGCACTGGTGTGTAGTGAAAAGGGTAGAGATGTGCTGTATGCACAGTGAACCACACTTTCCAGTTAGAACAGTTATGGCGTCTCGCCACAGCTCTCGTTGAAACCGTGCCATCTTCTTCGAACTGCCGCAAAAGTTCATCCTCATCAGCAGGATCATACACTAGCGGTCTGCCGGCGTCACCTTGGGATCGCTGAACCCGTCCCGTTTCTCTAATGCGCCGATATGTTGAACCAAACACGCTCACGTCCGGTAAACGGCGAAAACGGAAACGGCTTTGGTATTCCTCTCGTGCAGCAGCTGCGTCACCGTTACAAAACGGCTTTGGTATTCCTCTCGTGCAGCAGCTGCGTCACCGTTACAAAACGGCTTTGGTATTCCTCTCGTGCAGCAGCTGCGTCACCGTTACAAAACGGCTTTGGTATTCCTCTCGTGCAGCAGCTGCGTCACCGTTACAAAACGGCTTTGGTATTCCTCTCGTGCAGCAGCTGCGTCACCGTTACAAAACGGCTTTGGTATTCCTCTCGTGCAGCAGCTGCGTCACCGTTACAAAACCCGTAACAAAACATAATGTTTGCATATTCTATGTTTGTAAAAGCAGCCATTTCAAAATAGTCTTTAGTTAATTAATAACGACACGTCCGTATTCGAAGAGTTACCATTAACTGATTGGATTGCTGAAACTGAGTGAATAAGTCAGTCTCGGCCGAGTCTCCGAATTACACCGAAGATTTCCTTTTGCACTCACCGAGTGCAAAACAAACTAGCTAGAAAACAGAGTGACGGCACCGGCATGGCATTTTTCTTGGAAACTTGCTACACCTGGCTAGATAATCGTTGTTTTTTACTAATCCGTCTCAAAGTACATAATATTTGTACCTTCTTAGAAAGGTTATAAAATAAGGAATTTATATTCCACATTTGTATGCGAAGTGTGGTACATTTTTTTCAAGTAAAACACATCTAAACTTAAAAAAATAAAATAACGAAGGTTTCCTTTCCACTCAAGACCGTTTATTTCTGAAACTCGCTTCCGCCCGCGACTTCGTCCGCGTAAAATTTCTTGTTCCCCTGACCCACCCCGTCGCATCGCATCGCCTGCCCGCGCTCTTACTTTGTTTTCGCTTAGCGCTCGTTCTTTTTTTTTTTATTTTTGCTCGGCTTCTAAGAGTCCTAGCGTAATGTTACATACCCTATAGCCTTCCTCAAGAATTGGACTTTATAATGCAAAAAGAATTTTTCAAATCCGACTGGAAGTGACAGAGATTAGCGCGTTCTAACAGTCAATAAAAAATAAAATGTGTCGGTAACTAATAGGCTAAGCGCATTTTTCTTACTTTAAGCATTTTAATACCCGTCGTAATTTCTAAACGAAAAGTCCGAATTTAATAATTTAAGAAGGAATTTACCCACATGTACTTAATCAATATTGATGATGAAACTATTTATTTGGATAAGAATCCAAGTTCCTGTAACCGATCGGCTCGAGCTCCTAGACATGGAGTTGACATCATGTCTCAACTTCGGTGCCACCATCGAGTACAAAGCCCAAACTGCGGCCAAGAAACTGGGCATCCTAAATAGGGTGAAGCGATACTTTACGCCTGGACAGCTTTTAACTCTCTACAAAGCGCAAGTCCGATCCTGCATGGAGTATTGCAGCCACCTTTGGGATGGCTCAGCTAAATACCAACTTGCCGCGCTTGACTCGGTGGAACGCAGAGCTAAGAGGCTCATTGGCGACGTAAGACTGGTGGATGCCAAGCTTCATAGCTTGACTCATCGCAGCAAGGTTGCCTGCTTGTCGGTCTTCTACAGATTGTACTTCGGTGAGTGTGCTCGAGAACTCCACGACCTCATTCCGACGGCCCTCTTCTACCATCGGACATCTAGACGCACTGCAGGTTACCATCCCTACCTAGTTGCTATTCCACCAATTCGCACTAAGCGTTTCCAAATGTCTTTTGTGATGCGCACAGCAAAAGAGTGGAACTCTCTGCCTGCGTCTGTGTTTCCGAACGTATACAACCCCGATCTCTTCAAAGTGAGAGTGAACAGGCTTCTTCTGGGTAAGCTCGCTCTATCGTCGACTTTGTATCTGTCATCTCTGACCTAGACTAGAGTTAAAAGCAAACCTATTTCAAATAATAATAATAAAAAAGAATTAATAACATGTTTATAAAAACACCTTCGCAAATAACGCATTATTTTATAACAAATTTGATTACCATTAAAAACGTTATAGTGAGCCAACCTTAAAAGATAGACATATGCTATCGCTGACTTTTTTTTAGAACTTTTTAAGAGAAACAATCTCGTTATACATAATTTTTGCGTAACTTTAACCGTTTACGCAACGGAAGCTCGCTAAAGGAATAAATTTTCCCCGTTGTTGCAACATTTTTCATAAATGCTCCGCTCCTATTGGTCATAGCGTGATGTTATATAGCCTATAGCCTTCCTCGAAAAATGAGCTATCCAACACTAAAAGAATTTTTCAATTCGAACCAGTGGTTCCTGAGATTAGCGCGTTCAACCAAACAAACAAACAAACTCTTCAGCTTTATAATATTAGTATAGATTATAGGAATTTAGGGCATGTATTTTTTTTATAAATTATTGCTCATTTATCATAAGTCAGAAAAATAATAAATAAGTGCCGAGAGAGAAGTAGTTCTTTTTAAAGTATTTGTTATTGGTGACCAGTCTGAAATTTTTAACAATAGTCTATAAACCTCCGTAACTCGGAAACCATTAATTTCCGACCTCTAGTTGACAGGGCTTAATTTGTTGGAAATGACCTCTATTATAACCCCTTTCTAGGAATAGGTCGAATTACCGAGCAGCCTGTAGGTATACAGGATAATTTTTCAAATTGAAGATTCGGTAAGTTTCTACTATTCGACGAATACGAATATTCGTTGCATCACTAAAAAAAAATTGTTTATTTGCACCTTCAAGTAAAATATATGGTTGACAATAAAAATAGGCCTTAAGGTAAGTACAGTTGCATGTTAGAGTTGCAGCCAATACCGAAGCTAACTTAATATCTTGTAATTACGAGTAGAGGTATCGGCGCCCACCCTCGATTATCAATATAGCAGTTATTGTGCCTAGTTCGTGAAATAATTAAAAACAAATGAGACAAACATCTTGCAGCAGGCAGTATAGGCGATCAGTGAGGTATAAAATATGAATTCTAATTACAGTAGAAATTTTTGTACTTAAGCTCAAGCTTAAGATTTTAAGGGGTGTCTCTGTGTGTGTGTGTGAGGGGGTGCGTGGAGGTGTATGTGTGTGTGAGGGGGAGTATTGAGTATTGAATAAATAGCTACAGAGCTTAAATTGTTCGGTAAAAATTAAATCATTTGCTCCGTTCTTCACAATATCGGCAAATGAAATATTTCCCCGCAGAACCAGAGTCCTTAATCGTCTGCTTGAGCTCTGAAATATATTCTGTCAGGGCGCGCTTTCCTTGAAGGGCATCAACCGCTTTATTCTCGTGAATGGCTTTCTGCTCGAGCGACTGATTTAGATCTACCATTTGTGAGGTTCCAGATCCTTCTTTACGGCATAGGGTAAAAATTTTCATTTTTTGCTCCGAGTTGAGTTTGCCATCCGCGGCAATAGAGCAAACTTCATTTAAGTGCTGTTCGATAGCTTACATCCATTTTTGAATCTCGGGCGTCAAAACAACATCAGCAGTGATCGTCGCAAGGGCTAGGTTATGCGTCGTACAGTAGCACACAGTAATCGTGAGATTACTGACCCGGTATTCGTCGCAGGGTCGGCTGACGGACGGCAAAGGCAAGCTGATCGAGTGCAAGAACGCTATCTTCGTGATGACCTCTAACCTGGCAGCGGACGAGATCGCGCAGTACGGGCTGCAGCTGCGGCGCGAGGCCGAGGCGCGGGCCGCACAGCGCGCGCGCCTCACGCCCGCCGCGACCGTGGAGCAGAGAGGTACACAGATGATATTGATATTCTAAATATTTACAAAACAAGTTATTACGTACCGGTAAAAGTCGGTCTGTTTTTACTAGCGGATCTCGACGGAAACTGCCACGGCAGGCCTCATGAACAGGAGGAGTCGTTGGAGGTGTCTCGTAACTTCAAAGACAGCGTGGTGCGGCCGATCCTCAAGCGGCACTTCGGGCGCGACGAGTTCCTGGGCCGCATCAACGAGATTGTATACTTCCTGCCGTTCTCGCGTCAGGAGCTGCTGACGCTGGTGAACCTGGAGCTGGTGCACTGGGCGGAGAAGGCCAGCGCGCGCCACGCCGTGGAGTTGCGCTGGGAGGGCGGAGTGCTGGGCGCGCTCGCCGACGGGTAACTATACTGTTTCAAACAGCCTTTATTAGCAATCTTTACAAGCAATGCATGGGTAACTATAATTAAACTTATACAATACCGTACCTAACACGAGCACTTAAATTATCATTAATGATTTGATAATGAACTTAAAAGTTGAAACTAGCGTGCAAGATATAATTCCACGCGTCGCTGTGGCTTTGTTCACCGATTTCTTTTGATTTCTTCTTTTAGGGTCCCGTACCTCAGAAGGAAAAAACGGAACCCTTATAGGATCACTTGTCTGTCTGTCTGTCTGTCCGTCTGTCACAGCCAATTTGCTCCGAATCTAATGGACCGATTTAGTTGAAATTTGGTACACATATTAATTTCTGTGACCCAAAAACAGACGTGTAACGTAAATAGATGAATTTTGATTATGGGGGTCACTTTTAGGGGGCAAAGAAGAAATAAAAATGTTGCGAACTATATCGTGTTGTGACATATCAAATGAAAAAGGCCTACTGAGGGTCTCAAGTATTTAAAAAAAATAATTTTAAAATAATTAGCTTTATAGTTATTTAAGAAAATAACTAAAATTGACCAGATCTCCCTTTATCTCCGAAACTGCTACCTCAAATTTTGAAAAAAGAATAAAGAAAATAGTTCTATAATAGACTACAGGAATACCTATAAGAAGTATATTAAAATCTCTCAATATTGTGTGTACAAACTTACATTAGCAGTTGGAATGTATGGGAAAACATGTTTTTCAACTACAATGTTAAGTTTTTTCTTGGGATAATTTTATTACCTATTCCTTCTCTTCTTTCTTCATCCTAACTACGGAACCCCTCATTGTGCGTGGTCCGACACGCGCTTGGCCGGTTTTTTTAATCAGTCAAAAAGAGAATTTACAAAAAATATACTAATTATTACTAATTAGTAGTTCTCTTTTTCGAAGAATTAGGAAGAAATGTGAAGATCATTTAAAAAAAAAAATACAGTACGACACAACTTAGATGTAGCATCGGCAAAGTTCGTAAAACTGATGACCATCCGAAATGAGTGCGCCTTCAACATCACCAATCTTTATTACTGCTTTAGGCGAAAATGATCTTTACGCAAACGCACACTTGTAAAGTCATATAAACAAATACATTCGTAAAATTGAAATGCATGAATGCAAATTTTCAAATTCATGCTACATCTAAGTTGTGTCGTAATTTTCCTACCACTTTTGTTGTATATTCATTTGTCAACTAAATTATTGTCAGACGCTGCTACCAGCTTCCCCGTAAACGAGTTCATACGGCATTTAGGAAAGAAATTCCCTTGAAAATACTAGCTTACGTACTCCGTACTCACACACGGTTTTACTCGATCGAGCAAACGGCGAGTGAAAGTCTTTCGTCCACACATTCAGCATTTACCTATTGAGAGACGCGCGACTTCCAGTATTCACCGAACCGTTCGAGCCAAAAGATGTCTGTTCAACAAAGGAGACAGTGGCTGCATTTAGCAAGTCTCTCAATTATAAAATAAATAAAGTTAAGACTCTAAGCCTAGGCACCAAATAAAATAAACAACTCCAAAAAAATCAATTGACTTTATTAAAAGGGCCCTAAAGTATATAATATTATGATCCAAAATAAATGAAATAACATCAGAAAAATCGCAAACCTTGCACAAATATTATTTTTGGCTCCTAAAATGGATCAACGGTCACCAAATTCTATCCCACTCAAAGATTAATATTACTACCAAAAATCTTACTCCAAAATAGTAAGACGTCATCCAAAATACATGATTCGATCCCAGACTACTTGAATGTAAGACTAAAGTTACAATTGCTTTCCTTTATTTCTTAACCCCACACTCCGCACCCGCACCCTGCAGAACCAGGGTGCCAGGGAACCGCCACCGGTGCGTGATGCCCCGGTGGCGGTTCTGCAGGGGATTTCATATAACAATAAATAAGCGACGTACGTTTGGGAACCCCAGTATATTAACACCTTCGGCGCCCGTGTATCATTTTTGCACACACTTGTTAATATAATGTGTATCAAAAATGATACACCATGCCCATTGCGTTCAAGGCGTTGTGTATCACTAATGCACACGATTTTCATACATTTCTTTAAAATATGATAAATAAATAAAAAATATATAACAAAAAAAGTGTGATTCTGGATATAATGCTTGGCGCCGAAGGTGTTAGTTGGTATTTGGGAAATATTCTAGCGATCGTTAGCTTTTTTAGCAAAAATTACCAAATTAGAAGTCATGGTATTACATAATTGGTAACATCTAAGTAGTGACAATATATAATATTTAGTCTAAAGTGTATTTTAAAGGCGTCCATATATTTTTTATGGCAGTCAATAATACGAAAAAATGGATTTATTTCATAATATTTTAGGAAACGTTACTTGGTGACCATTTATCCATTTTGGTAACCGATTAGAATTTTTTTGGTTGTAAAATAGGTACTCTTTTGGGCGGTATTTAAACACAAGCCTAAAGAAAATAAAAGGAACAAACATAAAAGGAGGTACTAGGTAAAGAGCTGTGCCCCGTAGATTATAGTAATTATTTAAGGATGCCTGAAGGGCTATATGAAGAATTACTTTATGTGATTGATTACTTACCCCATTATTTTATTTTACTAGCCTTCGCTGTCCCACTCCTGGGCAGAGGCCTCCCTGCACTCCTTCCACCTGTCGCGAGCCGCGCGTCCTTCCAGTTCTGACGGAACTATCCAGTTCGTCCGCCATCTCCTACGTGGCCTGCCGCGCCCCCGCCTCTCTGTCTCAGGGCACCAGTTCTGTGCTGCTTGGGCCCACAGTTCGTCCGTCGTCTCCTACGTGGCCTGCCGCGCCCCCGCCTCTCTGTCGCAGGGCACCAGTTCTGTGCTGCTTGGGCCCACAGTTCGTCCGTCGTCTCCTACGTGGCCTGCCGCGCCCCCGCCTCTCTGTCTCAGGGCACCAGTTCTGTGCTGCTTGGGCCCACAGTTCGTCCGTCGTCTCCTACGTGGCCTGCCGCGCCCCCGCCTCTCTGTCTCAGGGCACCAGTTCTGTGCTGCTTGGGCCCACAGTTCGTCCGTCGTCTCCTACGTGGCCTGCCGCGCCCCCGCCTCTCTGTCTCAGGGCACCAGTTCTGTGCTGCTTGGGCCCACAGTTCGTCCGCCATCTCCTACGTGGCCTGCCGCGCCCCCGTCTCACTGTCTCAGGGCACCAGTTCTGTGCTACTGGGGCCCACAGTTCGTCCGCCATCTCCTACGTGGCCTGCCGCGCCCCCGTCTCACTGTCTCAGGGCACCAGTTCTGTGCTGCTTGGGCCCACAGTTCGTCCGCCATCTCCTACGTGGCCTGCCGCGCCCCCGTCTCACTGTCTCAGGGCACCAGTTCTGTGCTGCTTGGGCCCACAGTTCGTCCGCCATCTCCTACGTGGCCTGCCGCGCCCCCGTCTCACTGTCTCAGGGCACCAGTTCTGTGCTGCTTGGGCCCACAGTTCGTCCGCCATCTCCTACGTGGCCTGCCGCGCCCCCGTCTCACTGTCTCAGGGCACCAGTTCTGTGCTGCTTGGGCCCACAGTTCGTCCGCCATCTCCTACGTGGCCTGCCGCGCCCCCGCCTCTCTGTCTCAGGGCACCAGTTCTGTGCTACTGGGGCCCACAGTTCGTCCGGCACGCGGCAGACATGTCCTGCCCAGTCCCATTTAAGTTGGATAGCCTTTTGAGCCACGTCAGCTATCTTTGTTTTGGAGCGCAGCATTGTGTTTCGAACACAATCCGTTAACTTAACGCGTAGTATACTGCGGTCCATTGCTCGTTGGCAGACCTTGAGTTTGGACTTCTGCGTGTTAGTCAAAGACCAAGTCTGTGCACCATAGGGTAAGACGGGTAGAATACACAGTAAAGGTATTCCTGGACATGTTGTATTGTCTCCCCGTCTACTTTTATGCTTCCAGATGTTTCGTTGTACATAACTTTGGTCTTCGACATATTCATCTTCAGTCCAACCTCAAGGCTTGCATTACTAAGTTCTTGGAGCATCCGTTCAAGTTCAGATTACTCCATTAATAAAAAAGAAGACGCTCGACTCGAAGGACGCGTACGGCTCGAGTCAAGCTCGACGGCTCGCTTCGAGTAGATGCGAAGGAGATTACATTTACTTCGAGCCCGGCAGTTGTGAATTTTGCGGACCACACGTTGATTTTTACTTTTCGAGTAAAACTGTCGAGTAATCAAATCAAAATCAAAATCAAATCATTTTTAATTCAGGCATTGTATAAGTACATACAAATACATTTCACCCATAGAGACTACATGTCATAAATAAGTAAACATTATTATTATTAATTTATATGTATTACAAATTAAATTAAAATTAAATTAAATGAAATTAATACGTTCATACATTATTTTTTTTTTTGATATTTCTCGGGACCCTAGGGTCCCGGACCTTTGAAAGGCATATGAGGGGCCAAAGCCAACTCGCAGAGGCCCGTTAGACGCTTTCAATGAAAATGAGGCACCAACCGACGATTATCCTTGTGCGTACTATGCAAGTGCACCCAAGGACAACTCCCGGTTGGTGTAGGACTATTGCAGGATATGGAGACAAAAAAAATATTGGGCTATGGGTTTGGATGGCTAAAGTGGACTGGTTATCTAAAACTATGGAAGGACTATGGCCCCTGCCTGACCAATCATACATTATTATTATTATTACACATTATTATTTTCAGTTCTTTGTTTCTCCTCATTTAAGAGAGGTTAAGAAACCTTACACACGGGTCGGGACCAAGTATGTAAGGCGAAATTTAGATAGAAAAGGTGGATGACAGTGTTGAAGAAGTCAGGAACTTTCGGGTGATGCGACAGGTGTTAAGGATGGTGGCTTTTTGGAGCATGTAAAGTGTGTAAGTAGGCATCTGTAGAGTGTTAAGGCGTTGTGTAAGAGATTTTGGTATTATGCCTGTAGATGAAAGAACAATGGGGACAATATGAACGGTTTGCGCTTTCCATTGGGTTTTAATTTCTATGGCGAGATCTTGATACTTACTGAGCTTTTCGGAAATGGTGGTTTGAATATTGTGTGAGTTAGGTATTGCTATATCTATCAGATAAACTGTTTTATTGGTTTTGTCATGAACGGTAATGTCGGGTCTATTGTAATGAATAGTTTTATCTGTTATTATCGTTCGGTCCCAGTAAATTTTCTGATCCTTACTTTCTAATATTATTTCTGGTTTATATTTATAATATGGTATCATTTCACTTTTATATTTATATGCTAACTGTTGGTGTATAATTGCAGCGACTTGATCATGGCGGTGTTTATAATCAGTTTGTGCAAGTGATTTACACGCTCCTGTTATATGTTGTATGGTTTCAGAGACAGTATTGCAATGTCTGCACAAGTCAGTCTGCTGATGTTGGTCCTTTATGATGTACTTTCTGTAATTACGAGTAGCTACTATTTGATCCTGTATGGCCAGCATAAAACCCTCGGTCTCGGGAAACAATTCGCCTCGTTTGAGCCATTCGTTCGACTTAACTTTGTCGACGTGTGGCTGGCTCAGGAAGGCTCGGTGTCTTCCGTGTAGGGCTTTTGCAGACCATGCTGCAATCTTTTCTTGTGTACTTATAATGTGTTCATTTATTTGCGTGTTCCTGTTTTGTAGGTTTAGTGGTGTAAGTTTTTTATCTGTTTCCGTTACCTGTTTGTGTAGTGATGAATGTTTTGATTTGTTATGGAAGTACGCTCTGAGTGAAAGTATCTGTTTGTTGTGTAAATTGTGTATGTCTATTAATCCTCTTCCTCCTTCTTGGCGTGGAAGTGTAAGACGTTGTATGCATGATTTTGGATGGTGTTTTCTATGTTCGGTGAGAATTGTATTGACAGTGCGCTGTAGTTTTTTGATATCAGTCTTTGACCATCGTATAATTCCGAAAGAGTATGTGAGAATAGGTATTGCAAATGTGTTGATAGCTTTAATTGTGTTTCTAGAGTTTAGGTTGCTTTTTAAAATAAGGTTGAGGCGGTGTGAGAATTTTTTGAGCAGTTCTTGTTTTGACATCTTTTGTTGTAGGTATCTGTCTGGACTGCTTAAAACCTAGATATTTGTATGTACTCTGTTCATCCATTGGCTCGATCGATTCACCTGATGCGAGTGTGTAACTATTATTTTGAATTTTTCCTTTTAAATTTGATAAAATTTTGCACTTATCTACTCCAAATGACATGCAAATATCGTCAGAAAATTGTTGTGTTGTGTCAGCTAGTTGGAAAAGCCCTTTATTGTCAGCTGCGTATAACTTTATGTCATCCATGTACATGAGGTGTGTAAGGGTGTATTGTGTCATTGTTAGCCAGGGTGAATCCTGCGTCTGTTTTATCAAGCAAGTGTGAGAGTGGATTGAGTGCCATGCAAAACCACAGAGGACTTAGAGCGTCTCCTTGAAAAATTCCACGTTTTATACAGATTGGTTCTGTAGCTACAGTCGAGGAGGATGAATTAATTTTAAGAACAGTTTGCCAATTCTGCATGGTAGTTTCTAAGAATTGTTTCAGTGTTGGGTGAATTTTATACAAATTTAGAACGTGTAATAACCAGCTGTATGGAACTGAATCGAAAGCCTTTTGGTAATCAATAAACATTGTGTGAATATCATTCCTGCTTTTAACAGCGCTGTTCATAGTAATTGCGTCAATGGTAAGTTGCTCTTTACAACCTTGGCTATTCTTACGACAACCCTTCTGTTGTTCTGCTAGAATGTTATTTTTAGTTAAATGTTCGTATACTACTTCACCTACGCAGGCTGTTAAGATTTTGTACAAGGTTTGTAAACAAGTAATTGGTCGGTATTTCGCTGGGTTTTTAGTGTCATTCATATCTTTAGGTATCATATAAGTTACTCCGTGTGTTATGTATGTTGGAAGTAAATTTGGTGATTGGATGAATGTATTTAAATAGTTATGTAAGAATGGATGTATGTTAGAGAATTTCTTATACCAGTAGTTGTGAATGTGGTCAGTGCCAGGCGATTTCCAGCTGTGTGTGCGTTTGATGACGTCTATAAATGTATCTATAGGTATAAACTCAAATTCCATTTCTGGGATTTCTTGTGTTGCTTCATTGACCCAGTCTGCGCGATTATTGTGGTATACTGGATTTTCCCAGATGTTGGCCCAGAATTCCCTTAGCGTTTCGGATGAAGGTGTCTCTAGGGTTTGGTTAGTGGTATCTCTGTTATTAGCTGCAAGGTTCCTATAAAATATTTTTTCATTGTTAATAAATTTTGTGTTCTGTACTTTGCGATTCGTGCATGTTATGTATCTTTTAAGTCTACTGGATGCTGCGCTTAATTTTTGTTTTAAGGTGTCCAAAAAGTGTTCTATTTGTGTATTTGAGTTTTCGTATTGTGCGTTACAATTATTATTATTATATACTTATATTTATTAGATAAATTAATTCGTCATTATTATTACCTGATGACGTCATAGTCAATGCTGAGATTGAACAATTCGGTTCTAGTCACGAAAATTGTGCGGAATACAGTGGCTACAATACTATTTTTGCAGTTTAGCAATCGTGTTCGAAAAGAAGCCCTTGCCCTTCTCAGAACGGAAAAGAAGTCACCCACTCTGTTTTCAAAGAACATACCAGACGCGCTACACCGCCAACGCAGGTTAAACATGGCCCGAAACGCGTTGTTGTACTGTACACGAAGTGAGTTGTAAGCCCTCCTCGTGTACTGGTACCAAAGTTGGCTGGTGTAGAACGCCCGGCAGTAGGCCTCGAAAAGTGTTGCTTTCACTTGCTTGGAACAGTCAGCAAATCGTCTTGCAAGCATGTTGCTTCTACAAGCAATGCTCTTTCTTTGCCGCTCCAAATCATTGTCGTCCGTTAATTTTTCATTCAATACATGTCCAAGATACTTAAAGGTACTAACAATTTTTAATGTACAATTATTTAAAGTGATGGGTAATACAGTCTCAGGACCCTTTCCATGTTTAAAAATCAATAATGTCATATAATCAGTAATACCGAGTGTGAGTACGGAGCTTTAGCTTATTACGAAATTAAGACTGTCTGCGAAGAAATTCCTGGTGAAGATTTCTCACTGGGATTGTCTTTATTTATCCCCTCGGCAACTCCTCGGGAGCTTTAGGGGTGTTTATAAAAACGATGACAATAACCTTATACTTATAAACAAAAGTCTAAGTACCAACGAACTTCCATATAAGTTGTCATTCCTTTTTTTTAAATCCTTTTAAGGGATGAATTTTCAGAAATCCTCACCACAGAAGTGCTCATCTTCGTTGTAAAGGAACTCTTGTGCAATATGCTTGTAGGCCCCGCAGTTTAGGCTGTGCGTCGTTTGTCAGAGAGCTTAAAGATTTTATTTTGTAAATAGATTAGAAATATTATGTGAACAGTCCATTGCGTTCTTTTGTCCGAAAAATGCGAGCCTAACTCTAGGCCAGTCTTTTTAAAATAAATTTAGACGATAAGAGCGTGCGCTTGTACAGATACGACGTGCACTACGGCGCGCGCTCCATCAAGCACGAGGTGGAGCGGCGCGTGGTGAACCAGATCGCGCTGGCGGCCGAGCGCGGCGCGCTGGCGCGCGGCTGTGGCGTGCTGCTGAGCGAGCGCGGCGGCCGCGTGGCGCTGTCCGTGCGCCGCCCCGCAGCCACCGACTACACGCCGCTCGACCTCGTCGCCGTCTGAGCGAGCCCACCGAGCGCGCCCACCGAGCGCGGCGCGCTGGGGCGCGGCTGCGGCGTGCTGCTGAGCGAGTGCGGTGGCCTCGTGGCTTTGGCCGTGCGCCCGCGCAGCCTGAGCGAGTCCACCGAGCACACTGTGTGTATCCCGCACAGGTCGCAGCGACCTGTTACACATATTCGGGCCGATGGGCGCTGGCCTGTAAATTGTAAAAACGTAAGAAAAATAGAATTTCACAGGGTGTTCTGGCGCTTTCGCCTTAAGGACGTGTCATTAGAACAGTCGGTAGCTGCACTGCACTCACGCAGCTCGCCGTCATCGATGTTTTGCTAAGTAGACCGAGGCCTTAGATTGCCTTAGAATAATATTAATTATAATAGTTACCGTATCTGTAATATAAATCTACTGATAAATCAATGTTTTTTATTCATTAACTGTTCTCAACACAGTTTTTCAGATAAGTACTAATGATACCTAAATACGCTTTTAAAACCTTTCTTTTGAGTTTCTGACGGTTCGCATCGACGGTCGTGACTATGTTTGTTATATTACAAGCTTTTATTTAGTTTCACCTGTCCCGGTGTCTGTAATCAAATCTTGCAAGTTAAAGACCCACATCCCGGTTTCCGACTGAGCTGAAATTTTGCATACGTTTGTAAATTAGTTGACAATGCAATATTATTATGACATCGAGCTGATCTAATGATGGAGCCGGAAGGTGGCCATGGGAAATCTGTAATAAAACGATGCAACCTCATCGACTTTGGGCTCGTTTGATTCTTCTTGACAAGAACTCTGGTCCTAGATGATATCCAGGGTCTGATGATGGAGCCAGAAGGTGACACTTTGGAAGGCGGCTATGGAAACTCTGAACTAAAACGACACCACCCCATTGAGTTTGGGCTCGCTTGATTCGTCTTGACAAGTGCTCTGGGGGCCTACTTAACTCCGAAGCGTAAATCCGAAGTATCGGCCGAATGTTCGAAAGTTTTCTACTACACTTTTGTCTATTTCGTTCGGTCGGTTCGGATCCGACCACAAGTCAAATGAAGTTCGTTGAGCAAACGTCAAAATGAAGTTCGCTCGGATCCGAACCGACCGAACGGAATAGAATGAAGTGTAGTAGAACACTTCCGAACGTTCGGCCGATACTTCGGATTGACGCTTCGGAGTAGCCCATATATTACTATACTCTTCGGAGTAGCCCCTCTGGTTCTAGGGCCTGATGGTTAAGTTGGTCGACTATTTATAAAATAAATACATAAATAACCATATCAAATTTCAGCTTTTTATTATTAGATAGTTTGCTAAAATATAGGTACTTACACTTTATTTTTAGAGATGCCGCTATTATTCCTAAAGTCACGCTACGGCCAATAGGAGCGGAACATCAATGAAAAATGTTGAAAAAACGGGGAAAATTTATTCCTTTTGAGAGCTTCCGTTGCGTGCGCTGCATAAACGGTTAAAGTTACGCAAAAATCATGTATGACGGAATTGTTCCTCTCAAAAAGTTAGCATATGTCTATCTTTTCAGGTTGGCTCACTATAACTTTTTTAATGGTAATCAAATTTGTTATAAAATAATGCATTACTTGCGAAGGTGTTTTCATAAACATGGTATTAATCCTTATGCAAATAAATAGTTTATACCCGTCGCAATTTCTAAACGAAAGGTCCGAATTGAATAATTTAAAAAAGAATTTACATGTATTTAATCAACCTTGATTATGAAACTATTTATTTGCATAAGAATTAATACCATGTTTATGAAAACACCTTCGCAAGTAATGCATTATTTTATAACAAAGGATCATGAACAACGATGTATGGAAATCCGTCTTAAGTTGAAACACAATAAATCTTTATTTATTATAGACTACGCTTTATATACTATTAAATAAAAGTGTTCATTTTCACACAAGTATCCGAGTTTTAAAGTAATTAAACAAATTCGGAGATAACCTAAAAATTATGTCTAAACTACTCGCAACTTATAAAATGACCACAGATCAATCATGTAGGTACAAAACAACATTCTGATTTCTGGGTATCAAAAGTGAATAATTGACACATTGCCTTCTCATTACCACCGGCATCGGTTGATCATCAAGCATCGACATGATTAGAATCTTAAGAGTTCTGAAACACAACACAAAAACGTCCTGGCGTAATAAAACACAATTAAATATGAAAACGTCCTGTCGTTAGTTACATGAAACACGCTAAGTTGTTTAAAACAAACACACCAACGAATTTCCGTAAGTATTACTATTTAAGGGGGAAGCGCCAAGGTAGCCCGCGAAATTCAAATTTTCTTACGATTTTTGCAATTTGCTGGTCAGTATTAAGTTATAGGTTGATTAAAATATGATTCGCAGCCGTAACAAATATGTATTTACAGAATTATAATCATTAAAGTCATCAACACAACTCTCTAAGACCAAGTAAACCCCAAGAATTACTATTTCATGAAATCTTGACATTTGGGGATTATACTAACTTAACAAGTTTTATTACTGATTGTAATGATTATAATTCTGTAAATACATATTTGTTACGACCGCGAATCATATTTTCATCAACGTACAACTTAACACTGACCAGCAAATTGCAAAAAACGTAAGAAAATTTGAATTTTGCGGGCTACCTTAGCGCTTCCCCCTTAAGTGGAGAGATTAATCGCGGTGAGTATTCTCATTCGACACATAAACAGTAATGGCGGCTTCCGCAGGCGCCGGCTTGGGGATGGCGATCTAGAATCGATTTTATAGGTCAAGTAATTTTTTTTATCGATCATAAACAATGAATTATAGATTTTTTTAATCTATTTTAGAAACTTGAAAACGAGTTCCGATGTTTTTCCTGCGGATTGCAACTTTTAAGTTTTGATATCGATTATTCATTACACTTGACTAATTATGCAGGCAACACCAAAACGAATAAGTGATTGTCTATAGTAAAGCTGTCGATGTAGAATAATGGCGGGAACAGATCTATCAGAACTCAATTTATTGCTGAATCGATTCTTTCCTGCGATTCGGATAGATTTAAAAATCGATCTTGTTTAGGAATAATCGTCATCTCTACCGGTACGTCTGTCATCTGCCTTGACAGTTGCATCTGCGTGAGACGAAACACAAAAATAAATATTTTCACAACGGAACTATGAAATACATATACAGTACCTACTACGTTATGATTATGATATTACTAATTATTTAGGTATTTATGAGTTTAATACCATTTTTGTGATGTTTTTATGTAAAGGCTCATACTTACGTAACTCGTACAAATGAAGAGAACGAAACGTCCATCATGACTATACGAAAATGTACCTAGCAATCGTTAATTTACTGTTTATCTTAAAATCATAATTCCGGATACGAAAACAAAATTCCTGAAGTGAAAAGCTTGTAAAAAATAAGAAAATAATTTGTATATTAATTTGGTTTTCATACGTGCAACTTTTCAAGACTGCTTTTGGTCAATCTCCTTTGATTACCATTAAAAAAGTTATAGTGAGCCAACCTGAAAAGATAGACATATGCTATCGCGGACTTTTTTTTAGAAATTTTTAAAAATTATGTATGACGGAATTGTTCCTCTTAAAAAGTTAGCATATGTCACTTTTTAAGAGGAACAATTCCGTCATACATAATTTTTGCGTAACTTTAACCGTTTACGGAGCGCACGCACCGGAAGCTCTCAAAAGGAATAAATTTTCCCCGTTTTTTCAACATTTTTCATTGATGTTCTGCTCCTATTGGCCGTAGCGTGATGTTATATAGCCTATAGCCTTCCTCGATAAATGGGCTATCCAACACTATAATAATTTTTCAATTCGAACCAGTAGTTCCTGAGATTAGCGCGTTCAACCAACCAAACAAACAAACTCTTCAGCTTGATATTAGTATAGATGTGAAAGTTGTGAATCTTCGGATTACCGCTTTATCAAATCGTCAATGATAATGATATTATGTCCGCATCTGGTCTTTTTCGGAGATTTAAATTTGCTTCCGTCTTCCAAAAGACCTTTTCCTTCCAATAAAACTCTTGACAGTGGACAGCGTAATTCTCGTCGATGTCGCTATTTCTGTTCTGTGGTCGCTACCAATTGGGCTGATGTAGTGATACATGACATGTCTTTATCGTTCATGTCTTTAAAATAACTATTTAAATTACACAATATTTATTTTATTTGGATATTTATAGGTTTTCGTATTCTTCGTTTATTTGTGTTGGCAGTCATTTCACTAATAAATCGAACTCAAAAACATATTAAGAAGAATTAAACACGTCACGCTGCTACTAGTACAAGAGGTAAAGTACTCTGTGGGTGAAGTGCGGAAGGTGCGCGGCGGAGTTGCGTCGCGACTGTCGCGAGGGACGCACCGCGCCTCAGGCCGATTGTATAAACCGGTTTAAACCAATCAAAGGACGGGTCGCGCTCTAAGCCGACGTCACACCTACACCATCCATGTGCACTCACATAAATGCAAACCTCAGCTTAGGCCTCGTGGACTGTACTATTCGAGCTTAGGCCTCGTGGACTGTACTATTCGAGCTTAGGCCTCGTGGACTGTACTATTCGAGCTTAGGCCTCGTGGACTGTACTATTCGAGCTTAGGCCTTGTGGACTGTACTATTCGAGCTTAGGCCTCGTGGACTGTACTATTCGAGCTTAGGCCTCGTGGACTGTACTATTCGAGCTTAGGCCTCGTGGACTGTACTATTCGAGCTTAGACCTCGTGGACTGTACTATTCGAGCTTAGGCCTCGTGGACTGTACTATTCGAGCTTAGGCCTCGTGGACTGTACTATTCGAGCTTAGGCCTCGTGGACTGTACTATTCGAGCTTAGGCCTCGTGGACTGTATTATTCGATAATGGCGAATACATGGCTAGTTTACATTTTGAAAGAAATAAAACCTCAGATTTAGAAAGAACCTAACTATGAGTATGATTACTTGCGTAAATCAGTCCTAACTTATTAAATAATAAAAAGCTAATCAAAATTGAATAGAGGCAGATTGTGATTAAGAAAACTAACTTTTCTGCACAATTAGAGTCCAACCTATTGCGTTTTTTTTTAATTTGTGTTTTTAATTTGTAAAAACTGTAATTCTTATTAATCGATTATGTCTAATGTGAAATTTCCTTCTTGAAAACTTACTTAATTTTGGGCACCTTATATTAATTAGCAACACTGAATCGACGGTGCCGTCCTCTTTCGGTTCACAGATAAGTTGGTAGGACTGTACATAAGTATGGCAGCAACCAGCAACACTGTGCTAAGTAAGGCATTTCTCACTGCGTTCGTCATGACAGGCCATTCAATTCACAAACAATACTCAAACGACTCTTGACTATGCGAACGCACTGCGTCTGCGTTGAATAGAGCTCTGTGATTGGTTCGGTTGTGTTACGTAGTTCACTTCGCTGACTGACATTTCATTTTTTCATTAATGTTATTAAAATATCGACCTTCTCTGTGCTCGATACAGAGAGAGAAGATTTTGATAGAGAGGGAAAATAATCCGTTAGATTATGAAAAAACGATTCAGTATTTACAAATACAAAAAAAATAAACTAGAAATTGAACTATTAAGGAAACAAAATGGAAATTAAATTCACTTTATAATATTTCGTTTTATTATTAAACTTAATTAAAAAATGACGTGATATAAATATTCTTCTAAAAAGTAGGTAGACCTTCTCTGTTTGATTGTTGAACATTTCTAGCTGTTTGCTGCGTACTTCTAACCTCGCTTTCAATGTCTTCAACCTCACCATGAGCCTGCACATGTTGTATAACACTGCCGTAGCAACAACAACATGGCATGTAGTGGTCAGTTTTGTTGCCATCTTCTTAGATAGGCGAGGGAATATCCTCTTCCAGACGCTTAGTCCTTTCCAGTGTTTCGGCTTTTGATGTGTATTGTAGTTTTCTTCGGAATTGTTCTCCGGCCGTGCTACTGGTGTCAATAAATATCTTTGACAGCCGTACCCACTATCCCCTAAAAGAATGCCTTCTATGACACCTTATTCCATTTTTCTCTTAAGAAGCTTGGAATATTCTGTTGTCATGTACAGATCCAGGTCTATCGGCAACAATATCAATACAATCTGTAGATCAGGTCCACACACAATCTGAGTATTAATAGAAAATATTTTTTTTCGATTCCTGAACACTTCAGCATACGATCCAAGGATTTTAAATTGGGATGTTGGTACAGGAAAACGGGCTATTGTGTAAAAGTCTTTTTTATTCCTTTCTAGGTTGTTTGGAAATTTAATAAATTGCCGTATTTTCAAACAAAGGAGATGAGATACCCTTTTCACTATTCTTGAAACAGTTAGTTGACTCACACTTATAAGGTCTCCTGTAATCATCTGTAAAACAAAATATTGTACTTATAGGTAGTACTTATTGTACTCGATATCAAAGTTCAGCCCTTTCATATGTAGGGCCTACACATTCTAATGCTAGGTTTCATAAGTGCCCGTTATTTTAAATGAAGTAAATAAGGTAAGGACCTGGAAACTGCCAGAAGAATAAAACCTTAAGGCCACTAGCAACTGATAAGTAGCTGGTACTGGAAGACCCCTTGCAGTTAGTTTCTCCAGGTCTTCATATACCAGTGGCAAGAGTATAAAAGTACAACATCTTTTGAAAATCTGTAGCGTCGTCTAAATTCATCCGAACTGTAATAATCAAAAGGATCTTGGAAATCCCGTATCTTTTTTCTGGTACTTATTCTGCTTTACTCATTGATATAATTATCAAATTCTTCTTCGCTACTGTAATCCATTGTAAAAGAACGCCACTAGAATCGAAATCAACCTCAAACAAAGCAAAACCAAACTTCGGGAAACCAACGTTTTGACGTCAGCTGTGCACATTTATTTTGCTTCTTACTTTAATTTAGGCGATGTGTTTTTGTTTTTGTGCGCACACCATAAATTGTTATTATAATTCTATACGTGAGGATTTGTTATTGGCTCTCTGGTGCTATGGTTTCCTTTTTGTTTGTTTTTATTAGCTGTAAGTCCTCCATGTATTAAAATAAATAAATGAATGAGTCGAATATCTGGTCGCGTAATCTCCCAAAGGCGATTTGGCATGACCAGCAAGATCGCCCGATTTAACCATCCCAGACTTCCTTCTTCGGGGCTACTTGAAGTCGCGGGCTAACAAGCCTCAGACAATCGCAGCCCTTAAGGAGAATATTCGACAGGAACGCTAAAAATTATCACCGAAAATCTTACAGAAAGTCATGGAAAATGCGACAAAATGGGCACAAATTTGTATGAAACACTGGCGACAGCCACTTGACGGATATCACCTTTTCCACTTAACAGAAAATGCGACAAAATGGGCACAAATTTGTATGAACACTGGCGACAGCCACTTGACGGATATCACCTTTTCCAGTTAACAGAAAATGCGACAAAATGGGCACAAATTTGTATGAACACTGGCGACAGCCACTTGACGGATATCACCTTTTCCACTTAACAGAAAATGCGACAAAATGGGCACAAATTTGTATGAAACACTGGCGACAGCCACTTGACGGATATCACCTTTTCCAGTTAACAGAAAATGCGACAAAATGGGCACAAATTTGTATGAACACTGGCGACAGCCACTTGACGGATATCACCTTTTCCACTTAACAGAAAATGCGACAAAATGGGCACAAATTTGTATGAACACTGGCGACAGCCACTTGACGGAAATCACCTTTTCCACTTAACAGAAAATGCGACAAAATGGGCACAAATTTGTATGAACACTGGCGACAGCCACTTGACGGATATCACCTTTTCCACTTAACAGAAAATGCGACAAAATGGGCACAAATTTGTATGAACACTGGTGACAGCCACTTGACGGATATCATCTTTTCCACTTAACAGAAAATATGACAAATTGACGGATAGCGATGTGGTGGCATATCTACATCGCCACAATGGAACGCGTCACACTGACGTCACGAAAAATCCTGCATCGCGAAATCAGAGTTTACCGCGCGACTAGCATACATACAACATCCCGACATCAACCGTCAGGCAGTAGCCCACCAGACACAACACCCGTCTGGTCGGAGGATCCTCCCTTTTCATAGAGGATGAGTGAACTTTACACCCTGTTCCTCATGCCTCTATACTGGTGACCCCGAACATGAACGTCCGCGCAGCCTTCGTGCAACTACTACAGCGGTCATCATCCTCAGCTTCATCAGCAACCTTGGCACAGCACAGTGCACTCTCGGCCGGTCAAACAAGCAGAGCCCTTCAAACCTCTCCTGGTCGATGCCAGCAGTCAGCACAACACCCGTCTGGTCGGAGGATCCTCCCTTTTCTGTGGAGGGTGAGCGTGAACTTTACCCCCTGTTCCTCATGCCTCTATACCGATCATCTTTTCCACTTAACAGAAAATATTGTAAAGATCCAAATAAAGATTTCCATCACTCAAAATCTTTTTTTTAATTTAGTAAAAAGTTATTCAAAAACAAAATTGGATGACTAATTTTGCCACTTTGTAGTACCTACCTAATCTAGCAATGGAACAGATACAAACAACTTGATAGGTTCGAGACAGCCGGAGACCTGCTTCTGATGTCGAACGTCGGCGACAGCTGACGGCCTGAGCCCGCCGTTATTAAATATGTAGTTATTCGTATTTATTTCGCCCCGGCCCCCGGTCCTGGGGGGTCCCTAAATCTCGAGAAGTTGCTTTTTAATCGAATCCTAAACAAGGCCAAAATATGTTCAGAAACAAAGAGGAAGTTTGCAGTTGGAGGACCCCCTAACTATGCAAAATATTTACGTAGCATGACTGGGGGCTAACATTGGCTTCCCTCGCTCTAGCATCCTATATTCTTCTCATACTCCAATTTTTCTGCATACCTAAGTCAACAACGACAAAGTATCTCCTATTTATGTATGTACCTATAGTCAAGCCTTACCTTTCCAAGGCGGAAATGCCGTGCCTCGGAAAGCACGTTAAGCCGTTGGTCCCGGCTGTCATTCGTGTATCTTTGACAGTCGTTACGGGTCGTCAGAAGCCCGAAAGTCTGACAACCAGTCTCACCAAGGGGTATCGTATTACCCAGTAACTGGGTTGTGGAGGTCAGATAGGCAGTCGCTCCATGTAAAATACTGGTATTCAGCTGCATCCGGTTAGACTGGAAGCCGACCCCAACATAGTTGGGAAAAGGCTAGGCAGATGATGATGATGATGACCTTTCCAAGGCGGAGTGCTGAAAGCCTTACTTTCCAAGGCGGAGTGCTGATAGTCTTACTTTCCAAGGCGGAGTGCTGATAGTCTTACTTTCCAAGGCGGAGCTGACATTTTCGAACTCGCTATGCTCGCTCTTGCGTCCTGCATTATCCTAATTCTTAAAAGTGTTTGTAGGTACGAGTATAACTTAACTAAATATCACTTATTTCTGTAAGAATGGTGAAAAGACAACCTAATTTAAGTGCTAATATTTTCGAGCTCGCTTCGCTTGTTCTTAAATCCTACTCCTCAAAATGTTCTGCATCAGAAACCGGCTGGAGTTAGCTATGACATCATTATGAAATAATACGTGAGGCTAAACGCCGAAAAGTTTGTCAGTTTTAATTTGTGTTTGTTTATGTAATTTTTGGTATCATTTGATTAGCAATAAAACTCCGCACTCATACATTACCTGCTAGTGTATAATTCAGCTCATTCAAATTAACGTTTTTCTTTCGACTGGGAAATGAAAGTGGCCTCGCAAAGCTGACGTCACCAACGACCACGTTTGGTCTACCTCCGCCACTGGGAACGTTTGGTCTACCTCCGCCACTGGGAACGTTTGGTCTACCTCCGCCACTGGGAACGTTTGGTCTACCTCCGCCACTGGGAACGTTTGGTCTACCTCCGCCACTGGGAACGTTTGGTCTACCTCCGCCACTGGGAACGTTTGGTCTACCTCCGCCACTGGGAACGTTTGGTCTACCTCCGCCACTGGGAACGTTTGGTCTACCTCCGCCACTGGGAACGTTTGGTCTACCTCCGCCACTGGGAACGTTTGGTCTACCTCCGCCACTGGGAACGTTTGGTCTACCTCCGCCACTGGGAACGTTTGGTCTACCTCCGCCACTGGGAACGTTTGGTCTACCTCCGCCACTGGGAACGCCGAGCTATTGCTAATCGATTATTCGCGGCATCTCTACCCAGAGCAAGCCCAGGAGCCATGCCCCGTAGTCACCACTGAACACCACCGAGACCACCGAGGCAGGCAAGCAATTCAGCTGCGAGGTATCAAGGTAGACAGGATTGTTGAAAGAAATGAAACAACTCAATGAATAGTGCTTATTTTATTAAACTTCGCACCGTTATATACAAATATAATGTATAAATAAATAACAATCCTTTACAAAATATAATCGATTATGTGCCGGCGCGGCCGTGCGGCCGTGTGGCCGGGCCGCGGCGGACAACAAAACGCGTGTGAAGGCCTCTGGTCGCGCTGGCGGCGCCCGCGCCGCGGGGCGGGGCCAGCACTCGAACTATAAGATAAACAATTATACACAGCAGGCGTACGTGAGGACGATATGTGCGGCCTGGCCGGGTGGCGGGCAGACCGACGAGCAAGTCACTACATACGTATTTCATATATACACGCATACTTGAATACGTATCCAAAATAATACAGAAAATAAAAGCCACGTCAAGGCATTTGACCAGCATTTGTCAGCATATTCATGAGCTGAGCTACGATGTGTTCATCACGCGGCGAAAATCTGACTATTGTAGCCCGCACAAGTTCGAAACTAGACCGGTAAATCCGAAATACTTACAAACAAGATTAAAACCATACAAGCATCTTTTAGCGCGCGGCCGAAATGAGAACTAACACCGGGCAAACTGGGCAAACTGGGCAAACTGGGCAAACCGGGCAACCGCCAACAGATCCTGGTAGCAGTGTACGACGATCTACGACCTTCTTCATATATAGTTCTTAAAATACACCTTCATATAAAATTTTACAAGAGAACTTTTGTTTCAATATTTCAAAAGTATAATTTTTGCACATAGCAGATTTTGGTTTGACAACGACGATATTTCAGCTAATTTACAACAACTTAATTAATTATACACCTAAACCTTCCTCATGAATCACTGATGAATCACTGATGAAAACCGTATGAAAATCCGATCGGTAGTTATTGAGTTTATCGCGTTCAAACGGACAGACGCAGCGGGGGGACTTTGTTTTATAATACACTAGCTGCGCCCCGCATAAGTCTCGATCCCGTGGGAATATCGGGATAAAAAATGTTCTACCCATGTGCCACATCCAAATCCGTTCAACCGTTTTAGCGTGAAAGCGTAACAAACAAAAAACCAACAAACTCACTTTCGCATTTATAATAATTACTAGCTTCCGCCCGCGACTCCGTCCGCGTGAAATTTCTGGTTCCCCCGACCCGTCCCACCCCGTCGCATCGCATAGCCTGCCCGCGCTGTTACTTCGTTTTCGCTCAGCGCTCGTTCTTACTTATTTTTTTTTTGCTCGGCTTCTAAGGGCCCTAGCGTACTGCTACATACCCTATAGCCGTCCTCAAAAATTGCGCTATAAAATGCAAAAATAATTTTTCAAATCAGACTGGTAGTGATAGATTAGCGCGTTCAAACAGTCAATAAAATGTGTCGGTAACTAATAGACTAAGCGAATTTTTCTTACTTTAAGCATTTTTATACCCGTCGTAATTTCTAAACGGAAGGTCCGATTCGAATAATTTAAAAAGGAATTTACATGTACTTAATCAACCTTGATTATGAAACTGTTTATTTGGATGAGGATTAATACCATGTTTATGAAAACACCTTCGCAAATAATGCATTATTTTGTAACAAATTTGATTACCATTAAAAATATTATAGTGAGTCAACCTTAACAGATAGACATATGCTATCGCGGACTTTTTTTTAGAAATTTTTAAGAGAAACAATTCCCGTTATACATTATTTTTACGTAACTTTAACCGTTTACGCAGCGCACGCAACGGAAGCTCAAAGGAATAAATTTTCCCCGTTTTTGCAACATTTTTAATGGATGCTCCGTTCCTATTAGTCGTAGCGTGATGTTATATAGCCTATAGCCTTCCTCGATAAATGGGCTATCCAACACTAAAATAATTTTTCAATTCGAACCAGTAGTTCCTGAGATTAGCGCGTTCAACCAACCAAACAAACAAACTCTTCAGCTTTATAATATTAGTATTGATCTATTAGTTAAGATATGTTGTAATGAATGTGATTACATTGGTGCGCTATTTAACGAATATGCTGTTGTTTTAAATGCAGATTGCAGCTGATAGATATATGTTTTAGCCCTAACGCTTGTAGGTAAAACCGATGCTGATCTTCTTCGGATACTAAACTAGCTACTAGGTAGGTAGGTACTGAAAAAGTGATGACGTGCTCGTCTTTCTGCGTGAATATAGGTAGGTACTGGCAAACATACACTCGCGGCATCGCATTTACAATACAATTCATATTCCTGATTGCTCTTTTATGATAATGATTAATTACTATTTCCTCTTTTCATATTAATTACCTACTCAAATTAATAAAACGAATCTTTTCAAAACGTCTCTGGAGCTCGTCGAGATGCTGCGGATACTGGATCTTATCGTTTGCGATTTAATATCAACTATTCGCCTACTTTCTACTTATCTTAATGTGTCGTATAAAAGGTCAGGGTATTTCATACCGGCATCGGATATTTAGGTAAGTAGGTATATCTTGTTTCATTTAAAATCCCTGTTTTATATTGTTCGTCCTTACTTAGTAACAATAGAACCACTAGTTCACTGCGCGCCGACCGAGGAACGTAACTGGAAAACTTTCTGGAACACATCTTGATTATATTTAGTAAGTTATTAGCTATTAGCAGACAGGTGCAGACACCTCTCGCTGGGGAACTGCCGTAAGTATACAGAGGTTGACTCACTTGTTGGCGCCCAGGACTCGTCGTCCGTGCGACATGCGAACGTTTTAACTATCGCTCGCTGTGCTGTGTATCATCTAAGTCCTGCGCTAATTCGTGTAGCCGGGACTTTAGTATCCAGCGTAGAAACAATACGTCGTAAACAATACGTCGTAAACAACAGTCGGTGCCTACTTATATGTGTAGCTAAGTCAACCCGCTGTCAGTACTTCAGGTCATTTTATCTTAAAACGTATATAAAATAATTTCTTACAAATGTAAATACAATAAATACTTATCTGTACCTACTTTAAAATATTTTTGTAGCTACTTAACTAGTTGGTGTTTGATAAAATATGTCTTCGTTATAATATTATAGGAAAATGTATCCACTAAATACTGATAATAACGATGTGTATACATAATATTAGTATGTACCTACAGTATGAACAGGTCTACCACAGACTATTCACCTATATCTAAAGGCGCTTTTACACGAGCATATCTTACTCCAATGTGTGACTGCAATGGGGTTCTCTGTAGTTTGTTGAAGGTATTCATATATTCGGTAACAGCAGCCAATGCTGCTGGACTGTTGTAGCCTGTGGTTGTTGCCGTTCAGAAGACTAGAAGATAAGATTATTGGTCATGCTCTGCAATAGAACTGTTGCCGTGGCCGTGGGTCGGCCTATAGTTGAATATATTGCAACAACATATTGCAATAAAACATGGCTCGTTTTGCTCCTGGACTTTAATCGTTACAGTCAGTCAACGCAGGGGATGCGGGGGGCGGGGCGCGACATGAACGTGCCCAGCTGGCCCGAGCTGGGATGAGGCAGCTACGCAATGTACCTGTGTACATTTCACTCATGTGACCACCCTGTGCTGCTATATTTATCATAGATTCATACAATTGTAATGCTTTATCGGTAACACTATTTGATTTGGAATCTGAATTGTGCGTTAATATCAATGTGTGCGTTAGTCAGAATGTATGGAAGGCTGTCAGAACATTTCAGTAAATTCATAAGTTGCCAATCAATCGTGAACTGTAGGTAGGTACGGTCAACAACAAAAGTATAGACATTAAACTTATGTGAATTTTACATAATTATCAGATCTAGTCCTAATATAGTCACAAAATTATTCAATACTCCGCTGTTGGGTTCGTTTATTTTTTTCATTAAAAGAAAAAAATGTTTTCCAAAAATATGATAGATAAAACTGAAATGTTAACCAGCTTTCGTTGCTGACTGTACAAGATGCTGACTGCATTAGATCTGCTAAATGTATGTAGTAGCTATGAACGTTGACTCACTGTAAGTGGTAAGTAGGTATTATTAAGGTGCGGTTAAACAGCCGCCGCGCCACGCTTCGCCGCCGTCTAAACAGCCTAGCTCGGCTGAGTTCGCACAAGCTGACGCTTGTCGTAAGGCGCGAGCCGCGCCTGTAGTCCCGCACGGACGGCGCCGCTCGCGTGGGTGCGCGCTATTTACGCTCCGTTTAACTGCACCTTTACACTGTGGTTGGTGTGGACTACTGGAGTGCGGGCTACTATGTATTTGATTCACTTTTTCATTAACACCGAATGATCAATTAATAAACTTGCGTCTCTCATTTAACTAAGAAATGTAACTTCAGCATAGTGCGACTAGCAAGGAATTGTGCTGCGGCAACCGAACGTTTTGTGCTGTTCTGGAACGGCTGGTGATGCTGCGCCCTACCGCGCAGAGCAGCCGGGAGGGGCCGGGCTAGCGGCGCCAGCACTAGAGCCAGCCGGCCGAGTGGTGCGGCGCGTGGCCGTGCAGCGGCGTCACGCCCGCCAGCCGCGCCAGCGCCGCGCAGCGCCCGCACGGCGCGCCCTCGTCCGCGCCCTCACCCCCCTCGCCCCCCTCGCCCGCCTCGTACCCGCAGCGCCCGCACGCCTCCTGGGAATCGTCCACACGCGTCTCAGCACCGTCCGCGGTGGCGCGAGCCCGAGCAAGCTCGTTGAGAGCATCGCGCGCGTCTCGGCCCACCTTGTGTGCGTCGTCGTCCAGGCTGGCCAGCAGCGGCTCCCGGCTGCCGCCGCGCCCTGCCACGCTCTCCGCTGTGGTGGACGGCGACACGGAGGCGGGCGGCGGCGCGCGCGGCGGCGGGCCAGGCGGCGGCGGCGCGCGCGCAGGCACCGAGCTGGCGCGCTGCAGCGCCTCTGGCCCGGCGGATGCGCGCGCCGAGGCGCCGGCGCGCCGAGAATCTGAGAACTTCTTCCGCTTCCGCTTGAGCGCCGCCAACGCTGTCAGCGGGTGCAGCGGCCCGCTGCGAGTAGTCCGCTCCGGACTCCGTTGCGAATCGCTGCCGGAGTCCGAACGTTCACTGGCACTAAATAAAAACCAGCCGGAATAAGCTTTAGTTTCTGACATCGCGACCTTCGACCGAAATGAAATGGAAGCCAAACAAAAAGTAATTGAAAAGTCAAAGGTTCCTTCCTTCCGAAGGGTGGGCAATATTGGTGGGAACAAATGCAACTTATTACCTGGGTGACTGTCGCGCATGATCGCAGACGGAATCTTCTGACCTTGAGCGGCCAATGAGGCGTGAGACGCGCGCGGCGCGGGCGGCCTCGATGATGGTGCCCCAGCGCCGTTTGTGCGAGGCGGGCTTGCGGCGCGCGGCCGGCCCGCCCGCGGCGCCGGCGCCGTCCGACAGGCTGGACTGCGACGTGCGCAGGCGCCCGCCCAGCAGCGCCGACAGCGACGCGTGGTGCGCAGCGCCGTGCGAGCCGCCGTGCTCGTGGTGCAGCGACGCGAAGAACTCGTCCACCGGCGCCAGCGACCCGCCCGGCGCGAAGTTGAACCCTTTCAGGAGCCGCCGCTCCTTCTGGCGGTTCTTCTTGCCGCCACCGCCTCCTGCAGAGGACACTAGATATTGATCACGGCAATCATTTGTGTGCATGGAGAAAAAGAGTCGCTAAATTGTAAATACTGAAAAACGTTAGAAGACGTTGGTAAGTAGTAGGTACCGGGCGCTCCAGCGTTGACAGTGGAGGTGTTCATGCCGGAGTTGCGCAGAATCTCCACCAGCTCGCAGCGGAAGGCGCTGACGTCCTGCTTGATCTCGTTGACGTCGTCCTCCGTGACGCCGCCGCACTCCGCGCGCCGCTGCTGCACCGTGACGTAGCGCCGCACCAGGTTGCGCATTATAGCCTGGCAGGCAGGAATCACTTAGCCGACTTTCGCACGGACGTAAAAATATCGCGGCGGGATTTTATCGCGCACTGAATTTTCAACTCTTGGTGTTCAGCCGACCATTGAGAATCCAAGTGCATTCCAGCGCGTCGCACAAACACTGTTGGATTTTTATGTGCGAACGTCGGCTTACTGAATTATGCACAAATGGGTAGACTAAAGACTATAGATGTTTTCATAGAAACATGAAGATGAAAGCAGTGATATTCAAATACTGAATCACAGTTGAGCAAGTGTGCAGCAACTACCGCGTGGTGTGTGGGAGTGACGCTAGTGAGGCTAGTGAGGCTAGTGAGGACCCGAGAATTTATTTCTGTCTGAGGTTAAACTTATTTATAGGCGAAAGATATGAAAATCACTAGAACTAAGGTAGGAATAAACGGCAAACCTGATAACGGAAATCGCGTTCATTTGCTTGTTTGGCTTTCCTCTGTGAACAGTGAAAATATATAATTAATAAAAAGTACATCCTATCGTCCGGCGGTGGACGTATTTCGGCTGAAATAATGATGATGTTGACATAACTACACAGAAAATGCGATGGGAAAAAAGTTCGGAAATTGATGATTTTCAGAACTTTTTTTATCAATTTTTTTTCTTACTAGGTAAGTACTCGAATTTTACAATGATCTATTCAACAGCACAGCGGCTCGCAGGCCGGACCCCGTGCGAACAAAAATCATTTAAAAAAAAAAGAAAATGATGTTATTTGAGACTTTTTAAGAAAAGGTTTCGCAGTGTAATAATAAGTGTCGTACTCTGATGGTGCGCATGTGCTCGCGCTTGGCGCGCGCGTGGCCGCACAGGCGCCGCTGCAGCCAGCACCACGCGTACAGCGCGCTCTTGGGCGACGGCAGCACGTTGAAGGGCGGCGGCGCCGTGCCGCCCTCCTCGAAGTAGCTGATCCACAGCTTGCTGCGAGCGAACTTCCACTCCACGTCCGCGCGCTCCTGCAGCGTTACGTGGTACACTCGAACTATGACTTTAGATTGTATGTAGGGTTGCCATATGCTCGGTACTGATACGGGACAACATCGTTCAAATTAAATAAGAATCTGAATTTCGTGAGTGATTCGTGAATGGTTTATTATCATAAAATAACCAAAAGTATTAATAGTAGTTGTAGTAGTGTTTTATATAATAATCGAGTGTAACTAATAATATTAACTGATACTCCAAACAAGTTAATGAGCTCCACCGCTTGAGAAGATCTAGGAAGAGGTTCATGTTGTGTCGCCCTCATATTTTGAGATTTTACTTTCTTAATGATTTCTTTTTCTTTTTTTATATAATCATAATAAAATTGGGCACATCACATGCCATTTAAAAGAGTAGCGTTCAGCAAGCACTGAGTGAGCGAACGACACGACGCGACGATACCGAGCGGCCACACCCCCCACTCTCACAACGCGCACCCCCGCATCTCCCGCGCGCAGTATTTCTTGCTCCCGCACCGCGCGGCACCGTGACTTCACACGTAATTTTGAAGAAAACGCGACAAGTAGCAATACGAGAAACGTCATAAAAATAGCGTGACAGTCCCGTATACAACATTAGTTTTAGTTTATACGAAACCCGAAACACGTGTCTGGTATTTTTATGTAAAGAATCTATGTACAAAATTTCAAAACTGTATCCTGAAAAATCACAAAGTTACTAGCTTGTTATGTTATCTGGTTGTCCGTACAAAAACATGGTCATCACGCGGCAACCCCACGTCGCCCGCGCCTCCAGCGTCGTCTTGCGCTCATTGATAATAATTTGGTAGTAGGTACTTAATCGTACGACGATTGTATTGTAATTAACTGGTGATAACATTTTCCATCACACTTGCAGGCTTTAGACTGTCGTAATGGTCAAGTGTAGGTAGATATTATTATGTACTTTAATCGCAAATGCAGCCGTAAGTGATAGAAGGTAGTCAATGCCATTTGTTGCACCTTATGCCAAGTTCAAAGTGGATGAAAAGTGTTAAACATTGCATTACATAACCACAACAGGCTGTAGGTACTAATAATAACTTTCTATGATTAACCATCTTGGCGTGTTTAAAAATGTTAATGATCACTATTTTACAATATTTAATTGCCTTGATCACTACTTACAATGTCGTACCATTTTTGTGTACTGGACGTTTGTGTATGAGAAAGACATGGTTACACGATACTTTTTACATACGTTAGGTACATGATCAACCGAAACACAAAGATCCATGGCGACCGCATTCCCGCGCGGAGCGTGACACGTGCGCATCAACCTGTAGCACCTGGGCGACTGAAGGGGTTGTTTCACCCTCGCCCCGTTGCCTATGCACCCATGCCTATTTAGTGCCGCTATGACTTGCCGTGACCCGTGTTGTGCGCATATGATTGCGGATAGAGTACTTAGTGTCGCTCGATGTTCAACTTGCAACCTTTTTAAAATATTTTTGGGACAAAATACAACATGCTGTAAAAATTATTAGAATCGATTCAGTTACTTATTCTGAACAAACTATATTCAGGTTTCGCATATACTAAAAATAATGTTGTATATCATACGTATGGCTACCCTAATTATACCTAGGTATTAAAATAACGTCCATCATTTTCGCAATAAAGAGCCTGTTACTGCAAACTTTACATCTTGAGTATCTTAAAGTTAAGCTCAGACTTAAAGAATCGCGAAGGCTATTAAATCCAACAGAGAGCTCCCCACTTGGGCCTGAAGCCTTCCGACCAGCAGTAAAGGTACGCATATCTTACGGAGATCAGCTGGTAGGAGTGGTTCATCATAGCGATGAGCAGGTTGAGCAGCACGATGACGTTGATGACGGCGTACGTGCCGAACATCAGCATGCCCCAGAAGCGCGTGAAGATCTTGATGCCGTCCAGCTCGAAGGAGTCCAGGTCCACCAGCCCGAAGGCCGCCCAGAACAGAGTCTGCATCGTCTCGAACAAACTGCGACACACAAGTAGGCAGTAACATATGCTCGTCTCGATTACCAGTATTTTGTTTACAACAGCCACCGAACGTCACAAATACACAAGTCCAATGTTTTTATTATTGTTATGAGAGAGTGTATGTGGAAAGACAAGGAAAATTAATAATTTATCCAAATAGCCCTTTTCTCTGGGAAATAATCTGGAACCATCATGTAAGAGATCATGAGAATAATAACTAACTATATGGCCGAGAGCCAAGCGGCGTGTGTTATAAGCGCCACAAGTGACGGCGAGAGTGCGATGTGCGGCTGTATATAGTATACATGATAATAACTAGTTCACTTTATTCAGAAAATAAGAATACGAAAGACAAGTGTGACATAGTGTTTCCTCATTTAGTATTACTGTTGAATTTATATTGTCAGAGCGTTTCTCAGGGATCCAACGCTCAAAGAGTCTGTAACTAAACCAAGGAAATAAGAAAATCAACAAGTGAACTGATTCTCACTTGGCAAACCGTCGCCACACGATGCAGGCGTCAGGGTCGGGGAAGGTGCCGTTAGCGGCGAGCGACGTGCCGGTCGTGCCGGTCGTGCAGCGCTTCTTCTCCATGTCGGCGTAGTACCACAGCAGTTGGTTGAGGCCTGTCGCGGCATATCACCATATTACCAGTCTGAACAGTTCCAGCAACCCTCCTTAAAATTTTAGAAGCTAGAACACGTACCACACGAAAATGCAAATATAACTAGTATATCTAGGACGAAGAACTTGAGAATGTCGAGCACCATCCTGCTGAGCGAGACTTGCAGCGGGCCCAGGTGTGGGTTGACGCTGAAGATGTACACCAGCTTGAGGCTACTGAAGATATTGGCAGCCGAGAACAGCCCCTCGGACAGCAACATCGGGTCCCACGCATCCCACTTCTCTCGCGGCTGGTTCCACTGGAGACCTGCTGACATCTCTCGACGCACCTGAGTCAAAACGTAAATAAAAATAAAAATCAAAGCACTGTTCATAATATTCACCTAAGTAACGAAATATGTTTAGATAAGTATGAAGCGTGCGGCAGAGCTTGCCTGGAAATGTGAGACGATGCGCAGCGCGACGGTGGCGACGTACAGCGAGTTGGTGACGAAGTCTATCACGTTCCACATGTCGTGCACGTACTCCCGCAGCCCCATGTCCCACAGCTGCTTCACCTCGCTCCAGATTAAGCCTGCAATGATGCAGCTACACTCAGACAACTTCGCCTGATTTCTTCCACTTTCTCCGATAAACACCAGTCATTTATTTACTTATGTAATGTACTCGTATGTATGAATACAACTTAATACAGACCGCTGACCCAAGCGAGGATGAGCCACTCGACCAGCGAGGGCGGAGCGCCGCGGCGCGACAGCGGCTCGCCGTACGGCGCCTCGCCCCACAGCAGCCCCCCGGCCGCCGTCTCGATGCGCTGCGACGCCAGGATCAGCAAAACTGTAAGCGAACTGTTCCGATTAGATCGCGATCAAGTCAACATACACGCGTTAGGAGTGTAGGTGAGTAGCTGAAGTCTACGGACGCTCGAAATGGCGTTCAAATTGTTTCCAATTGGCGCCATTTTTATTTATTTTATTTTTATTTTATTTGAGATACATAGGTTTGCTCTTGACTCTAGTCTAGGTCAGAGATGACAGAGACAAAGTCGACGATGGAGCGAGCTTACCCAGAAGAAGCCTGTTAACTCTCACTTTGAAGAGATCGGGGTTGTATACTTTCGGAAACACAGACGCAGGCAGAGAGTTCCACTCCTTTTCTGTGCGCATCAGAAAAGACATTGGGAAACGCTTAGTGCGAATTGGTGGGATAGCAACTAGGTAGGGATGGTAACCTGCAGTGCGTCTAGATGTCCGATGGTAGAAGGGGGCAGGTGGAATGAGGTCGTGGAGTTCTCGAGCACACTCACCGAAGTACAATCTGTAGAAGACCGACAAGCAGGCAACCTTGCGGCGATGAGCCAAGCTGTGAAGCTTGGCATCCACCAGTCTTACGTCGCCAATGAGCCTCTTAGCTCTGCGTTCCACTGAATCAAGCGCGGCAAGTTGGTATTTAGCTGAGCCATCCCAAAGGTGGCTGCAATACTCCATGCAGGATCGGACTTGCGCTTTGTAGAGAGTTAAAAGCTGTCCAGCCGTAAAGTATCGCTTCACCCTATTTAGGATGTCCAGTTTCTTGGCCGCAGTTTGGGCTTTGTACTCGATGGTGGCTCCGAAGTTGAGACATGATGTCAACTCCATGCCTAGGAGCTCGAGCCGATCAGTTACAGGAACAGATGTACCCCGAAAAGTAGGAGTTTGATCGAAACGACTCCTTTTAGCGGTAAAAAGACAGGCCTGTGTTTTGGTGGCGTTAAAAGAGACCAGCTTATCATCACCCCACTGGGAAACAAGACTTAAGGTCTTTGTCCGCTCTACCATGGCCTCTCTTAAGGAACGAACTTCGGCTCCACTGGTTTTTGCGCTGGACAAGTATCTCTCTGAAACTGTACTGTCATCTGCGTACCCAACAATACCAAGTTGAAGTAGGTCATTGATGTGCAGCAGGAAAAAAGTTGCAGAGAGAACAGACCCTTGAGGAACTCCGGCATCAATAGCCATAAGGTCGGAAGAGCAGCCGTCAACGACTACTCTGATCGACCGTCCACTAAGGAAGTCTGATATCCAGCCACAAAAATCAGCTGGGATGCCATAAGCAGGAAGCTTGCTGAGTAGACCAGCGTGCCAGACCCTGTCAAAGGCCTTCGAGATATCAAGCGATATAGCAAGTGCTTCGCCGTGTTTCTCGATGGCCTCGCCTCAGCAGTGCGTGACATAGACAAGAAGATCGCCAGTTGACCGTCTCCGGCGAAAGCCATATTGACGGTACTGAGGAGATCATTGTTTTCAAGGTAGGTCAGCAACTTACTGTTCAGTACCCTTTCCATAACTTTGCACAGAATGGAGGTAATGGCGATCGGACGGTAATGGGCAGGGTCTGCACGGTCGCCCTTTTTGGGCACTTTGCATTGGGCATTTTGGTACCGTCCTTTTTTAAGAGAGAGGTGGAACAAAAGAGTCAACACAGGAGACAGTTCAGGCGCACACTGCCTCAACACTCTCGCTGGAATGCCGTCAGGCCCGCTGGCCTTTTTCACGTCTAGACTGCACAATACTCTTCGGACCTCTTTAATGTGAACTGCGATCTCTGGCATCCAGGAGTCACAATGAGGTACAGTAGGTGGTTGCTTGGAGCCAGCGTCCAGATGTGAATTGCTTGCAAAGAGAGATGCAAATAGATTTGCTTTCTCACCTGCAGAGTGAGCCAGCGACCCTCAGGTTTCATCATTGGAGGTAAAGTGGGTCGACAGAAATTCGCTTCAGCCGCTTTAGATAGGGACCAGAACTGTTTACTACCCGGAGGGTGCGAAGCCAGCTTGGCCCCAATACATCCGACATGGTCAAAACGTGCCCCACGTAAAACCCGCTTGCAGAACTTGGCGGCAGAATTAAAAGCTCTCTTCCTCGCGCGAACCCTACGCGCTCTAACTTTGCGGTCGCAGGCCTTGACCCAGGCTTGGTAAGCAGACTCTTTCCGGGCCTCAGCGTGGGCGTATTTTGCATTATACCAAGGCCGAGATTTATGACCGAGCGGGATGTCGGAGAATGGAATAAAATACTCCATCCCCTGCCGAACCACGTCCGCAACCACGTCAGCACAGTACGAGGGTCACACGAGGAGAAGCACACTTGCCGCCAAGGATAAGACGCAAAAAAGTGCCGCATCTCATCCCAGTCTGCTGACTTGTATCGCCATACTCGCCTCGTGCCTCTAGGACTCTCATCTGGAGGAGAGCAGGTCGATATGGATTTCACTAGACAGTGGTCAGACGTTCCTAGCGGGGCTGAAACCGATACTGAGTGACTGTCCGGATCAGATGCCAGCAGAAGGTCCAAGCAATTGGGTGTATGGCTGTCAACATCCGGTACCCGCGTTACCACATTCACCATCCTCCATAATAATTCCTAACATTAAATGCAGATAAAACAAAATACATTTTATGTACAATGAAAAATACTAACATACCGTTTACTAACATAAACATTTACGTATGCAGACGATGGTAGCATGCAGGATAGAGAATCGAGGACACTCTACAGTCGATAGAGAATCGAGGACGCTCTACAGTCGATAGAGAATCAAGGACGCTCTACAGTCGATAGAGAATCGAGGACACTCTACAGTCGATAGAGAATCGAGGACACTCTACAGTCGATAGAGAATCGAGGACACTCTACAGTCGATAGAGAATCGAGGACACTCTACAGTCGATAGAGAATCGAGGACACTCTACAGTCGATAGAGAATCGAGGACACTCTACAGTCGATAGAGAATCGAGGACACTCTACAGTCGATAGAGAATCGAGGACACTCTACAGTCGATAGAGAATCGAGGACTCTCTACAGTCGATAGAGAATCGAGGACACTCTACAGTCGATAGAGAATCGAGGACACTCTACAGTCGATAGAGAATCGAGGACACTCTACAGTCAGTTACCAGCCTTTACTCGTGCCAGTTTATAATCTGCCTAATTTTAGTAATTGTTTAGAAACCGTGCTTCATTAGTAACATTAACATTAAGTTCACTGAGTAGGTACCTAACACTAAATGAACATTTCCTCAAAACACCATTTCAGACACCAACCGACATGGTCAGCACATGATCTGACAACATCATGTCTGGACTTTAAAAGAGACTGTGACCTCTGAGTGTGTTTCGGCCTTTCTTCTCAGAGTAGTTAGATAGAAAGCCTCATCTAGTTTAAAAAAAAATGTTTGACGTGTAAAAGTGTTTGTATAAACCTACTCACAGAAATAAAATCATTTATCATTTCATCACACTATAGAACCTACACCACGTCCTAACAAAAGTTCTATGTTGGTGACGCCGACGTGAACATACGGTCCCAAACTGTGAGCCGCGAGTGCAATTGCGTTTAATACAGACATACTTTCTTTAGTCTTGTTACTGTGAACTATTTTACCAACTATCGAGATGACCAACCCTAACCCTGCTGCTGCCGCTGGCGATAAAGTTACCGATGACCTCGCGCCCGCAGCCGCCCCGGCTGGCGCCGCCTCTGGTAGCGTCCACAGGTCCACACACCTCAGCAAGCTGTCCGACTTGGTTGGTTCCACCAGTTTGAGACCATAATCGGTGCACCAAAAGCAGGAGACTTACATAAATACCAACTACTTATAGCTAAGTTAGGTCGACACGAATTGGGTCAAATTAGTGAACGGTAAATGTCAAGTTCTAAAACATAGGTTAATTCCGCCGTAGTTGTCGAAGGAACACATCGCTTGAGCGTCACCGACAGGAGAGCGTAGGTGTCGAAGGAACACATCGCTTGAGCGTCACCGACAGGAGAGCGTAGGTGTCGAAGGAACACATCGCTTGAGCGTCACCGACAGGAGAGCGTAGGTGTCGAAGGAACACATCGCTTGAGCGTCACCGACAGGAGAGCGTAGGTGTCGAAGGAACACATCGCTTGAGCGTCACCGACAGGAGAGCGTAGGTGTCGAAGGAACACATCGCTTGAGCGTCACCGACAGGAGAGCGTAGGTGTCGAAGGAACACATCGCTTGAGCGTCACCGACAGGAGAGCGTAGGTGTCGAAGGAACACATCGCTTGAGCGTCACCGACAGGAGAGCGTAGGTGTCGAAGGAACACATCGCTTGAGCGTCACCGACAGGAGAGCGTAGGTGTCGAAGGAACACATCGCTTGAGCGTCACCGACAGGAGAGCGTAGGTGTCGAAGGAACACATCGCTTGAGCGTCACCGACAGGAAAGCGTAGGTGTCGAAGGAACACATCGCTTGAGCGTCACCGACAGGAGAGCGTAGGTGTCGAAGGAACACATCGCTTGAGCGTCACCGACAGGAGAGCGTAGGTGTCGAAAGAACACATCGCTTGAGCGTCACCGACAGGAGAGCGTAGGTGTCGAAGGAACACATCGCTTGAGCGTCACCGACAGGAGAGCGTAGGTGTCGAAGGAACACATCGCTTGAGCGTCACCGACAGGAGAGCGTAGGTGTCGAAGGAACACATCGCTTGAGCGTCACCGACAGGAGAGCGTAGGTGTCGAAGGAACACATCGCTTGAGCGTCACCGACATGAGAGCGTAGGTGTCGAAGGAACACATCGCTTGAGCGTCACCGACAGGAGAGCGTAGGTGTCGAAGGAACACATCGCTTGAGCGTCACCGACAGGAGAGCGTAGGTGTCGAAGGAACACATCGCTTGAGCGTCACCGACAGGAGAGCGTAGGTGTCGAAGGAACACATCGCTTGAGCGTCACCGACAGGAGAGCGTAGGTGTCGAAGGAACACATCGCTTGAGCGTCACCGACAGGAGAGCGTAGGTGTCGAAGGAACACATCGCTTGAGCGTCACCGACAGGAGAGCGTAGGTGTCGAAGGAACACATCGCTTGAGCGTCACCGACAGGAGAGCGTAGGTGTCGAAGGAACACATCGCTTGAGCGTCACCGACTGGAGAGCGTAGGTGTCGAAGGAACACATCGCTTGAGCGTCACCGACAGGAGAGCGTAGGTGTCGAAGGAACACATCGCTTGAGCGTCACCGACAGGAGACGTAGGTGTCGAAGGAACACATCGCTTGAGCGTCACCGACAGGAGACGTAGGTGTCGAAGGAACACATCGCTTGAGCGTCACCGACTGGAGACGTAGGTGTCGAAGGAACACATCGCTTGAGCGTCACCGACAGGAGACGTAGGTGTCGAAGGAACACATCGCTTGAGCGTCACCGACAGGAGAGCGTAGGTGTCGAAGGAACACATCGCTTGAGCGTCACCGACAGGAGAGCGTAGGTGTCGAAGGAACACATCGCTTGAGCGTCACCGACAGGAGAGCGTAGGTGTCGAAGGAACACATCGCTTGAGCGTCACCGACAGGAGAGCGTAGGTGTCGAAGGAACACATCGCTTGAGCGTCACCGACAGGAGAGCGTAGGTGTCGAAGGAACACATCGCTTGAGCGTCACCGACAGGAGAGCGTAGGTGTCGAAGGAACACATCGCTTGAGCGTCACCGACAGGAGAGCGTAGGTGTCGAAGGAACACATCGCTTGAGCGTCACCGACAGGAGAGCGTAGGTGTCGAAGGAACACATCGCTTGAGCGTCACCGACTGGAGACGTAGGTGTCGAAGGAACACATCGCTTGAGCGTCACCGACAGGAGAGCGTAGGTGTCGAAGGAACACATCGCTTGAGCGTCACCGACTGGAGACGTAGGTGTCGAAGGAACACATCGCTTGAGCGTCACCGACAGGAGAGCGTAGGTGTCGAAGGAACACATCGCTTGAGCGTCACCGACAGGAGAGCGTAGGTGTCGAAGGAACACATCGCTTGAGCGTCACCGACTGGAGACGTAGGTGTCGAAGGAACACATCGCTTGAGCGTCACCGACAGGAGAGCGTAGGTGTCGAAGGAACACATCGCTTGAGCGTCACCGACTGGAGACGTAGGTGTCGAAGGAACACATCGCTTGAGCGTCACCGACAGGAGAGCGTAGGTGTCGAAGGAACACATCGCTTGAGCGTCACCGACAGGAGACGTAGGTGTCGAAGGAACACATCGCTTGAGCGTCACCGACAGGAGAGCGTAGGTGTCGAAGGAACACATCGCTTGAGCGTCACCGACTGGAGACGTAGGTGTCGAAGGAACACATCGCTTGAGCGTCACCGACAGGAGAGCGTAGGTGTCGAAGGAACACATCGCTTGAGCGTCACCGACAGGAGAGCGTAGGTGTCGAAGGAACACATCGCTTGAGCGTCACCGACTGGAACATTGGTACGCATTTTCTAATTGACACTGGCGCCGATATTTCAGTTATTGCCTACAAAAACGTGAATCATTAACCTGCTGATTTTACGTTATTTGCTGTCAACGGTACAACAATCAAAACATATGGGTCTCAGAAAATGACTTTGGACCTTTGCCTACGTCGAGCTTCTACCTGGGAATTTGTCCTGGCCGATATACAACTGTGCATTATTGGGGCAGATCTCCTAGCCAAACATCAATTGCTAGTGGAAAAAAGTTAATAGACAAAGTCACTCTACTCTCTAGGAGCACCAAACAATTAAGGTCATCGACTCGGATAATAAATATCACCGCATTTTAACAGAGTTCCCAGACATCACTATGAGCGAGTGTTTCAAGTATAAGTGTTTAAGAATTTACGGAACATAAAATAATTAAACAGGTTTATTTAGCTTTGTGTCCATTCTTACCTATTGCAAAAAATGTAGTACAGTATAATATTAACAGAATATTTAGCGATACTCAATTAGGTACACAGACAGAGAAAAACTTCTCGAAATTCTGGCATGACGATAATTTATTTCCTCGTAAGTACTTTTGTATATTTACATTTTATGCTATGGATTTTTGCAATGCGATGCGTTGCGTTGCGATGCGGCGTAGCCCGCCACTTTTTATAAACGTTTTTAAGATAAATTATTATAAAAATATGATACACAGTCCTCAGTCAATCAGTAAGTATCTCCTTAAGCGTCACGGAGCATGCGCTGGATGGAGTTAGGTACAGAGGTCAGTGACAAAGAGTAGGAACGCAAAATTCCTTTGAACGACTAAGTCTCGACACTCACATAGGAACATGAAGTAGCTCGCCGAGTGACACAGGAACTTGATGAACGGCTTCCTGAGCGTGCGGCCGGCGGACGAGTGCGGCGCCACGATGTAGGCCAGCGAGTACAGCGGGAACATGGCGCCGATGCGCACCATCTCCGCCGCCTGCAGCAGCATGTTCTTGCGCCGGAAGCCCGGCACGCTCTCGTACCAGATGGACGCCAGCAGCTGCTGCACGTTCGGGTGCGCCACAAACTAGAGCACACAGTGAGTAGCAGGTCATCCATTGTGAAGTACTTCGCGTGTAAGTAAAGGCTCCTGCAAGCAGGCGGGACACGCGACGCGACACGAAGATACCGCGTGTCATGCGACGAGTGGTGCCTTTGTATCGCATCGCGTGTCGCGCCTGTTTGCAGGAGCCTTAAGGCGGCGGAAATTGAGTTGATTTTACCTTTTTTTGTCTTAGCTTTATAGCAAGCTTAAGTCTGGACAAGCGCATTCTCTCCGGCGCGCCGGGCTCCGGCAGCGGCACCTGTGGCGAGCCCGTCTCGTGGTTGAGCAGCACCTGCAGTTCGTGTGAGGTGCGCGTGTGGTCCAGCAGCGCCGTCGCGAACTCCTGGCACTGCGCGCGCAGCTCCTGGTACTCCGTCTTAAACTCGTGTTCGAGCGCGGACAGTCGCCGCAACTCCCAAGACAGCTCAAACGCCGTCAAGATGGGGTCTTTAGACGACAGCGCGATAAGTGATGGCGAGGCGAGCGCGCGGTACGCGTTGATGCGCGAGCGCGAGTGGCGCAGTGAGTCCTCCCGGCGCGAGCGCACGCACTCGTCGCAGCCGCAGCGCACGTCGTGCGGCACTGGCAGGTTGGCGCCGCGGTCCAGCAGCAGCTTGATGATCTCGTAGCTGTCGCGGTGCGCCGCCAGGATGAGCGGCGTGATGTCCGCCGTGAACGTCGCCGTCTCCGGCGGCAGCGCCTCCCAACTCTGTAACATCGACATCACTTAAATAAGCATGAGGCGGCTGCGATGTATGCGGCATCTTAAGCTAAGTTGCTTACGTTGGGCTCGCCAGGCTTTTTGGTCTGCTCCTCATGGTCCAGCAGCGCCTCAACCGCCTCCACGAACTCCTCGGAGATGGCGTGCAGCAGCGCGTCGCGTGTCTCCACGCCGAACTCTAGCAACAGCTCCACCATCTCCAGGTTCTCGTTGTCGATTGCCATGAGCAGTGCGCTGCGGCCCAGCGGGTCCACGCAGTCCACGTTGATGTGGCTGGTGTCGCGCGCGCGCTGCAGCACGCGCCGCGTGCCCGCCACGTCGCCACGCTCCACGCCCAGCAGGAACTTCTTCTCCTCCAGCGACAGCACGGCCATCTCCTGGTGCGGCCGCACCACGTTCTCCTCCTCCGTCATACCATGTATACTGTGGCGCTACGGATGACAGCGGATATCATAAACAACCACACGTATATGCGCGTGGCCATATGAGATAGGCCACGCGCATAGTTCTCGTCGCAAACATCTAGTGTGTAAGTGCTGGAATGGTAGCTGCCCGCGCCGCTCAATAGTACTAATACCTTGTTAAGGAAATCAAGTTACGAGCTCTTGTAGACGGTGACCGCACCGAACTAAGGGCAATAAATTGTTCGCGTTGTATCGTACCTATGTATACCGCACCTTGCGTATTCGTGATCGTAATATCCGAAGCGAAATAAATAATTTCATCGATCCCGCCGGAATACTTCGAATAGATAAAGCTAATGAAATGAGTCGGGTATCGCTCGTAAAGGGTGTTGTTATATGCGATAGGTAAGTACACGCAACATGTAGACTCGTTGAATGAAGCCTGCAATCTCGTGTCGACTTCGATCGAGGCATCAGCTCGCTAGCAGGTACGGGTTCCGCTCTCAGAGACGCGGTGGACCCAGCATCTTCTAGTCTCGATGTAGTCAGTAGGTACTTATTAATGCGAAAGTAACTCTGTCTGCAATCTTTTCACAATTGTCACGCCTTCATGGCTGAACAAATTTGTATGAAATTTGGCGCACGGGTAGAATATATCGTGGGTTAGGTTAGGATACTTTTTGCCCCGGTGGTACGTTCCTATGGGATAATTTCCGGCCTCCACGGGGGCTAAGCCGCGGGCAAAAGCTAATGTGAAATAAAGCTTATGTTGTTGTGTGTAGGTATGTGTGTCCAATCCTTGTTCATACGCTCGAGAGTAACATAACAGGCAGTCGCGAAGTGGCGAAGTAACGATGCCATAGCGCTGACAGTGTGGCGCACGTGCAGTGTGCGCGCTGACCGGCGGGCGCTCCGGGCGCCGGGGCCAGGGCGCCGCGCCGCGTTGGGCGAGGGCGCAGCACGTGAGCACTGCCACTCATTATGCAAATGGGTCGCGGGGTGGCAGCGGGAGGCGGCGCCCCTCGCCGCGCTCCGCTTGCTAACCTACACTATCTTCACTCCCGAACTGCTTTATCGTTCGTAAAAAGTCGGCGACGTTTTACAACCGACCTCGCATTACCAGACCGGCCGCTGTCCCCGGACCGCCGGCCCGGCGCTCGTACCTCGCTGTTGTAAAGCTATAGACCAGCAACAGAGACACCCGTCGAGACGTGTCCACGTGTCTGGTCGACGAACAGTTCTCGTGTAAATGTTTACGCTATTGAGCCCTACTTCCGAGGCGGACGAGAGCTTCGCTTCGAGATACTTAAATAAAACGTTTTTATTGTTTCATTGATTGGTGAAGCGCTCGTCCCTGGTGAAGCGCTCGTCCCTGGTGAAGCGCTCGTCCCTGGTGAAGCGCTCGTCCCTGGTGAAGCGCTCGTCCCTGGTGAAGCGCTCGTCCCTGGTGAAGCGCTCGTCCCTGGTGAAGCGCTCGTCCCTGGTGAAGCGCTCGTCCCTGGTGAAGCGCTCGTCCCTGGTGAAGCGCTCGTCCCTGGTGAAGCGCTCGTCCCTGGTGAAGCGCTCGTCCCTGGTGAAGCGCTCGTCCCTGGTGAAGCGCTCGTCCCTGGTGAAGCGCTCGTCCCTGGTGAAGCGCTCGTCCCTGGTGAAGCGCTCGTCCCTGGTGAAGCGCTCGTCCCTGGTGAAGCGCTCGTCCCTGGTGAAGCCCTTGCAAACCAACTGTCCCGCTACATATACTAAGCAGCTCAAAAGACAACAAAAAATCAATACATCGTGATGTGTGTACGTGTACACTCGTAGTCAACCGCTCTTACAATGGCATCGAGACCTTATTGCAAAACTTTCAGACGCGATAAGATTTCAAATTACGTGCAACCAAACAACTTGTGACAGTGTGGAGGCCCGCAGATTGAATTCGCGACGAGTACCCGACACTTGTTGTAGGTACTGAAAATAAGTGCTTGCAAGACCATACACTGTAAGGTTACAGTGTATGGTCTTGCAACCACTTATTGGTGGAGGTATCCACTCAGTGCTCATGGAGGTGCGCTGCATCCCGGCTCGCCAGCGCGGAGCCGAGGCTGCGGCCTTTAGAGGGTGGCAAATTCCATTAGTAGGACCGCCACTTCATCTGGAAAAACCTCTCAAAAAGGAAATAAAGTCGCTTTGAGGTAACAAAAGGGAAGGCTGAAGTAGAAAAGGTACAATAATCGTAAACACAGCAATTCCCATGATACTTTTCTCTTTGCTCGAGTGTACGACAAAGAAAAAGAAATAGTAATAACAAAATATGCGCTCGATACTTACAGAGCGTCTGTTTGGAGTCAACTTTACTAAAGATACGTATCGTGTGGTGGGAGGCGACCGGAAAATTGGTAACATTCTAAATAACCTCATTTGCATGTCAAAAGACTTTCATCCTTCTCCTTCCAGTGGAGCACAAGTTAAGTTCCCGGTACTTACTTCGGTTTCTTAATCATTTACGCGGCGGCTATTTCTCTCTTTTGTAATTTTTTGATACCTAACGAAACTGAAAACTGTACTTGTGTGCCATCTTAAAATAGCTAAGTATATAAACATTAGAAAGAACACTCTAGATTGATTTTTGTTTGTGAACGTATCACTAATGGATTACTTATAAATTAAACTAAAAGAGCAACATTGACTCCAGTACCAGTACCTAGGTCACCGACAGTAAGCCGCTGCGCACAAGCCTCCATCCCGTCCCATCCCGTCCCATCCCGTCCCATCCCGTGACTCTAAAGGTTAGCTCGATTAGTATCAGGCGTCGGAGCGCAGGGAAGGTGTTCATTTAATCGAAGTAATCGAACCATTTGGCTTGAAAAACTTGCTTGGAAAAAGTTTCGACAAAGCGAAGTGCGTAGAAGCTTTCGCTTTGTCAAATAACTTTGGGCCACATAGAGGTAGGTCCACTCCACTCTACTCGAACATTATCTTGTCTTTTGGCAAAACGGGCTACTTTGTGGCAGACCCGCCACGTAGCAAAGCATTGGAAATGGACAATACTTAAAAGAACAATTTTAACAACTTGGCAACATTTAGGTATTTATGTATATATTAGTTGTTTTCCGACTTCCACGCGGGCGGAGCTTGTGAAGAATGCCCCGCGGGGCCTACTTAATAGAATGCCGCGCGGGGCCTACTTAATAGAATGCTGCGCGGGGCCTACTTAATAGAATCACGCGAGACATTCTAGATATCCGTACACGGTCCGCTATCTGAGGAATCAAATGACAAGTATACCTACTGTACACTGTCAGCAGTGAGTACCTACCGGGAAAGGGATTCACAAAAACATTGTCATTTTTTCATGTTTTAACCTCAACTTTATAATTTTCTATTTAATTTTTGTGTCTTTAGTTATTGTAACTAATTGTTTTTTAACCGTTTTCATTAAAGTTAATAAATAAATATAAATTTATGTAATGTTCCAGTATTCTCTGAACATGTAGTGAAAACAGAAACACTATAGCTACACGTTCTCCTGTGCATGCGAGAACATGTTTACATTCGTAAATGTCCAAAGCTACGAAAATATATCTATAGCCTCTTGTATCGTAGTCAGCCATACATAGCAGGCACACCTAGTGTGAAGAATATTTCAAATATATCTATAGCCTCTTGTATCGTAGTCCGCCATACATAGCAGGCACACCTAGTGTGAAGAATATTTCAAATATATCTATAGCCTCTTGTATCGTAGTCAGCCATACATAGCAGGCACACCTAGTGTGAAGAATATTTCAAATATATCTATAGCCTCTTGTATCGTAGTCCGCCATACATAGCAGGCACACCTAGTGTGAAGAATATTTCAAATATATCTATAGCCTCTTGTATCGTAGTCAGCCATACATAGCAGGCACACCTAGTGTGAAGAATATTTCAAATATATCTATAGCCTCTTGTATCGTAGTCAGCCATACATAGCAGGCACACCTAGTGTGAAGAATATTTCAAATATATCTATAGCCTCTTGTATCGTAGTCAGCCATACATAGCAGGCACACCTAGTGTGAAGAATATTTCAAATATATCTATAGCCTCTTGTATCGTAGTCTGCCATACATAGCAGGCACACCTAGTGTGAAGAATATTTCAAATATATCTATAGCCTCTTGTATCGTAGTCAGCCATACATAGCAGGCACACCTAGTGTGAAGAATATTTCAAATATATCTATAGCCTCTTGTATCGTAGTCCGCCATACATAGCAGGCACACCTAGTGTGAAGAATATTTCAAATATATCTATAGCCTCTTGTATCGTAGTCAGCCATACATAGCAGGCACACCTAGTGTGAAGAATATTTCAAATATATCTATAGCCTCTTGTATCGTAGTCTGCCATACATAGCAGGCACACCTAGTGTGAAGAATATTTCAAATATATCTATAGCCTCTTGTATCGTAGTCTGCCATACATAGCAGGCACACCTAGTGTGAAGAATATTTCAAATATATCTATAGCCTCTTGTATCGTAGTCCGCCATACATAGCAGGCACACCTAGTGTGAAGAATATTTCAAATATATCTATAGCCTCTTGTATCGTAGTCTGCCATACATAGCAGGCACACCTAGTGTGAAGAATATTTCAAATATATCTATAGCCTCTTGTATCGTAGTCTGCCATACATAGCAGGCACACCTAGTGTGAAGAATATTTCAAATATATCTATAGCCTCTTGTATCGTAGTCAGCCATACATAGCAGGCACACCTACATGTGCTACCTAAGTTAGAATATGTTTACTTTGATGAGTTAAATTAGAACACTGTCGAGCAGCATGTGCCCGCGGGCCTACTGACTTGTACGAACCACAACTGTCTATTCAGTAGAGTGCTTACCTTCTAACTAATGATGTCCTTGGCGTGCACGTCTACGCACACCAGGTATCTACACATGAGGCGACAGCACCACGCGACTCACTGAAGCACACTTACTTCAACCTAATATCTACTTAAAATAATTATTACAATTATACGTCAGTACCGACAACTCGCTAACTTGCAACACCAGCAATCATCCGTCTTCTTTCTTCATTGACTTTATAGCTAAATGGAAAGATAAACAAACAATGCAGATACATAATTTACATATCCTTGGATAGACATCGGACATGGCTACTGTCGGAGCCAAAAATAAAAAAAAATACAATCTGCTGCCTATCGGGCGAAACGCATTCATACATGTGGCAGTCTACTGCCGATATTACTGATATACCTTCCGTGCTGACGGAGACGAAGAAACACTGAAGCCATATGTTCGCTACGCTGTGCAGTACCTACTGCAACCGCTCAAGCTAATAATACATCATGCCATACGTCACTCAGGTGCGCCTGCACACCTTGCATGCGCACCGCGGGGAGCCCCGCCTGTTCTGGAAGAGAAGCACACTAACTATACCTACCCGCTAGATTATGATGATCACGACTATGACGCGGAGAAAGAGATAGAGCAGGCGCGGGAACAGGTCCTGCGAGGACCAGGTGCAGGTGTGTGGGCGGCATACCTTGACCTTGTTGTCTAGCGGGCGCGGCTCCGGCGCCAGCAGCGCGCCCAGCTCCACGCGGCAGGTGGAGGGGCGCCGCGCGTCGCCGCCGCCTCCGCCGCTGCCGCCCGACATCTCCGAGCCGCCGCTCTCTGCGCACACACAATACCCGTCAGCGGCGGCCGCGCAGCCGCGCAGCCGCCGCAATCCTCGCTCGCGCTTCCCGCTGGCGGGAGCGGCCTGCGCGACGAGTCGCCGCGTTGCAATGCGGACGGGGTTATATTTAGCGAGGGCGGGAGGCGGACTGCGAGCGCGCACTCGCAGGCGCCGCGCCGCGCGTACTCACCGGCACCGTCACCACCGCGCGCGCCATCCTTCGTTCGCTCCGTGAACTGAAACAGAGCTCGGTTTGAGTGCACAGGAACTAGCGCGTGTGCCGGGCACCAGGGGGCGCTCACCTGCACGCGGCGGTCGCGGCGCGCGGCGATCTGCCGCGAGTGGCGGCGCAGCGCCTCCAGCGTGCCGCGTGCCGTCGAGAGCGCGTCGCGCGCTCACTGCTGCTTGCTCTGTTCACGCTGCTAGCGCCACTCGCTGGTCGTTACTCGCGCCCGATCTGCAAACTGTTCGGACATGAGTTCAAAGCTCCTTATTTATTGTTATTGCATCGTAAAATATTTTTGTGTACAGATGTGTATACGTTGTGTACAGATGTGTATACGTTGCCGTGTCGTAAAAGTTACGCGTTACTTTTGCACTCCGTGTGTACTGACTGAGCACGTCATCGTGCTGTCCTCTCTGGGTATCTAATCTGGCTTCAGTGACGGTTGTTTACACATATTTTTTACTAAAGCATACATCATAATCATAAACTATGAATGTACACAATATAGGTATATATGTTCATGTATGCCTACCCTACCTACGCAGGACATCTCAATGTGTTATTATAAACCTACGCAGGACATCTCAATGTGTTATTATAAACCTACGCAGGACATCTCAATGTGTTATTATAAACCTACGCAGGACATCTCAATGTGTTATTATAAACCTACACAGGACATCTCAATGTGTTATTTAAAACAACCGACATCCAAAGTTTTTTATTTTTCACTTTTTAGTGACTCAGACCTGGTCGCTCACCGAGTCGCAAAAGTTCCGCCGTGGAGTCTGCCACAGAGCGATGGAACGCAGCATCCTAGGCGTAAAAAGACAGGACAGAATTCGGAACACCACGCTGCGTTCCAAAACGGGATAATGGACGTAGGCAAGAAGGCTGCTAGGCTAAAATGGGTGTGGGTGGGTCACGTCGGGCGGGTCAAGTCAGCCGCATGTATGATGACCGCTGGGCAAACGTCTCCGCACAATGGGTAGCTGAAGATGGACGGAGCCACCGAGGCCGGCCCAGAAAGTGGTGGCGGGATGACCTGGCCGCGTACCGTGAGGCCTGGTCCGAGGTGGCGCGGGAAAAGTGTTCCTGGGAGGAATTGGGGGAGGCCTTTGTCCAGCAGTGCGACAGTAGGTATAGGCTAAGTAAAAAAAAGTGACTTAGTTTGTAATTTATCTAAGTTACAATAACCTAATGTCAACTGCTCATCACCTTGTACAAAATATTGCTTTTCCCGATGCAGGGACGGTAACTGTTGAGGAGATCTCCTCGACAGTTACCGTCACCATCAGCCCCACTTCACCATACATTGTGACGAGCATAAATTGCTTTCTTTTTTTTTTGTGGATGGGAAATCATCAAATGACTTCTCCCGCTCTAGACGGAGCGGGAGGGCGTGTCAGACTTTTACTGACTAAAACCCACCCATGTTCCTTCTGTTGCCTGTGCCGGGGCCACGGTAACTCTTTCGAACATCCCGCAACCCTGGCTCGCATCGGCTCTAGCGGAACCCTTCAATGGTGCTGACATCTCTTTGAGGCGCGCGTGGAACACAACGCGCCGTCGACTCGGGCCTTGTCCTTACCGGACGGCGAGCTACCCATTGCTCGCCGTCCGCAAGCCCGCGCCTACGGTGGCCGGGAATCGGCTGCCAATTCCCGACGCCCAGGGCGTCTCCTGCGGCGACTAGGGGCGTGAGGGCGCAAAGCTTGCCTCTCCCTCACGCGTCCCGCCTCCTCCTTCGCGAGCATTACTGCTTCGCAGAAGGAGGTAATGGCTTTCCATGTACACTCGCTCCGTACCATGGCCTGGACCAGGGCCGGATGCGAGAGATCACCGCCACCGATCGCTTCCGCGAGGACACGGCGGTTCTCCGCCCAAGCCGGGCAGACCTCCACCGAATACTCTACCGTGTCCTCCGGGCGATCCACACAGTGGTGACACCCGGGCGTTTCCTCCCGCCTTATCCGGAATAGGTACCTCCCGAAGCACCCGTGTCTGGTGAGGACCTGCATCAGGCGGAAGGTGAGGACGCCGTGGCGCCTCTCCAGCCACTCCTCAAAGAGGAGACTTATCGCCGCAATTGTGGCGTGCCCAGCGCTGGGTTGCGACAATCGCACTCTCCATACCGCCATGACATCCTGCCGGAGCTCTGTCCGCCGTGCCGCGATTTCTCGCGGCAGCGGAGTTACGCCCCGGCGTTTTGCCTCCTCGCGCCACTCCCACATGTGCGCGAGGACTTTTGCCTCCAGATCCCATGGCGGTAATCCGGCAAGGAGGTTCGTCGCTTCACCGGAGACCGTGCGGTATCCCCGGACTAGCCGGATGAGCATAAATTGCTTTACAACGACATTAAAGTAATCGAATCGCAACCCGTGAAATACTTATCACTGAGTAGTTCCAGTGGCCATCTGTGGTCCTCATCATCAGTTCCACTTCACCAAATAGTGCTTTCCGAGAGCAAATGCACGAGTTACTATAAAAAAATACCCAAATCGCTCTAGGTGTGCCTATAAAATTTGAGGATTTCCCTCGATTTCCATGGGATCCCCTCATCAGATTCTGACTTGGTAACAATTGGACCACCTCGAGAACATCTCTTCAAACAAAAAAATAATTTTCAAAATCGGTCCACAATTGACGGAGAAATCGGTGAACATACAAAAAGAAAAAAACTTAGTTTATTGTAAATTTTGTTTATAATATGGTATTTATACAGCTCTGTTTGTAATGTCAAAATATCAGCGTTTTACACTAAATGCATATGTAAGTATAAACGGTACGAACTTAAAACTATTTAAAAAAAATTGTCCGTCTGTCTGTTTGTTCCGGCTAATCTCCGAAACGGTAGCTCCGATTTTGACGGGACTTTCACTGGCAGATAGCTGATGTTATGAGGAGTAACTTTGGTTACTCTTATTTTAGAAAAAGGATTAGGGTTCCGCGCAAATAAACAATTAATACCGATGAAATTTAAGCTATTATGCGTTGTTTTGGATGGTTATAGGCTATTTAACATCACGCTACGGCCCTTAGGAGCCGAGCAAAAAGAAAAAAGTCAGAAAGAACGCTAAGCGAAAACGAAGCAACAGCGCGGGCGGGTGATGCAACGCGGCGGGTCGGGGGCGACAGAGTTCTATTAAAATGTGGCTGTTATTTTAGTATAAGTATATATTATCTTACGACTTCCACGCGAACGAAGTCGCGGGGCACAGCTAGCTTAATAATAATTAGAAAGTATGGTTATTTAGATGTAGACTTTTACTGTCGCATTAGGGCAACTCGTAATGATAGGTTTAAGGTGTTGTAATAAATAAATAAATAGATATACCTAGTCTTGCCATAAATACTGAAACAAAGAAAAAAAATCTATTGCAAATAACATTTATTACTTTTACAGTGTGTTAGTTTAATACATAAATATAAAACAATTTAAAATATATAAAGCTTATTCGAAATGGTCTCCATTGGCTGCAATACAGTTCTTTAAACGTTGAGCCCAGTTATCAATAGAAGCACGCACTCTTTCCATGGGAAAATTCTTCACTGCCAATCGTACGGATTGTTTTAGGGAGTCCAAATTATCATGGCGTTTAGAGCAAGCCGTACTCTCTAAAACTGACCATAAATCATAATCCAGCGGATTAAGATCGGGACTAGACGACGGCCAGTCTTCAGCTCTGATGAAGTCCGAAACGTTCGTTTCCAAACAAGACTGCGTAGACCGAGCTTTATGACCCGGCGCCGAGTCTTGCTGGAAGGACCATTCTTGGTTATTGAACATGGTGTTGTTAAGGGGCTTCACTACCTTCTCAAGAATGGTATCTTGATACACTGGTGCCGATGTTTTGATACCTTTTTCACAAAAGTATGGCTCAGTCACTCCTTCATAGCTAATACCCCACCAAACCATCACTGAAGTCGGATAGTGCCCACGTTGCACTCTGTCGACTAATTGGGAAGCTTCCTTAGAGCTTTGAGCATAAATACCGTCATTTTGTTTGTTAAAATGTTGCTCAATTGTAAAAATTTTCTCATCCGTAAACAAAATTTTTCTGTGACCTCCCTTTGCGTACCGCTTCAGTAGTTGTTTCGATTTTACCACCCTATTCTTTTTTAAATTATCAGTTAAGAAATGACCAGTACGTCTCTTATAGGCTGCAAGTCCAAAGTCATTTTTAAAATACGCGACATGGTTCTAGGTGCTATCTTCATCTCCCGAGATAAAATCTTTTGCTTTCGGACAGGATTTCTTCGAATTCTTGCCCTTACTGCTTTGACCACCTTTTTTACGAACACTACGTGGACGGCCAGATCTTTTTCTGTCACAAACAGAGGAGGTCTCATTATACCTATTAATAGCCCGGTACACAAACATTTTACTAATACCAAGCGTATGGAGAGTTTTAAAAATTGCATTTGGCTCCATACCTACTTTGTGTAATGCAATCACAGCGATTCGGTTCTCTTTATCGCCCCACTCCATTTTAATATCGCAAAATATTGTACAATTGGCGCCAAAATGAGAAAACCCAATGAACAATCATATAAAAATGACAGTTTCCAAATTCAAATGTAATATTTTGTTTATTTTTAATTGTAACAGTATTTATGGCCAGACAAGTATAGATAGAATACTCTTTATAAATAAATAAAGTCTTACAATAATTTCATTCCTTCCGTCAAATATTTCCTTAATTTCTGTAAATTCGTATCATACGGGTCGTTTGGTTTCAATTTCTCTGTTTCAGTTGAACGTCGACCGACCCGTGTGCGCAGTAGGGCGCAGTAGGGCCGGCCTGTGCGGCAGCATGGCTCAGGCTGCTCTCATTCTAATATAACAAAGAGCCCCAAATCCCTCAATTACTTTACTCAAAATCCGGCCTTTCCAAATCACGTTATAATATAAAATAAACTTGGTGGGTTAGAATTTGTATCGTCTCCTAACGGCGCGGCGGTGCCTATCTCATCTGAGCCAATGCCTATCATGTATCTAGCTAGGTATATGCGTGCACCTATGTGTCGCGGCCTGATCCTAGAATTGATCATTTCATGAAGTGTTCGATCATTTCATGAATTGGTTGTATTTCATAAAGTGGCCGGTTAAAATTGACCATATCGTTTAAACGTCAACGTAATGATATGTCAGTCGATGTTTGGCCATATCATTAATGTAGAGTGCGGGATGTTCGAAAGAGTTACACAGAAGGAACACAGATGGGTTTTAGTCAGTAAAAGTCTGACACGCCCTCCCGCTCCGCCCAGAGCGGGAGAAGTCATTTGATGATTTTCCATCCGAAAAAAAGGGGATCTGTCGTGGTCCGATCGTAGAAATGACTACATCGTGATCTGCCTGGCTATTTCACCAGCTGACCACTGGCATATCGCAAAGTAGTTGCATTTCATGCCGCTAGTGGCACCCGACCTAATGGGTTAGGTTAGGTTAGAACTGTGACCAACACCGCGTGCGAGCCGAGCGAGCGAAGCGTGCGGTGCCATCCAAGTTGGTCGCAGTTACTTAGGAATTATTCGAATAGGAATAGATGCACAACAAAAACAAAGCAACATCAACGCCTCTACCGGTGGATAATCTAACTATTTTACGATATGATTTCTAATATTTGGCCACGTCATGAAGTAGTCGTGCGTTCAACTGTTCATATCGTTAAACGTTGAGTATTCAATGACCTGGTCAGACCACATCATGATGTGACCAGCGGTCGATGTTCTATTTTATGAAAAACAACCATTTCATGAAATGGTCGAACACTTCATAAAACGATCAATTCTTAGATCTGGCCACACATAATGTATCTATAGCTGTTATACGAAACGTGTTCGATGTCTACCTGTTGGGCTATCGAAGCAGACATTACGAACATCGCGGCAGGCACTCCTAAGTACATAGATCACGTGGTGTCAGCGCTTTCCTTATCGACTCGCTAGTAGGTTCTGTAGCTAATTTTATTTTTGCTGTTTAGAAGTTTGTTCACGAATAATTTGGTACATACCTACCTACATATACCTACTCGTTCGCCGTTGTATAAAACGATACTATTATGTTAAAGTGTCACACAGGTTAAATGAGTTAAAAATGTCGCTGGTCGCTGTGCCCACTTAATTGTGGTTTTCCTGAATTTCCAAAGCCGTACTTTACTAACTTTATATTCAGCATGGATGGTCTCGGCTCTGCTCGGCCATTACGCAAACCGTCCCAAACTAATCGAGGCAAAAGGAATGTGCTGACGTGTGGCGGCACGTCCGCGTGACACAGCCGCACGCCTGCGCCCGCCGCCGCGCCGCGCCGCGCCGAGCAGCGTGTAGCGTGGAGCGCACACTTGACGACACGCCCCTCCCCGCTCGACCGAACGCTCGAACGTTTTATGGTTCCCCTCTCTTATAAAATCACGCTGTAGCTGGATTTATTGTGGGCTTCAAATTATAGCACGGCGATGGGGTCTTTTAAAGTAATTGTCTTTGTCTAAGTATCTACTGGTCGCATTCGTACGGAGAATAGGAAAACAATATCATCTATTTATAATTATCTACTGGTCGCATTCGTACGGGGAATAGAAAAACAATATCATCTATTTATAATTATCTACTGCTCGCATTCGTACGGGGAATAGGAAAACAATATCATCTAACTATTTATAATTATCTACTGCTCGCATTCGTACGGGGAATAGGAAAACAATATCATCTAACTATTTATAATTATCTACTGGTCGCATTCGTACGGGGAATAGGAAAACAATATCATCTATTTATAATTATCTACTGCTCGCATTCGTACGGGGAATAGGAAAACAATATCATCTATTTATAATTATCTACTGGTCGCATTCGTACGGGGAATAGGAAAACAATATCATCTATTTATAATTATCTACTGCTCGCATTCGTACGGGGAATAGGAAAACAATATCATCTAACTATTTATAATTATCTACTGGTCGCATTCGTACGGGGAATAGGAAAACAATATCATCTATTTATAATTATCTACTGCTCGCATTCGTACGGGGAATAGGAAAACAATAATATATAAAAGAAAACAATAAACTAACTAAACTATCACTAAAATTCCTTACATTTGTCTATGCTATGAGAATCTTAAAGCTATTCTGCAAAAAAAATATCACTAAACTTAAAAATAATTTTGACAGAACTAAAATCGAATTTGACAATCGTGACTCCACGTGGTGAGTACTTGTTTGCCCTACCCCGTAACTTTTGAGCTGGAGGCGCGCAGGGAGCAGAAGGGGGGGGGGGGGGTTCAATTTTTGTATGGAAAATATGAAAAATTACCAACATGTTGACTTCTAGGGGTTATAAGTTTCATATCAGTCATTGATCGATCGGTCAACGCATGCAGACGTGCACATCAATGCATTAAAATAAATAAATTAACACTTGCATAAATACTGACCCAGTTTTATAGTGTACTAGCGTGTTTTATAAATCAAGTTATGTGAATGATGATCTGACTAGATTATAATTATATACAATTTTATAATCTGAAGTATGGACGGCAGCCCTTTTCTACGAAGCGGGATGACACCGTGCAGCCCTCCATCTACACCCAACTCCAAGACCACTTCAACAACCCAAGCAGAACCGAGAAGAGGCTGTTGACTCAGCACAACCTATCCCCACTCCGGAAATCCAGAACTGATTGGGGTCCATTGGACAATGCTTGAATGAGATCTGTGGTACTGCTAATGATGGAAAACTCAATTCGGACCAGAAGTTAAAAATCAGCAACCTTTGCTGAAAAGTTTGACACGGAGTTTCTCAAATAGCCGTGCGATACCAGTCGCTGAAATCAAGTACCATACAAACCCATACCGCCCTTAAAACTATGACTGAAGCTCGTGACCTAACGGACTGTCTTACAGAGATGAACCGCACCATTCAGGAGTCCTGTACGAAGCAAGGAGCTGGGAGGAGTGATACATCTTTTGCCGATATGGTGAAGAAGGGATCCAGCAATTTTGTACGTCCGAAACAACTTAGCTCCGTGGCAATTTTCCCATGTGACAACTCAAAGACTAGTGACGAAACTAGGAACATGGTCCAAAACATCATATGCCCAGGTGAAATGAAGCTGAAAGTACGAGGCGTGCGCAAAATCGGAAAAGGAGGTCTCATAATCAGCACGGAGACTAAAGATGACCTGGACAAGCTAAAGCAAATAGTCCAAACTGCTTCGTCAGAGCTTACCGTCGACGAACCCCGTAAGCGCAAGCCTCGCATTGTAGTAGTTGGAGTACCCGCAGCAATGGCTGAAAATGAGGTCTTTAAATGTCTCTATGAACAAAATTTAGCTGACAAACTGCCGACTATGTTCCGAGATACATTTATGACCTCAATTTAAGCCACAAATCTGGGAGAAAAGATAGTGAAAACTGCAATTATGTACTAGAAATTCCAGCCGTCATTCGCAAGGCCCTGATCACCCAGGAACGACTATTTATTAATTGGACGTCCTGCCCAGTACGTGACTTTACTCTGGTAACCAGATGTTACAAGTGGCAGCAGTACGGCCACGCGGCCAAGTTCTGCAAAGTCACTGCCCCTACGTGTGGTCATTGCGGTGAAGAAGGGCACGCCATTCAAGACTGCACAAAGAAAGCCGTAGCGCCAAAATGTGCAACATGTCTGCGCTTCAAAAAACCAGCGAGCCACAAAACGGGAGATCTAGATTGTCCAGCTAAAAAGTCTGCCGAAAACAGGTACATCAACTCAATCGATTATGAAGGCGCCTAAGAGCGCCACATACCTGTTTTTTATTTTAGACTACTTTTTATTTACATTTTTATTATACTATGGATAATACATAACTTAATTACGGACATAGATAATAGCTTCCAAACTGTTTCAAAGTCATGAAGTGATGTGTGTTGAGGACTGCAGACAATATCTTTCCGTGTATCAAAAGTCACTAACCATACTATCCTAAAACATTCTTAGTATTTATAAGAACATGGATAGCTTTATCATTTTTATTCATAGACTTAACTTTGATTGTGATATAATAATACTAACCGAGTGCTGGTTATCTAATCGCCAGGATAACCTCCCAGTAATACCGGGGTACAACGTATCATTTACCAGAATCAACAACAATCAAAATGATGGTGTGGTCGTCTATTCAAAAGATTATTTAATGGTCACAGTCGAGGAACCTAATCTATGCGACTGTAAGCTGCTTAATTATCAAAATTGGTACAACCGCAGCAATAATTGCTATATATAGATCCCCCTCTGCTAGAAACTTGGATGCGTTTCATGCTTCCTTAAACCAAATTTTTCAAGCAGTAGGCACTTTTAAAAATGTTATACTAACAGGAGATATAAACATAAACATTAACTTTGATAACTGCAACGCAGGGATCCAAGACTATCTTAATATCTGCTCATTCCATGGTTTTCTGTCCGCACATACACTGCCTACTCATCAAAGCGGTTCCTGCCTCGATCATATGATAATCAAATCCAGTTTTTCGTATATTACGCTTGTTACTAACTCAGCAATTACTGACCATCACGAAGTTTTACTGACCCTTAACTTAACGCTTCCTAAGCAAACTCGCCCACAGACCAAAACGCAACTAAACACAAACAAACTCGAATATGATTTATGCAGTATTGATTTTAGCCCAGTTTTCAATGCACCTGACGCTAATTTTGCTTTATCGTACTTAATAAAACATGTTCAATCAGCTATAGTATGCAACACGACCGTTATTACAGTAAACAAGAAAAATTATAATATTAAACCTTGGATTACTCCTGGTCTAATTCGGTGCTTATGACAGAGAGATAAACTACATCAAAGATATAGGAGGGATCCAAATAATCTCTTCACTAAAGTCACCTATACCAGGTTCAGGAATTTTTGTAACAACCCCCTAAAGGATTTAAAGAGAAATTACGATAAAAATGAATTGAACAGAGCGGGAAACAATAGCAAGCAACTTTGGAAACATATCAAAAACGTCACCTATATTTCTAAACAGCGCAAATCAAATTCGAGTTTACTACTTTCTAATCCTTCTCCTATCCTGTCAGCCAACGAAGTGAATAATTTTTTCGTAAATGTTGGGAAAACTCTTGCTGAGCAGATTCCAAAACCAGACTGGGTTCATCCTTCTTCCCAAAAATGTGAAATTAGGCGTTCCCTGATATCTTTTGCCTTGCTAGATACCGACGAAGACGAAACGGATGGGATAACATTAGCAATAAGACCCTTAAACTCTTTAAACATATCCCGGTACCTCCCTTAACACATATATTTCGTATGTGTCTTTCTGAAGGCATTTTCCCTAGATGCTTAAAAAAAGCAATTGTAATCCCTATTTTCAAATCCGGAAACAAAGACAAACTGTTAACAATTATCGGCCAATATCAATACTCTCCTCTATATCTAAAATACTGGAAAAAATTGTAAACAGTAGGCTAGTTAACTATCTAGAGAAAAATGAATTTTTATCATCTGTGCAATTTGGTTTTAGAGCCAAATTGTCCACAGCCGATGCAGTGCACAGTCTAACAGATTATGTTTCAGAAGAACTTGGTAAAGGAAACCAGACCCTGGGGATCTTCCTTGATCAGGCGAAGGCTTTTGATACAGTCTCCGTTTCTATGCTTTTGTACAAATTAGAGGCCTTAGGAATACGGGGAACGCCGCTGAAGCTTTTTGCTGACTACTTAGGCGATCGTTATCAATGTGTTAGAATTGACAATATTATTAGCGACGAGCAAAAAACACGGGTTTTGGTGTTCTCCATGGAAGTATTTTGGGCCCCACCCTTTTCCTGATTTATATTAACGATTTGTGTAGTTTAAATATTAATCAAGGCAAAATTATATCGTATGCAGATGATACGGCGTTAATATTCACCGCTAAAACAAATAGCGACTTGTACGAATATGCTCAAATAGGTTTCAATACTGTGTCTAATTGGCTTCAAAGCAACTTACTAACATTAAATGCCGACAAGACAAAATATACTCATTTCTCCATCCGCAAACCGCAATTTAATATTACTAACTCCCATCTGTATGCCCATCACTGTGGAATCCGCTCAGTCAGCTTATGTAAGTGTCCTTTTATCCTCAAAACATGTAGCATAAAATATCTCGAGGTTCTAATTGACGAGTCGCTCTCTTTTAGACCACATATTGACAGCTTGGTTACAAGAGTGCGCAGGTTAATTTTTGTTTTTAAAAAATTGCGAGCAATTGCAGATACAAAACTAATGTCACAAGTTTACTTAGCCCTAGGTCAATCTGTAATACAGTACTGTATTACTTCATGGGGTAGAGCACCAAAAACTTACTTACTGCCTCTTGAAAGAGCACAGAGAGCAATTTTAAAAGTAGCAAACTTCCATCCCTTTCTCTATCCTACAGATCTGCTATACAAATCCTGTAAGATGCTGACTGTTCGCCAGCTTTTTAAAACGTACTTGGTATTAAAACAGCACACCATGCTCTCCTATAACACTGAAAGTACTAATAAGAGACGGAATGATATTGTTTGTGAGTCAAATGAAACCTCTAAATATGTTTTTGTAAACGGATTTTATACATTTCTAAGCCCATTTCTGTACAATAAATTGAATAGGAAATTAAGTATCTATAAATTAAATAATTTTGACTGTAAAAAGATTATTCTGCAATTTTTATTAGTTTATCATACAGTGAGACAGAGGATTTACTCGTTGTCTGTAAATAAAACATGTTAGTTAAGTTAATTTTAGTTTTTTAATTAGTCTTCTCCGTTGTTAATTTTATATTTTAAAATTCTAAGCACAGTTCTAGCCTGAAACACAGGTTCTACCTAGTTCAGGCAAATGAGCAACTGTGTCCTCTATAATCTTTAAGTTATGTTATTGTAAATCTGCACCATTTTTATAAATAAACGATATTATTATTATTATATACTATTATTATTTTTTGATACTTCTCGGGACCCTAGGGTCCCGGACCTTTGGAAGGCATATGAGGGGCCGAAGCCAACTCGCAGAGGCCCGTTAGACGCTTTCAATGGAAATGAGGCACCAACCGACGATTATCCCTGTGACCCAAGGACAACCCCCGGTTGGTGTAGGACTATTGCAGGATATGAAGACAAAAAAAAAAAATATGGCTATGGGTTTGGATGGCTAAAGTGGACTGGTTATCTAAAACTATGGAAGGACTATGGCCCCTGCCTGACCAATGTTTGATAAATACAATACACGGATAAAATGGCAGGGGGTGACTTGCACACTCAACAATGGGCTCCCGGAAACGGACGCTAGCACATAGTGTCGTAGCGACAAGGGGGCAACATGTCCTGAGGTGCTTAAGAGGAGTGGAGAGGTATTCCACGGCTATCAGGACAATCCCGGAAGTACGGTCAAGATCCCTACCAAAAACAACTCCCAAAAAACAACCCCACTACAATACTTCCTTCCTCTGAGCACGTTTGCTCTTGCGAATTTCTATTCAAGCCGGCCAATAAAGGTAAGAATGAGGTGGGAGGTCAGTTTTCGTCAATGTTCACTCCAGCCGGCCAATAAAGGCAAGCCAGAGATGAGGAACATGACATCTCCCGGGAGATAGTGTCCGTGGGGTCGCTACTGCCCAGCAGCTCGCCACATGCTGCCCTGCGGGTTTCTGTATCTCTTTTGGTCTGGCTCCTCACCCTAGACCTGTTCCGGCACAGACCTAGAGTTCGAAGCGCGCAAGCCCCACCACGACGTCAACGTAGAGATACGGCGATGGGGCTATTATTATTATTATTATTTGCGATAGGACGCACCGTTTTCGAGATATAAGCAAAATAAAAGAATAAAAAAGACACAGTACTGTTTTTGCACCAGAAGTCGAGGTGTTGGTGTGAATTTTAGTTCATGCCAACAAATTTTATTCCATAACTTTTTAATCGCGACTAATTTAGATTTTCTAACTTAATCTGACTAAGATTAAGTTAGAAAATCTAAATTTTAGGTGAAAAACGTCAAATTCAGAATAGCAAAATTTCCATTTTCACTAAACTAATATCTCAGTGGTATCTTAGTGCTGTCAAACTAAAATATAGTTAAGTTGTATCACTTTAGTAAATTTCAGAATGGCAAATTGTAGTTTGACAGGATTAAACTAAATTTTGGTGATTTTTAGTCTAGTTTAGACGCATTTGTGACAAGAAAATCGGCACCAATATCATCTAACTATTTATAATGATCTACTGGTCGCATTCGTACGGGGAATAGGAAAACAATATCATACAACAATTTATAATTATCTACTGCTCGCATTCATACGGGGAATAGGAAAACAATATCATACAACAATTTATAATTATCTACTGCTCGCATTCATACGGGGAATAGGAAAACAATATCATACAACAATTTATAATTATCTACTGGTCGCATTCGTACGGGGAATAGGAAAACAATATCATACAACAATTTATAATTATCTACTGGTCGCATTCGTACGGGGAATAGGAAAACAATATCATACAACAATTTATAATTATCTACTGGTCGCATTCGTACGGGGAATAGGAAAACAATATCATACAACAATTTATAATTATCTGCTGGTCGCATTCATACGGGGAATAGGAAAACAATATCATCTAACTATTTATAATTATAACTACGCAGCGAACACAAAACGACAACAATGATGAAGCAGAGGTGTCTAGATTACTAGGTAGGTTTTCAGACAATGTAATGCCATGTTTCGCATTCAGAACTGTTCCTAAAAGCTAGTCATCTTGTAGTTCACGTAACAAACATTCCTTCATAGTGCGCATGTTTCTGTTATAAGCCGGGCTGCTCGAAGAACCGCTCACTTACTTGAGCGTACTCTCGCAAGTTCGAGAGAAAACTTCGCCGCCGGGCGCGCGCTCCGCGGACACGGCTGCAATATATTGTAGCTGTACTTACACAAGTTTTCCACTTATCAGCAATATTTAATAAGGATTTGTCAGTCTCTAGTATTAGTCAGTTTTTAATATGGTTTAAGTAATATAATTATGTTAGTGATGATAATCCCTTAGAATGCTTGTTTTGCAATGTTCAGCCAACTGAGCGTTACGCTACACACTCGTAACACCACTTATAGACTCGTTTGTAGTACGTAAAGCTATCTCGCCGAGGCCGCGAGGCGATGGCGTCCCTACAAGCGGAGCGAGGGGAGCCCATTATTATTACGCAACGTATTAGTACGTAAAGCTATCTCGCCGAGGCCGCGAGGCGATGGCGTCCCTACAAGCGGAGCGAGGGGAGCCCATTATTATTACGCAACGTATCTCGTAGCTGCGTGCTTACAAATTAAATCCTTGTACAAAATATTAATTTTGACGCCAAGGGCAGGGAAAAATAAAATTTATTAGTTTCGCTGGAAAATATGATATAGGCGGGTTACTGTCTCTGGGGACTTTCAAAGTCGTCATTTTTAGGGTTCCGTACCTCAAAAGGAAAAAACGGAACCCTTATAGGATCACTCGTGTGTCTGTCTGTTCGTCTGTCACAGCCGATTTGCTCCGAATCTAATGGTAATATCTAATGGCCGATGGTACACATATCAATTTCTGTGACCCAAATCCGGACGTGTTACGTAAATAAATGAATTTTGAGTAAGGGGGTCAATTTTGGGGGCAAATAAGAACCTTAAAAAAAAGTTTTGCAAACTGTACCGTGTGACATATCAAATGAAAGGGCCAACTGTGGGTGTCCCGATTTTTCTTTATAATTTTAAAATAATTCTTTTTAAAGTTATTTAAGAAAATAGACGAAAATTGACCATACTCCCCACAAATTTTGAAAAAAATACAGAAAATAGTTCTATACCTATAGATTACAGGAACACCTGTAAGAAGTGTATGGTCTTACAATAACATGGTAAAACTCTCAATAGTTTGCGTACAAACTTGTATTTGCAGTTGGAATGTATGGAAGAACATGTTTTTCTACTACAATGTGAAGTTTGTTCTTGGGATAATTCTGTCTCTTCTATCTTCATCCCAACTACGGAACCCTTCATTGTGCGTGGTCCGACACGCACTTGGCCGGTTTTATAAAGAAATTGGAATCCCTAATTGTTTGCTTCGACCTAGTATCCTGATCATTTATTACTTAGAGATATCAAAAAAAAAATATATATATTTTTCTGAATTCCTATAAGCTCTGGAAATCTAATACCTATCTATCAAAATAGTTTCCTGTTCGATGTAAACTGCTTCGAAATATGAACATGTTTACACACAGAACATTTATCAAACATATTACAAAATACTCGTCTCCCTGCGCTCCCGCCTGCCGAACACAACACAAATACATGTATAATATTATAAACAAATTAAGTAGCACTTCATCAGACATGTTATTGTAATGAAAACATAAGGATTCATTGCTCTCTGGATCAGATTAGATCTGACGTCATAATGAAACCCAAAAGTTTGGTTATAGGTACTGCTGTTGAGTGATTTGGTTTATATTTATTTATTGTCCAACTTACTTCTATCACTACAGGTAACCTATCGCGATAGTGTACTTCTCTAAACTGTTATCCTAACATACTACATATTAAATTGCATAATGCATAATGTAGTGAAAGGTCGCGTGTCGTGGGCCGTGGCGCAACTCAATAGACCTCTACTACTTCATGTGGGGTGCTGCGGGACCTGCCGGGCCAGAGCGGGGTGCTGCGGGACCTGCCGGGCCAGAGCGGGGTGCTGCGGGACCTGCCGGGCCAGACCGGGGTGCTGCGGGACCTGCCGGGCCAGAGCGGGGTGCTGCGAGACCTACCGGGCCAGAGCGGGGTGCTGCGGGACCTGCCGGGCCAGAGCGGGGTGCTGCGAGACCTACCGGGCCAGAGCGGGGTGCTGCGGGACCTGCCGGGCCAGAGCGGGGTGCTGCGGGACCTGCCTGGCCAGAGCGGGGTGCTGCGGGACCTGCCGGGCCAGAGCGGGGTGCTGTGGGCCCTGCCGGGCCAGAGCGGGGTGCTGCGGGCCCTGCCGGGCCAGAGCGGGGTGCTACGGGCCCTGCCGGGCCAGAGCGGGGTGCTGCGGGCCCTGCCGGGCCAGAGCGGGGTGCTGCGGGCCCTGCCGGGCCAGAGCGGGGTGCTGCGGGCCCTGCCGGGCGAGAGCGGAGTGATGTGGGCCCTGCCGGGCCAGAGTGGGGTGCTGCGGGCCCTGCCGGGTCAGAACGGAGTGCTGCGGGCCCTGCCGGGCGAGAGCGGGATGCTACGGGCCCTGCCGGGCGAGAGCGGGATGCTACGGGCCCTGCCGGGCGAGAGCGGAGTGATGTGGGCCCTGCCGGGCGAGAGTGGGATGCTGCGGGCCCTGCCGGGCGAGAGCGGAGTGATGTGGGCCCGCCGGGCGAGAGCGGGGTGCTGCAGGGCAATTTTAGGTCGTATAAAGTGTTATAAGGTTTATCTTTTCGACCTACTTTTACTGGAGAACTGTGACTGTTAAGCACCCCTCCAGGGATCGCTTAAACGTTACGGAGTGAGAGCTCCGTGAACAGATGGAAGATACCCCCACACCCCCGCCCCGCCCTGCTGTCACCCCCTACGACGCCCGCGGGAAGTAACGCGCTGGATCAGTTGCTGAGATTCACTGACACTACAACAGATCGTAACTTACACAGATCGCGTGATGAACGCGTGACTAAGTAACGACGGAGTGCTTCCGAGTTCATGTTAACATTCAGGGTTCATTTAAGAATAATTGACGGTTAATCTTACTTGTTTTAGAAAATAATATACTTTGATTCCTATACCTACTATTTTTAAGCGGGGTGACTAATCCGCGCACTTTAAGCGGGGTGACTAATCCGCGCACTTTAAGCGGGGTGACTAATCCGCGCACTTTAAGAACTCAGTCCTACTTCCAACTTCATAATTCCAAAATATAGCTCAATCTGAAACAGACATCAGAGGGGTAATTCCCGTAATTTTAAGAACGTTCATAGTCTGATCTCAATCTCAATATGTCAATTTCCTCTAATTTCCCTACATTCGTGACATTCGTGACATTCGTGACAAGTTTGTGACATTGATTGTCACTGAGAAAAGATTGCGACTAGATTTTGAACGTTTTTAATTACGGGAATTGGGCTTCAGTTCTGAAGACGGAGGATCAGTTTTAGGTTAAGATGCAGAAGATAACGAATAACCTGTGCCGCCTGGAAGGGTTACCTACTGGTTAGACAGATATCATCATCTGCCCGCCTTTTCCCAACTATGTTGGGGTCGGTTCCAGTCTAACCGGGTGCAGCTGAATACCAGTATTTTACTTGCATTTTTTGTTTTATTTTACTGGTTAGGCAGATATATTGTACGTACAATTATAGTAGACCCACTGGCCACCGATTACGGTCTTATCTTCGGTCTGCTTATCACAATTTATCGGACTATCGAAGAATTTTGCAACTCTCAAGTTAAGAACGCAGGATGTCCTCCAGGTTTAAAAAATACTTCACTTAGATTTCATTTGTGTCTCAATAATTTTAAGGTTTATCTTTGTCGTTCAATTAAAAACTAGGCCCAAGATGTCCGTCGGATGCATACGATAAACAGGGATCGGATTTATCTCTTAGACTAGCTTCTGTCCGTGACTTCGTTCGCGTGAAAGTCGTAAGACACCACAATATGCTACAATAACAGCCACATTTTTATAAAACTTCCCTGTATACTACGTTTGTAGTTTAGGCCTGTCACCAAAATATAGCTAAATCAGTCAGGACTGGAAGGGAAGTTGAGTCGAGTTGAGCTGGAACGTTGTCTTTAAAAGATCGCTCTTAGCGATAAGACCGCCTTGTGTCACCCCTTGTAAAATTTCTATTTTTATATCTGTAATATTTATGGTGTGCATAATAAAGAGTATTCTATATGTCATCTATCTGTTATGAGAAGCAGCTCGTCCAGAGATCTACACTCGCAGCCTTCAGTAGCAATTTTCCATTGCTTGCGAAGTTTTTCGTTTTTAGTGAATTAATGAAAGCTTGCGTTCCTGCATACTACCTAATGGCTTAACTGGGTTTAGGAAGTCTCGACAGTCTCAAAGTCTCGGGACACCAGACAACCCACGACGTCCCGGGACTTCGAGACTTCTCAGAATAAAATTAGAATCGAGTTAATTTTGGGCCAGAACCTCTCCGGGAACTATTTAAAAGGGTTAATGTTATGACGGTACCTTGCCAATTCATTTATGAAAATATTATGTCATCATCTGCCTAGCCTTTTCCCAACTATATTAGGGTCGGCTTCCAGTCTAACCGGATGCAGCTGAATACCAGTATTTTACATGGAGCGACTGCCTATCTGACCTCCACAACCCAGTTACTGGGTAATACGATACCCCTTGGTAAGACTGGTTGTCAGACTTTCGGGCTTCTGACGACCCGTAACGACTATCAAAGATCCAAGAATGACAGCTGGGACCAACGGCTGTGCTTTCCGAGGCACGGAGGAGTCTCGGTATGTAAAGATGGTCACCCATCCACGGACCAACCCCGGCAAGCGTAGCTTAACCTGATGGATCGACCCATGCAGCTGTTATTACTTAGCCACGAGCTCCTCAGTATGAAAATATTATGTATGTAAGAAAAATCTACCTCTTTAATAAAATAAGTGACAGACATAATTTTAATCTATACATCTATACAAATAAATAAAATTGAAGTGTCTGTTTGTAATGTCAAAATAACAACTTCTTACTAAATGCATTAGGAAAGTACAAACGGTTCTTATAACAAAAAAGCAATGTTTAACATTTTTGTCTGTCGGTCTTTCTGTTCGTTCCGGCTAATCTCCGAAACGGCTGAACCGATTTTGACGGGACTTTCACTGGCAGATGGCTGATGTAATTGCGGGTAACTAAGGCTACTTTTATTTTAGAAAAATAATTAAGGTTTCGAGTAAAAAAAAAACTAAAACCCGTGAAATTATGAAACCCATGAAAAGTCGGATTTGAAAAATTCTTTTTGCATTTGGTAGCCCAATTCTCGAAGATAGTTATAGGCTATTTAACATCACGCTACGACCCTTAGGAGCCGAGCAGAAAGAAAAAAGTCAGAAAGAACATTAAGCGAATACGAAGTAATAACGCGGGCGGGCGATTCAACGCGATGGCACAGATTACCAGATAAATCACTCCATACAAAATTTTCAATACCTACAGTTATAATAGCCTACACTTTCGAGTCGCTAGACGCTGCGAACGAAAATGTACCTAACCTTACAAGCGTAAAGTGAGTTGTGCTTTGTAGCTGCGCGCCGCCGCGTGGTTATTGTGAATTGCCAGGGCTGCCTTTTTCGATAAAGATGTCAGTAGGTATTTGTAGTACACTTTATGAAATAATATAAAATAAAATGAAATGCTTTTTAATGTTTTAGCATGTTTAATTGTTAAAAATACTTATGGAAGACCGAGGAATATTTTTATGCTAGGTAACTATTTAGTATTCTGTGACCACACCCCGAAACTGCAGTTGTAAGACAAGTAAGGCACACGTCGTACGCAACGTGTAGTACCTAACTATTTAATAATCAGTGACGTAACCACTCCGCATGGCCACGAATACGAATAAAATATGAAATGGAGGAAACTGAAAACACGATTAATTGATTTGTTCGTTCATTTAGGTACACAATTAGCGTAATAGGTGCTTCTACACTATGAACAAACCTGCGCTGGCGCCATATTGTGACGTCATGCACGCTTTTCTAACACTTTCACGCTTTTAAATAAACAATAATCATATGAACATAACATTAACAAGATAGTAACGATAATAAATATTATTGAAAATTAATTTGCACAAAGTCGATTTTTGCTAAGCGTAATTTTCAAATGACAGTTGACAAATGGAGGGCATTGACCTTTCTATTCGTATCTCAAACGCATAGTAGAAGTAATTACGTACCTACCAATAAAATACAAAACACGAAACATGCAAGTTTAAACAATTTACCTATTTAAAAAACGATAGTAAAACTGTATCAGCAGGTAAACTGAAAAATGATAAGTTATTTTCTCTTGCTGGATCTACATCCATCAACTGCACATAATATACCAGAACCAGCCATATAATAAGAATTTGAAACTATGTATGCGTATGTACGTGCCTCGCGGCTTTCGGCTACCCACTGAGAAATGGGCGGCGTGCGGCCCGGCTGTCGGTAGGTAGTTAGCGCGCGTAAGTACATGGAGTGATTTATTTGGTAATCTGTGGCGACGGGTCGGGGGACGATGGAGTTTTATTAAAATATGGCTGTTATGTTAGTATACTGTGTATCTTACGACATCCTCGCGAACGAAGTCGCGGGGCACAACTATCTATACAAATTAATAAAATTGAAGTGTTTGTTTGTAATGTCAAAATAACAACTTTTTCCTAAATCCATAAGAAAGTATGAACGGTACTTACGAGTATAACAAAAAAGCAATTTTTAACATTTTTGTCTGTCTGTCTGTCTGTTTGTTCCGGCTAATCTCCGAAACGGTTGGACCGATTTTACTGGCAGATAGCTGATATTACGGCGGGTAACTTAGGATACTTTTATTTTAGAAAAATAATTAGGGTTCCGCGCAAAAAAATTAAACCCATGAAAATATGAACAAAAAGTCGGATTTGAAAAATTCTTTTTGCATTTGGTAACCCAATTCTCGAGGATAGTTATGGACTATTTAACATTACGCTAAGATCATCAGGAGCCGAGCAAAAAGAAAAAGTCAGAAAGAACTCTAAGCGAAAATGAAATAATAGCGCGGGCGGGCGATTCAACGCGACGCTTCAAACAAATGGAACTCCATTTTGGGGTTCCGTACCTAAAAAGGAAAAAAACGTTCGTCCGTCTGTCTATAAAGACGAAGTTGAAATTAATATCAAATATGCAAGTCTACAGAGCTCTAAAAAAATCAAGCTTCTAAGTCAACGCAATAAAAAAACGGCATTTTTTAAAACGTTGCTTTTGATTTTTTTGCAAGAATTTCGGGAACATTTCTTATTTTTCTGATTGCCTGTCCCATTTGATTTTGAAGCGACTCAACGGGTTCTTCCTGGTTTCCTGGCTTCTTGATGCTCATCTCAAGACTCACCGGAAGCTGAAGCTGACCTGAAGCTACTTCCTACCCTTGTCAAACCTTTCACCTATGTACTCCAGCTAATGGTAACGTTACAAAAGAGCGTGTGCTAATACAAGCAGCAACTAATGAAAGCCGTTGACACTGCGTGTAACGTGGCCACCTACTGGACCCAAGTGATCTTTTAAGTTACTTGGTACATCTAATCGAAAAGAAGCAACAACGAATCTGCAAGGCATTCAGTTTATCAAACCTATTAATTCCGGTAATTTTTGTATTATTAACTTTAGTACAATCTTACACGATTTTACCTACTGAGTACTGTATAATCATATAATGTGAAGTTAAATAAAGGACGAAAAGTTAAAAATGTATGTTTCACCTGAAACTGAACTTCCCAAATGTTTAAAATATTTACAGTATTCTCAACTTCGGAGCAGCGCTCAAGTTGTGATGGAATACATTCTTTATTAACAGGTTCCGAGAGATATTTTTAAATACAATTTTGAAACGCAAAAAAAAGCTGTATGAAACGATTTAACTTGAAAGAGAACTAAACGCATGTTAAACGAATACAAATCAGCAAAAATGTTAAATTAAATTTCTGTTCTGTATGAATCGATTGATTTTTCGTAGGATATTTGATTCACAACGCTCTAAAAGCTCTCTATTCTTTAGCGATATCTTAGCGATATGCCCCCTCTTCCCTTAGCTTTGCAAATCAGAAATAAATAAACCGGCCAAGTACGAGTCGCACCACGCACAATGAAGGGTTCCGTAGTTGGGATGAATTTATCCCAAGAACAAACGTAACATTGTTGTTGAAAAATATTTTCCCCCATACATTACAACTGCAAATGTAAGTTTGTACGCACTATATTGAGTGGTATTTTAAGACCCTAGACATCTTATAAATTTTATATATTTTTAAATATAGAACTATTCTCTGTATTTATTTTTTCAAAACTTTAGGCTCAGCAGTTTCGGAGATAAGGGGGGAATGGTTAATTTTCTTTAAGGCGAGGTAGACCCTGCGAAGTAGGTATTTAACGCTACCAACCTACCCACGGAGCGAGCCGTGCGCTTACGTCGCCAGCGTGAACTCGCATGAACCCAAAATGAGTCACAGTATAGGTAAGCGTGTCGTGTAGGCAGTAGGTCAACTCATTGGAACGAAGTTCTTTGACGCGGCTTGGCAGAAATCGTCACTAACGAAAATGCGCGTTCATACTTTCTTCTTTGAAATTCACACTTTCACACTCTCTCTCTCTCTCTATCAAGAGAGAAAAATTTCAAATTTTCCTTCATGGGTGTCGTTTTCAAGGTTTTCGAGGGTGCTGAAACCGACAGTAAAGTCAAAATGAAAATCCAAGATGGCGGCTGTGAAAATTATCAAGTTTTTCATCATGGGTGTCGTTTTCAAGGTTTTCGAGAGTGCTAAAGCCGATAGTAAAGTCAAAATGAAAATTCAAGATGGCGGCTGTGAAAATTTTCAAATTTTTCATCATGGGTGTTGTTTTCATGGTTTTCGCGGGTGCTAAAGCCGATAGGAAAGTCAAAATGAAAATACAAGATGGCGGCCGTGAAAATTTTCAAATTTTCCTTCATGGGTGTCGTTTTCAAGGTTTTCGAGGGTGCTAAAGCCGATAGTAAAGTCAAAATGAAAATTCAAGATGGCGGCTGTGAAAATTTTCAAGTTTTTCATCATGGGTGTCGTTTTCAAGGTTTTCGAGGGTGCTGAAACCGATAGTAAAGTCAAAATGAAAATCCAAGATGGCGGCTGTGAAAATTTTCAAGTTTTTCATCATGGGTGTCGTTTTCAAGGTTTTCGAGGGTGCTAAAGCCGATAGTAAAGTCAAAATGAAAATTCAAGATGGCGGCTGTGAAAATTTTTAAGTTTTTCATCATTGGTGTCGTTTTCATGGTTTTCGCGGGTACTAAAGCCGATAGGAAAGTCAAAATGAAAATACAAGATGGCAGCTGTGAAAATTTTCAAGTTTTTCATCATGGGTTTCGTTTTCAAGGTTTTCGAGGGTGCTAAAGCCGAAAGTAAAGTCAAAATGAAAATTCAAGATGGCGGCTGTGAAAATTTTTAAGTTTTTCATCATTGGTGTCGTTTTCATGGTTTTCGCGGGTGCTAAAGCCGATAGTAAAGTCAAAATGAAAATCCAAGATGGCGGCCGTGAAAATTTTCAAATATTCTTTCATGGGTGTCGTTTTCAAGGTTTTCGAGGGTGCTAAAGCCGATAGTAAAGTCAAAATGAAAATCCAAGATGGCGGCCGTGAAAATTTTCAAATATTCTTTCATGGGTGTCGTTTTCAAGGTTTTCGAGGGTGCTAAAGCCGATAGTAAAGTCAAAATGAAAATCCAAGATGGTGGCCGTGAAAATTTTCAAAATTTCCTTCATGGGTGTCGTTTACAAGGTTTTCGAGGGTGCTAAAGCCGATAGTAAAGTCAAAATGAAAATCCAGATGGCGGCTGCGGAAATTTTCAAATTTTTCGTCATGGGTGTAGTTTTTCTAGTTTTCGAGGATACTAAAGTCGACAGTGAGGTCAAAATGTAAAATAAAAATTTTGTTTTTGTATTAAATCATATGTGAGATCCCGGAATCCTCCCGGGATCCTTGTAACGTGATGACTCTTACATGATTTTAAATAAAAACAAAAGTTTAACAGCCACCATCTTGGATTTTCATTTTGACTTTATTATCAGTTTCAGCACCCGCGAAAACCATGAAAACGACACCCATGATGAAAAACTTGAAAATTTTCACAGTCGCCATCTTGAATTTTCATTTTGACTTTACTATCGGCTTTAGCACCCTCGAAAACCTTGAAAACGACACCCATGAAGGAAAATTTGAAAATTTTCACGGCCGCCATCTTGTATTTTCATTTTGACTTTCCTATCGGCTTTAGCACCCGCGAAAACCATGAAAACAACACCCATGATGAAAAACTTGAAAATTTTCACAGCCGCCATCTTGAATTTTCATTTTGACTTTACTATCGGCTTTAGCACTCTCGAAAACCATGAAAACGACACCCATGAAGGAAAATTTGAAAATTTTCACGGCCGCCATCTTGGATTTTCTTTTTGACCAAATTTACACTTTGAAAGTCGAGTCGTGACGATTTCTACCAGTTAACTCCTTCCGCAAGCCGCGTTACAGAACTTCGTTCCTAAATAAGGGTTCCGTTATTCATTCTAACATACGAAACCCAAAAAACATACTGACTCATTTACACTATGTCCTACGAATGAATTGTTCGATAAATTAGCGGAACAGCCGTGCGCTAGCAAAACGGACTTAGGTCCGACCTCGTCAAGGCCCGGCGGGCGACTGAATCGCCGTGTTTTTTTTTTTTTTTTTTTTCCTAACTATGGCATCTCGTAGTTGGCCAAGAGTGGCCGTGACTACTTAACCGGTCAATCCTGTGGCTGCCTTAAGCTAATAACTCAAAGCCTCCAGCCAGGGGCGTGTTACTTATAAATACTAAGTGACTGCGCGCTAAGGGCACCCCCTGTGGGGTACGAACCTCGGCTTAGGGCGTCACTGGGGGGACAGCAAGTTTGGGACAGGCTGGATCAAAATTGGATAATTATTATTAATCTGGGGAATTTAAAGCTACAGGCTCAGCTTCGGCGCGGGCTGGCGCTTCTTCGAGCAAGGGTCGGGGGGAATTATTAACTCGGGGTTTTCGCGCTGGACCTCGGCGGCGGGGTCGGAATGTCGGTCTTTTGTGTTTGTGTACTGTACTGGTAGCCCTATTGCTTTCCTGGAGGAGAGTAATAGGGTCGTCTGGGTCTAATAGTGTGTGCCTCGGACGGCGGACTTTACTAATATTGGAGGGGGTATATTTAGCGGCCGCGACAACTAGGGGGTTGCGATGTTTGGCGGCGGTATCAAAGAAACGCTTGGAGTTGCGTTTCATGAACTGGAGGATGGTGGGGATTTTGAGATCGAGATGGAGGATCTCGTTCCGGACATAAAAGGGGGATCCCGTGATCATTCGGAGGGCACGGTTCTGTAGGGTCTGCATCCTATGGATGTGGTGGGGTTTCGCGTGAGCAAAGACTGCACAGGCGTACGTCATAATAGGACGTATGCACGCCGTGTAAATGCGCAACTTGCACTTTAGTGACAACTTGCTTTTTGCATTCATTATCGAGTGGAGTCTACCGAGAGCGAAAGCGGCGCGCGAACGAACCTTCTTTATGTGCTCTGCGAAGGTGAGGTGCTCATCGAGAATCACACCTAGATATTTGGCTCGCTTCTCCCAAGGGATAGGCTTACCGAACATGGAGATTGGTCGGGGGGGGGTGGGCCTATGGCGCGGTTTTGAATAAAGAACCGCTTGACTTTTGTCGGGATTCACTTCAATTCTCCACTTCCTGAACCAGTCGCCAAGTTTGGTGACCGCTCTTTGGAGAGTGAGAGAGATCGAGGCTTGTTTGGTGCCCGAGCAGTAAATGGCCGTGTCGTCTGCGAACAGAGCCAACTGTGCCTTTTTGCTCCTGGGTATGTCGCTAGTGAACAGCGTGAAGATGAGGGGGGCAAGCACAGAGCCCTGGGGGACGCCTGCGCGGATAGGGTGGGGGGAGGATAGTGCTCCTTCGATGCGATAGCGGAAGGTGCGGTTCGACAAGAAGTCTCGTAAGATGAGTACGAGACGGTCCGGCACACCGAGTTGGTAGAGCTTATATAATAAGCCGTTGTGCCAGACTCTGTCAAACGCTTTCGCTATGTCGAAGTATATAACACCCGTCATCAAGCCACGCTGGAAGCCAGCGCTTATGTGTTCGATGATGCGGTGGGCCTGATGCACACAAGAGTGCTGGGTTCGAAAACCAAACTGTTCGTTTGGGATGAGGCCTTTTGTTTCGGCATAGTCTCTGAGACGCTTATAAATAAGTTTCTCATAGACTTTGCCGAGGACATTGAGCAGACTGATGGGGCGGTAGCTCGAGGGCTCAGATTTGGGCTTTCCAGGCTTGGGGATGCCGATGACAGTGGCCTTTTTCCATGCATCTGGGAAGATGTTATTGCTCATGGCACCATTGAAGATGGTGGTCAGTAGCATTATGAGGTGGGCAGGGAATAGTTGTATTACCCTGTTTGTGATGCCGTCTGAGCCGGGAGCTTTGCGGGGCTTTAAACCCTTGATGATATCATGCACTTCGTCTGGAGTGACGGGAGGCAGAGGATAGTCAGGGTTTTCGACGGGGGGAAGGGAGGCTCTACGTTCGACTTCAGCGTCGACTTTTGACAAGTGAGCTTGGTCTACTGGTTGAGAGCTGGGAGAGCATTGAGCCTCGAGGCTGTTGGCTAGGCATTCAGCCTTGTCAGCATCGTCGAAGGCGATGGTCTTGTCAGGGCGGAGTAGGGGGGGCATGGAGACTACTTCATTGGACTTTAGTTTCCTTTGAAGTTCCCAGAAGGCCTGATGAGTGGGCTCTAGGTCGCTTAGCATCCTGTCCCAGCCAGCGGTACGCAGCTCCGCTAGGCGTGTCTTTACAGCTCGCTGTAAATGGCGCATATGGGCTTTGTTCGCAAGGCAGGGGAAGTTGCTGTATGCACGGACAGCCGCGTTCTTCTCGCGCAACAGTTCACGCACATCGTCCGGCAATCTCCAGCGACGGTCATCGTCCGCTGGAGTTACCTTTGAACAGTCGTTCAGGACTGATTGTACGTGCTCAGTGAGCGAGTCGATCGCGGCCGTCGTGTCTGCGACAGAGTCGAACTGATCAGGGATGGAGTCCAGGTGTTGGGAAGAAGTGGATTTCAGGCTATTGCTTACTTTCCTCCAATCTGTGACTATTTTGGTGAGAGGGGGTTGAGTGGGGTCATGGAGACCGACACGGGGGGCCAGTTTCATGACCACTGGTCGGTGGTCAGAGGAGAGCTCTTGTACCGCCTCTATAGAATCCAACCGTAGGTTGATATTCTTCAGAAGCGCTATGTCGAGGACGTCGGCGGTATGGTTGGGGTCGTGGGGAAAGTGGGTTGGAGTCATCGGGGCGATGACATCGAAATTTAGTATGGGGCAGAGACCGAACAGCTGTCTCCCTCTGGCTGAGGTGGTGTTGCTGTTCCAGGCAGGGTGTTTGGCGTTGAGGTCGCCCGCTATGATAACGGAATCGCTCAGGCCGAAGAGGGCAGAGAGATCGTCAGAAATCGACTGGGGATTTTCTGACGAGGTTTGGGGGGGAACATAGGCCGATACTAGGGTGATCGGTTGGTGTCCTGACATGCCTAACCGGCATACAGACACTTCTAATTTGGATAGGGGGGGAGGGTCCATAGGGATGCAGTGAAGAACCTTTCTATAGTATATGAGGGTGCCACCCTTGTGACACCGAGACCTGTCGTTGCGAACTACGCAGTAGTTAGCGATTGACGGGTTACGGACGTTGGGCTTGAGGAAGGATTCCTGTATAAGGAGAATATCAATTTGATGATCACGGAGGAACTCGGCGATCTCATCGCGTTGATCGCGAATGCCATTGGCATTGAAGTAGCCTAATTTAAGGGATCGGGGCTTAGTTCTCCCTTTGGCTTCTTTATCCATAGTGGGGGTTGGGAAGGTTGGCGAAGGAGGATAAGGCTTGGGTGATTTCAGGTGAATCGCCGTGCGCAAGCCGCTGTATTATATAATATTTTATTATTAAATGAATTTAACTATTTTGCAAAATGTAACCACAAATTGTTCTTCTATTTGTTATGAACTTTTTACAGATATATTTTTTGGAAGTATTGCTTTCATAGGTTTCAAGCAAAATTAGAAAAACATAAAAAAAAATCATCGATTAGACTCCTCTTCCGATTTTTTTTTGATCAAGCGAAGTTTTCGATATCATGTTTTGAACCACAAAAAGTCAAAGTACATAATAATATGTATAGTAAACTACAATATATATATTTTTTGGCTTTAAACAATCACTATTTCTTTGTTTATTTTTGAATCAAAGTGATGCAATATTTGGTATAGGTCGCCTTAATAACTTAAAAACTATTCAATTTAAAATGATTAAAAAAATATATTTGTAATCCTCATAACAACTCCTTTTTAACCCCCGACGGAAACCGAGGGGTGTTATAAGTTTAACGTGTGTGTCTGTGTATCTGTCTGCGCCATCGTAACTCTCAAACGGCTGAACCGATTTTGATTTATTTTTTTGTTTGAAAGGATATTTCAATCAATCAAAACTTCTTTATTAGGACAACAGAGATCCATAATGTTAGTAATACCTTATAGCTAGTGTTAGTAAGTGATTATTTGATCGAGTGTTCTTAGCTATGATTCAAGAAAATCGGTTCAGCCGTTTGAAAATTATCAGCTCTGTTCTAGTTGATGAATGGATGTGAGCATCTTCCACAAGTCTGATCGATTCGAAATTTGGTATTCTGTTACTTCAATGATATTAGAAGAACATAGTAACCTTGAACTGATGCTGCAGCATCACCCGGAATTTGCAGGATACTAAACTCCCTCACCAACTTACAGCACACAGGTATTGTGTTTGGGCTCATTGGAAGTCTCTCAATGAATAGGTTATAGATAGATGGTGATCAGGGTCTGTTGATGGAGTAGCAAAAAGAAATGAGGATAAATTAGTAACTAGCTTCACTGTGGGAAACATACGTACAGCTGCGCAGATTTAAGCGAGCACGTGTCGACAGTAGCGTGTCTACTAGTAAGAGGCACGTGGCGACAGTAGCGTGTCTACTAGTAAGAGGCACGTGTCGACAGTAGCGTGTCTACTAGTAAGAGGCACGTGTCGACAGTAGCGTGTCTACTAGTAAGAGGCACGTGGCGACAGTAGCGTGTCTACTAGTAAGAGGCACGTGGCGACAGTAGCGTGTCTACTAGTAAGAGGCACGTGGCGACAGTAGCGTGTCTACTAGTAAGAGGCACGTGGCGACAGTAGCGTGTCTACTAGTAAGAGGCACGTGTCGACAGTAGCGTGTCTACTAGCAAGAGGCACGTGTCGACAGTAGCGTGTCTACTAGCAAGAGGCACGTGTCGACAGTAGCGTGTCTACTAGCAAGAGGCACGTGTCGACAGTAGCGTGTCTACTAGCAAGAGGCACGTGTCGACAGTAGCGTGTCTACTAGCAAGAGGCACGTGTCGACAGTAGCGTGTCTACTAGTAAGAGGCACGTGGCGACAGTAGCGTGTCTACTAGTAAGAGGCACGTGGCGACAGTAGCGTGTCTACTAGTAAGAGGCACGTGGCGACAGTAGCGTGTCTACTAGTAAGAGGCACGTGGCGACAGTAGCGTGTCTACTAGTAAGAGGCACGTGGCGACAGTAGCGTGTCTACTAGTAAGAGGCACGTGGCGACAGTAGCGTGTCTACTAGTAAGAGGCACGTGGCGACAGTAGCGTGTCTACTAGTAAGAGGCACGTGGCGACAGTAGCGTGTCTACTAGTAAGAGGCACGTGGCGACAGTAGCGTGTCTACTAGTAAGAGGCACGTGGCGACAGTAGCGTGTCTACTAGTAAGAGGCACGTGGCGACAGTAGCGTGTCTACTAGTAAGAGGCACGTGGCGACAGTAGCGTGTCTACTAGTAAGAGGCACGTGGCGACAGTAGCGTGTCTACTAGTAAGAGGCACGTGGCGACAGTAGCGTGTCTACTAGTAAGAGGCACGTGGCGACAGAAGCGTGTCTACTAGTAAGAGGCACGTGGCGACAGTAGCGTGTCTACTAGTAAGAGGCACGTGGCGACAGTAGCGTGTCTACTAGTAAGAGGCACGTGGCGACAGTAGCGTGTCTACTAGTAAGAGGCACGTGGCGACAGTAGCGTGTCTACTAGTAAGAGGCACGTGGCGACAGTAGCGTGTCTACTAGTAAGAGGCACGTGGCGACAGTAGCGTGTCTACTAGTAAGAGGCACGTGGCGACAGTAGCGTGTCTACTAGTAAGAGGCACGTGGCGACAGTAGCGTGTCTACTAGTAAGAGGCACGTGTCGACAGTAGCGTGTCTACTAGTAAGAGGCACGTGGCGACAGTAGCGTGTCTACTAGTAAGAGGCACGTGGCGACAGTAGCGTGTCTACTAGTAAGAGGCACGTGGCGACAGTAGCGTGTCTACTAGTAAGAGGCACGTGGCGACAGTAGCGTGTCTACTAGTAAGAGGCACGTGGCGACAGTAGCGTGTCTACTAGTAAGAGGCACGTGGCGACAGTAGCGTGTCTACTAGTAATAAGTATATATGTTATAAAGTTTAAAAAGCGGGAAATAAATGTAAAATTATAAAAAACCCCGACACAAACAAAATCCTTTAAAAAGTAATCAAATAAAATGTATTGGCCCTTTAAGTTTAATTTATATTGTGGGCGCGTTCCGTGAGGCGGCAACCGGTCCGTCGGTTGAACGCGTCCCAGAGGGTCATGGCCATCCGGTTAGCCCGGGGATACCGCACGGTCTCCGGGGAGGCGGCGAACCTCATTGCCGGATTACCGCCATGGGATCTGGAGGCAAAAGTCCTCGCGCACATCTGGGAGTGGCGCGAGGAGGCAGGACGCCGGGGCGTAACTCCGTTGCCGCGAGAAATCGCGGCACGGCGGACAGAGCTCCGGCAGGATCTCATGGCGGCATGGAGAGTGCGATTGTCGCAACCCAGCGCTGGGCACGCCACAATTGCGGTGATAAGTCCCCTCTTTGAGGAGTGGCTGGAGAGGCGCCACGGCGTCCTCACCTTCCGCCTGACGCAGGTCCTCACTCACCTCAGGTGCTTCGGGAGGTACCTGTTCCGGATAAGGCGGGAGGAAACGCCCGGGTGTCACCACTGTGTGGATCGCCCGGAGGATACGGTGGAGCATACGGTGGAGGTCTGCCCGGCTTGGGCGGAGCACCGCCGTGTCCTCGCGGAAGCGATCGGCGGCGGCGATCTCTCGCGTCCGGCCCTGGTCCAGGCCATGGTACGGAGCGAGAGTGCATGGGAAGCCATTACCTCCTTCTGCGAAGCAGTAATGCTCGTGAAGGAGGAGGCGGGACGCGTGAGGGAGAGGCAAGCTTTGCACCCTCACGCCCCTAGTCGCCGCAGGAGACGCCCTGGGCGTCGGGAATTGGCAGCTGATTCCCGGCCACCGTAGGCGCGGGCTTGCGGACGGCAAGCAATGGGTAGCTCGCCGTCCGGTAAGGACCAAGCCCGAGTCGACGGCGCGTCGTGTTCCACGCGCGCCTCAAAGAGATGTCAGCACTAGTGACGGGGTCCGCTAGGGCCGATGCCAGCTAGGGTTGCGGGATGTTCGAAAGAGTTACCGTGGCCCCGGCACAGGCAACAGAAGGAACACGGGTGGGTTTTAGTCAGTAAAAGTCTGACACGCCCTCCCGCTCCGCCCAGAGCGGGAGAAGTCATTTGATGACTTCCCATCCACAAAAAAAAAAAAAAAAAAAGTTTAATTTATATTGTAGGTGATATTTTTGTTTGATATGTCACACGGTACCTACAGTTTGCAAAACTTTTTTTTAAATTTTCAATTTTTCCAAAGTGAACCCCATATTCAAAATTAATTTATTTACGTTACACGTTCGTGTCTGGGTCACAGAAATTCATTATGAGTACCAAATGAGACTGGGTGAAAGTGGTCTATGGACCAATAGCGATATGGTTGTGGTATTTATGTAAGGATACCTCGTTTGTACCGTTGTGCAAAGCGGCATCAAAATCGGACTCCGCGATTTTGAAAACAATACACTTTTATAATATACAGGTGGATATCCGGACGGGTCGTGGAGGTAGGTACCTTAACCGTTGTAGCTACAGGAAAACATTCTAAGGAGACTGTCCTTAACTTTTTTAAACATTTTGATCTGCATTTACATCGTTAAAAAAAAACACATTAACATGAAAATGGGCAATTTACAAACAAACTTTTTTTGATGCCACTCGATCCTGTTTCTCTTAAGGCTGCAGTCTTGCAAAATTCACTCACGGCGAATTATTATAATAATCTCAAAAGACCGGCGTCTTTTGAGATTATTATTATTGTTAGAGTAAGGTGATTTAGATGCTATTTTCTTTGCAATTGCTTTATTGAACTCTTGGCATTAAAGTAATCTAATTATGACATACTCGTACATGCGGTGCATTGTTATTATAAAACGAACCGTTTATTAAAAAATAAAACCAGATAATTTTGATGATATTGTGACCTCCGTATTAAGAAAATGAAAGTAAATTAGAAAAAACTAATCAGCACATTTTGAAGACAAGAATGTTAAACTAATTATGCGCTGAACCGATTTTATAAATGATTCTGTATTGCCTTATAGTAAGACACAAACATAACTCGAAATGTTGTTCGCGCGAAAGAGCTGTATTTACCTAACATAATCCACCTAAAAAACTAAAAAAAAAATAACGAACTTATACAAGTATATTATGGTTATTTATTTGCAATAATAATAGTTCATGTAATTTCATTACTTTTGTTTAAAAAAAATACAAAGGTGCGCAAATAATTCGCCACGAGTGAATTTTGTAAGACTGCAGCTTTAAAGACCGAATAAGTCAATGGGATCAAATAATCCAAGGGGACCAACCTACTCGTAGTGTACAGATCTAGAAAAGGAATTATCAGTCATAGAGATTCTTTATCATAATGTTATACATTGTGATCACCTAATTGTATCTTTATCTTCGATTTATAATGGCACTATCAGCTAACACGTAAACTCATACATAAACACACACTAAAACACACAAACATAAAACACACACACATACAGACAAACCCACGACCACACACTACTACAGTCACACGAACACAGACTCACACTGCACAATACACAGAGCTGCTGATTACATTTTGTCATTGTTTTCTCTTTGGTTCTAAATTAGTTGAATTAGTTTTATTAGTTTAATTTTAATTGTTACAGAGTCTCAATAGTGTATAAGCTATCAATTAAGGGAAAGAGCGAGATAACCCCAACACAAGTATTGTTAATTACTTACTGGGGCTGTCTCAATCACATCTGCAAATGTAACTGTCTGAGACCCAATAAACAATTTTATTTTATTTTTATTTTTAGAGATAAACTTCACCAAAAATCGAAATATGCACCGGATAATGAACTGCTTTCAGTTATTTACAAACGATATAGAAATTTCTGTAATAATCTGTTAAAAAAGCTAAAAAACGAATATAACAAAAGTCAACTACAGAAAGCAGGAAAAAACGGTAAACTTATATAGAAATTCATAAAAACTAATACAATTGGATCAAAAAATCCTGAACCTGCGATTGATCTTTTATCTTCTGAGCTAAGCCCAACCGAAGCAGCAAATAAAGCTAACAACTTTTTCATTACCGTAGGTAAAAACTTAGCAGAAAAACCATATTATCTAATAGATGTTTTTCCATTCAAAACCAAACTAAGACACCTGCAACGCTAAATTCCTTTGTCTTATTTGATACTGATGTTAATGAGGTAGTATGTATAATAAACGGATTAAAGGAAATTTGTGCCGTAAGATGTGATGACATACCTAATAGCTTACTCAAAAGATTTAAATACGTCATTGCCCCTCCCTTGACTCACATTTGTCAATTATGTTTAATAAAAGAAATATTTCCTAAATTGCTTAAAAAAGCCGTGGTCACCCCTGTGTTTAAAGCTGGTGACAAAAATTGTGTAAATAACTATAGCCCAATTTAGTTTTAACGGGCCTCTCAAAGATTTTGTAAAAATTGTAAGCAGTAGATTAGTAAAATATCTTGAAAGTAATAAATTACTCTCTGATCATCAATTTGGTTTTAGGCCTAAAGGATCAACAAGCCAAGCTGTTCACCAGCTGACAAATTTTATAAGCATAAACCTGGATGACGGCATGTACACCATAGGGATATTTTTAGACCTTGCCAAGGCTTTTGACACAATTTCTTGCACTTTCCTTTTGAACAAGCTGTAAATGTTGGAATACGGGGGGTACAACGGCAACTATTATCTGATTTCCTTAGCGACCACCACCAGTGTGTTAAAATAGGTCAGTACGTGAGTTCAGAACTTAAGAACAGCTGCAATGGAATCCCACAAGGCAGTATTTTGGGTCCTGCCTTGTTTTTAATCTATATTAATGACCTGTGCAATTTGATACTCCAAAAGGGTGTAATTATATCACATGTGAATGACACAGCTCTACTGTTTGCTGCAAAATCAAAGGCGGAGCTCTACGAGGTAGCACAGAATGGTTTTAATACTGTGCCTAATTGGCTTCATAAAAATCTCTTAACATTAAATACAGATAAAACCAAGTACCTAATATTTACAATGAGCAACACTAATCCATTGCTTACTAACCTAAGCATTCAAACACATAACAATTGTAATTTATTATACATTATGCTGACATTGCATGCTCTTGTCCTACTTTAGCTAAAACCGACCATATCAAATATCTAGGCGTCACGATTGACACCAATCTGAATTTTCGCAAACATATCGATTTATTATCAGTGCGTCAATTATTTGTTTTGAATGTAGTTTTATTTCAACAGACTGAACTTGATTTTAACCCAGTACCTTCAGATAGGAGAATAAAATATTTGGTTTGTGCTAACTCTCAGACTAAACTTGCTTTCACTAACGATTTTATTTATTCTTAGAACCCTACTTGTCTAACCAGTTCAACAGAGTGCTAAAGATTTATAGTTTAAGTTATAATAAGTGTAACTTACGGGTACACGAATGTTTGGCAAGACTCAACTATACAGACACGGAAGCTACTAGAAGTTTTAAAATACACTTAATATTTAGTCTCTACCTTATCTACTTTAATATTATTATTCGTTCATTTATTTAAACATAATCTAGTTTTAAAATAATATGCCCAAATAATTACCTACTCCTTTAGTCATTAAAAATATTAAATTATTATCTTATTTTTAAATGTTTGTTATACATTGCTGGCCTGAAACACAGGTTCACATAAGATCAGGCTCGTCGGTCTACATTACAGCTGGAATTAAACTTTCCTCAATTGTAATTAATCAAAATCATTTTTACTTTATACTTGAATAAAATTTTTATTTATTTAATCTCTGTGCTCTACTGTTGTCTTAGGTTTGGACGTACATAATATTTTACTAGCATAGAGTTGTCACCACGATCCCTTCATCTCGTTAGGTACGCTGTGACCAATGTTGATGCATATTCTGATGGATATTGATGCAGCACCAGCTCATGTGATCGGCAGGTTGTGTACTACTGCGGCTGCGCACGTTGAGCGGATTAGATTTATTTTAGAACTTCATTTGTTTTGTTTTGAAGGTTTAAAGGTTTTGTATCACGCCTATGTGTACTTTACGCACAGACATTCACTTAACAGTTAAAGTTATCCATTTTTTTAGTCACTTTAAGTGAAGTTTGTTTAACTCGAAGAAGATAGGAAAAACATAGCAGAGATTTTCCAATAAATTCTTCTGTTGTCGAATACCGAAAAGGAGTTTATTATTAATATTACTTACGTCTATTTTGCTGTATGTTTTATTGTATTTATTTGAGTCCAGATTTCTTTGGTCACTGATGAGACTGTACAGGTGGTACAGTGATACGGATCACGTTTCATGTAACATCTGTGAGTTAACGTTGTCTGAGCAGCGCACACAGCTCTGGCGAAGCGCGATGGGCAGCACTTAGCACACGATGTTGTGTGCCACTAACGGCACACGACGGCACACGACGGCACACGACGGCACACGACGGCACACGACGGCACTTGACGACACGGTTAGCGCAGTGGCTGAGCGATTGGACTGCTGCACTGCGTGTCGCGGGTTCGTTACCCGCACGGAGCAAATATTTGTATGATCTACAAGTAGTTGTTTCGGGTCTGGGCGTTTGTGTTTGTGAGTTTCTGTGTTTGTAAACGCACCCACGACACAGGTGAATTTCCTAGTGTAAGGCAACGTCAAAAAAAAAAAAAGGGACGGTTTGGGATCACGGAATGGATTTGTTACGACCGTCGATAACTCGATTAGATACTTGCAGTTTATAGCTGCCAGGCACCAGCTCACTCCTTACAGGCATCAGCTCACTCCTTACAGGCACCAGCTCACTCCTTACAGGCACCAGCTCACTCCTTACAGGCACCAGCTCACTCCTTACAGGCACCAGCTCACTCCTTACAGGCACCAGCTCACTCCTTACAGGCACCAGCTCACTCCTTACAGGCACCAGCTCACTCCTTACAGGCATCAGCTCACTCCTGGCATGGAATTGTGATGGTATCACCGTCACAGTCTTCAACAGTTTTCCAAAAGGAATATATTAATATTTCGTAAACAAAAATATTATTCCAAGTCGGCCATGCGGATTTACTATTTAATTAAATAAATTAGTCTCAGGAACCGCGCCATCTTGTTTTGATTTTATTATGGTGGAAATAATTAAAGAAACCTTATCGTACTCAACTAGGGTCGCTTGAGAACATCCCCGCACGAGAGGGGCGCGGGGGAGCGGGGGAGCGGGGGGCGGTGCGGCCGGGCGAGGTGCTAGTACTAGTGCGAAAGCGAACACTGCGTAATGAACTCGTAGCACATTGTTTTAGTAGTCGCGTAGTGCTTGCGGTTTTAATTCCTTCGTGGAGGACCTTTACACCGCCGCCGCGCCGTAGTAAACACTGCATAGGAGGCCACTACGCGTCCGTAGGTCTTGCGTAGACGGCGGCTACACCTCCGTAGGTCTTGCGTAGAGGTCTGCTACGGCTCCGTAGGTCTTGCGTAGAGGTCTGCTACGGCTTCGTAGGTCTTGCGTAGAGGTCTGCTACGGCTCCGTGGGTCTTGCGTAGAGGTCTGCTACGGCTCCGTAGGTCATGCGTAGAGGTCTGCTACGGCTCCGTGGGTCTTGCGTAGAGGTCTGCTACGGGTCCGTAGGTCTTGCGTAGAGGTCTGCTACGGCTCCGTAGGTCTTGCGTAGAGGTCTGCTACGGCTCCGTAGGTCCTGCGTAGAGGTCTGCTACGGCTCCGTAGATCATGCGTAGAGGACTGCTACGGCTCCGTAGGTCTTGCGTAGAGGTATGCTACGGCTCCGTAGGTCTTGCGTAGAGGTCTGCTACGGCTCCGTAGGTCCTGCGTAGAGGTCTGCTACGGCTCCGTAGGTTATGCGTAGAGGACTGCTACGGCTCCGTAGGTCTTGCGTAGAGGTATGCTACGGCTCCGTAGGTCTTGCGTAGAGGTATGCTACGGCTCCGTAGGTCTTGCGTAGAGGTCTGCTACGGCTCCGTAGGTCTTGCGTAAAGGTATGCTACGGCTCCGTAGGTCTTGCGTAGAGGTCGGTTAAGGCGCCGTAGGTCTTGCAAAGAGGTCTGCTACTGCTTCGTATTCTTTGCGTAGAGGTCTGCTGCAGCTTCGTATTCTTTGCGTAGAGGCCTGCTACGGCTTCGTATTCTTTGCGTAGAAATCGGCTACGGCTCCGGACGTCTTGCGTAGAGTTCTGCTACGAGTTCGTAGTCCTTGCAAAAGGTCTGTTACGGCTTCGTAGGTCCGGAGGTCGGCTACGAAGTCCTGATGCACCGCATACGAGGCAGCTCCAACAGCTACGTGCAGCTATTCGGCTGGAGGATGGATCTGGATCTGTATTGCCTAATAATGCAGTACTGGACCAGGCTGCATGTTGAGCACTCCGGATCCAAACCTAAATTTAGATTAAGATGAAACATAATTTAATATTTTTGTTTGTAAAATTGTAATTTTAATGCTTTAATTTTGATTTTTGTAGTGTTTATGTCTAATTTTAATATTTTTAATTTCATTCATTGTTAATTTCTTGTATCTAATATTTTTAATTTTTAATTTCACTTGTATGCATATGGACTGGTTCTGAAATAAATGAATTTATATTATATTATGAGGAGGAGCTCGCGGCTAAGTAATAACATCCGCACGGGTCGATCCATCAGGTTAAGCTACGCTTGCCGAGGTTGGTCCGTGGACGGGTGACCATTTTTACATACTGAGACTCCTCCGTGCCTCGGAAAGCACGTTAAGCTGTTGGTCCCGGCTGTCATTCGTGGATCTTTGACAGGTGTCGTTACGGGTCGTCAGAAGCCCGAAAGTCTGACAACCAGTCTTACCAAGGGGTATCGTATTACCCAGTAACTGGGTTGTGGAGGTCAGATAGGCAGTCGCTCCATGTAAAATACTGGTATTCAGCTGCATCCGATTAGACTGGAAGCCGACCCCAATATAGTTGGGAAAAGGCTAGGCAGATGATGATATTATCAGGTTGGCACAAAAATAATGAGTGTCTCATTATTTTTGTGAAAACAAAACTCTATACATTTCCTTTTTCAAGTTAATTGTTTTAAATAATATTTTAGACTGTTGTAGAACATTCTAGGTTGATGTGGGGGTATATGAAGCCGCCCTCGCGATCGGTTTAGTCAGTTTGAAGACAAATGGACGAGCGACAAGTTCGAACACTATACTTATACGAGTACTTGTTAGGCCACAGTGCGCGGGCTGCGGCTGACAATATCAACACTGCATTGGGCGCTGGAAGTACAAGCCATGCGACGTGTCCCGATGGTTTGACCGTTTTAAATTAGGAGACAGGAGCCTTGAAAGTCAGCCACGCTCAGGACGACCACCCGCAGTGAATGATGACGATTTACGCCGCGAGCTGCAGTCGAATCCGGATGCTACCACTTGTGAATTAGCGGAAGCACTTAACTGCAGTCCGTCGTGGAAAACCATCTGCATGAGCTTGGGTATCGAAAAGTTTTGGCTCGGTGGGTACCGCACATCCTTACAGACGCCAGTCGTGCAGTCCGCGTCGCTATCTGTCAATCACCTTTGCTGCGACCCCGACGTAAAGAGTTTTTGTCTGATCTGGTTACTGGAGATGAATCATGGATTCATTACGAGAACGATACACGTCGTGCTTTTTGGTTGTTTCGAGAAGAAACGCCACCAACTCAACCGAAGCTGAGTCAAAAGCACCACTTAAAAGTTCTGATTTGCTGTTTCGCTGACAAATATTCAACCCAGCTCACCAAACTATCTGCTGCTATCAATAAAAAATGACGAAGACGAGTCAATGTAGTTTTACTACACGATAACCCTCGACCTCACGTCGCATCTGCCGTTCGCCAACAATTGGAGAACTTGGGCTGGGAGACGATACCCCACCCACCTTATTCCCCAGACCTCACCCCATCAGACTATCATTTGTTTAGAGCCCTGAAGCAACATTTGCGCGGTAAACAATTTAATGGTTTCTCGGATTTAGAGACGGAGTTGAACAACTTTTTCGAGGCACAGCCATCAGAGTTCTGGGCGAAAGGCATCAACCTGTGCCGGATTGTTGGCAAGAAGTCTTAGATGCCAATGGTGATTACATCATTGACTAAGCTTTTTGTATTGTAATAATAATAAAAAAAATTAAACGTAAACAAAGTGTCTCATTACTTTTGTGCCAACCTGATATTATAAATAAAAAATAAAGACTATTTTTTTAATTTTAACAATTGGGACCGTTTGTTTTATTTTTGTTTCTGTTTATAAATATGCCATTTTTGTGCAGAAATTCATCATTTTGATCAAATTCTATTAAAAATATGCCACTAACCCTGAAGAGTGTACCAGAATTTTGACAATGCTTGAAGACGGGCGCAGTCAGCGTTGTACAGCGAGAGCTGTAGGTGTGTGGCTGCCAACCGTTCAAAGAGTGCTCCAGCGATTTGAAGAGACTGGATCCAATATTCGCAGACCAGGAACCGGCCGAACATGGTGCACGACAGCGCGGGAGGATCGATTTATGGAGTCAACAATGTTGAGAAATCGATTTCAAACGGCCGTTGAAGTCAAAAATCACCTTCTACGTGCTGAAGGGAGCAATTCGAGTACGTGTACAGCGAGGCAGCGTCTTGTTGAAGCAAGTTTGAAGCCATTTAGACCTGCAAATGGTCCAAAACTCGATAGGCAGCATTGAAATTTGAGGCTGAGTTACGCTAGAGAGCACATGAATTGGACTCTGGCAAGCAAAGAGTCTACAGAAGACCAGGAGAGCGCTATAACCAAGCTTGCATTGAAGAGAAAGTGGCGGAGGCTCCACACACGTGTGGGCTGGAATTTCTTCCGAAAGCCGCACCGTGATAGTGGTGACAGAAAGTGGCATTTTAACTGCAGAAAGATACGTGACTGAAATCGTACATGAGTATGTTGGCCCATTTTTAGTAAACATGGGCGAGAACGCCATCCTTATGCAAGATAACGCTCGTCCGCATACAGCTCGGATAGTATTTGACTACCTTGAAGATGTCGCTATCACATGCATGGAGTGGCTAGCACGCAGTCCAGACTTGAACCCCATCGAGCATGCCTGTGATGGCGTGTACGCCAGCGAAATTCTCCTCCAATCACGCTTCGTGGACTGAAAAAAAGCACTGATAGAGAAATGGGAGAATATTCCTCAGCAGCGGTTCTGAAATCTGGTGGAAAGCTGCCGAACCGTATAACAGCCGTACTAAGAGCTCGTGGTGGCAATACAAAATACTAAAACGTGTAAAAATTGCATAGTTGATACCGTAGGTAGCACATTTATCGCAATCTAGTGAAAATGGTCATTTTTACTTAACTTACTTTTATTCAAAATAAACTTTATAATCTTGAACTTCTAAGAGATTTAAGTACTATAAGATTGTCTATAATAAAATCTTTATTTCATAAAGTTAGCTCCAAAATATTCGAAGCTATTGAAGTTTTTGTTACCACCCGCTTTCTTTGTGGCGCAGTGTATGTTTGGACATCACTTCTTTGTGGCGCAGTGTATGTTTGGACATTACTTCTTTGTGGCGCAGTGTATGTTTGGACATCACTTCTTTGTGGCGCAGTGTATGTTTGGACATCACTTCTTTGTGGCGCAGTGTATGTTTGGACATCACTTCTTTGTGGCGCAGTGTATGTTTGGACATCACTTCTTTGTGGCGCAGTGTATGTTTGGACATCACTTCTTTGTGGCGCAGTGTATGTTTGGACATCACTTCTTTGTGGCGCAGTGTATGTTTGGACATCACTTCTTTGTGGCGCAGTGTATGTTTGGACATCACTTCTTTGTGGCGCAGTGTATGTTTGGACATCACTTCTTTGTGGCGCAGTGTATGTTTGGACATCACTTCTTTGTGGCGCAGTGTATGTTTGGACATCACTTCTTTGTGGCGCAGTGTATGTTTGGACATCACTTCTTTGTGGCGCAGTGTATGTTTGGACATCACTTCTTTGTGGCGCAGTGTATGTTTGGACATCACTTCTTTGTGGCGCAGTGTATGTTTGGACATCACTTCTTTGTGGCGCAGTGTATGTTTGGACATCACTTCTTTGTGGCGCAGTGTATGTTTGGACATCACTTCTTTGTGGCGCAGTGTATGTTTGGACATCACTTCTTTGTGGCGCAGTGTATGTTTGGACATCACTTCTTTGTGGCGCAGTGTATGTTTGGACATCACTTCTTTGTGGCGCAGTGTATGTTTGGACATCACTTCTTTGTGGCGCAGTGTATGTTTGGACATCACTTCTTTGTGGCGCAGTGTATGTTTGGACATTACTTCTTTGTGGCGCAGTGTATGTTTGGACATTACTTCTTTGTGGCGCAGTGTATGTTTGGACATTACTTCTTTGTGGCGCAGTGTATGTTTGGACATTACTTCTTTGTGGCGCAGTGTATGTTTGGACATTACTTCTTTGTGGCGCAGTGTATGTTTGGACATTACTTCTTTGTGGCGCAGTGTATGTTTGGACATTACTTCTTTGTGGCGCAGTGTATGTTTGGACATTACTTCTTTGTGGCGCAGTGTATGTTTGGACATTACTTCTTTGTGGCGCAGTGTATGTTTGGACATTACTTCTTTGTGGCGCAGTGTATGTTTGGACATTACTTCTTTGTGGCGCAGTGTATGTTTGGACATTACTTCTTTGTGGCGCAGTGTATGTTTGGACATTACTTCTTTGTGGCGCAGTGTATGTTTGGACATTACTTCTTTGTGGCGCAGTGTATGTTTGGACATTACTTCTTTGTGGCGCAGTGTATGTTTGGACATTACTTCTTTGTGGCGCAGTGTATGTTTGGACATTACTTCTTTGTGGCGCAGTGTATGTTTGGACATTACTTCTTTGTGGCGCAGTGTATGTTTGGACATTACTTCTTTGTGGCGCAGTGTATGTTTGGACATTACTTCTTTGTGGCGCAGTGTATGTTTGGACATTACTTCTTTGTGGCGCAGTGTATGTTTGGACATTACTTCTTTGTGGCGCAGTGTATGTTTGGACATTACTTCTTTGTGGCGCAGTGTATGTTTGGACATTACTTCTTTGTGGCGCAGTGTATGTTTGGACATTACTTCTTTGTGGCGCAGTGTATGTTTGGACATTACTTCTTTGTGGCGCAGTGTATGTTTGGACATTACTTCTTTGTGGCGCAGTGTATGTTTGGACATTACTTCTTTGTGGCGCAGTGTATGTTTGGACATTACTTCTTTGTGGCGCAGTGTATGTTTGGACATTACTTCTTTGTGGCGCAGTGTATGTTTGGACATTACTTCTTTGTGGCGCAGTGTATGTTTGGACATTACTTCTTTGTGGCGCAGTGTATGTTTGGACATTACTTCTTTGTGGCGCAGTGTATGTTTGGACATTACTTCTTTGTGGCGCAGTGTATGTTTGGACATTACTTCTTTGTGGCGCAGTGTATGTTTGGACATTACTTCTTTGTGGCGCAGTGTATGTTTGGACATTACTTCTTTGTGGCGCAGTGTATGTTTGGACATTACTTCTTTGTGGCGCAGTGTATGTTTGGACATTACTTCTTTGTGGCGCAGTGTATGTTTGGACATTACTTCTTTGTTTAAGAACCGATTATAATTTTTTTTAAATGCGCAGAGTTCAATATAGCTTCAAAGTGGTCCCATTTCAATTTCATTGGTTACCTTGGATACCGAATAAATAAATAAATAGCAGGGAATTCCTCAAAATGAAATAGGAAATGTGTAGTCATTGAGGTATTGTCAGGTTTATGACAATCCCAAAACGAGTAGGTCGGCTGACGACTATGACGTCATGGACGTGCTGGACTAGACTGGACTCTGAAGGCATACAACGGAATTAACAGCACGTTGCGTATCACGTCCGCTACACGCAGCAGTCCTCAGGCCGCCGCAGGCTCAGCGTCCAGGTGGTCGCGGTGGCTTTGCCCGGACGGAGCACTGCGTAGCACCTTCTACGAATGGTTGATTACGTTAGACGTTTTCTTATCAGCTACTTAAATGAATTGTAGATCCACAAGGAGTGTCGTTTTGGCGTGTTGGATCTGGACACGCTTCATACACTAACATATTTTTCATTCCTTTGCAGCATTTAATCGGTTGAAGGTTTGACCACTTTTTACAATTTCTCATAGTTTTAGTTTTGCACCTGAAGTCCTATCTGAAAAACTTGCCCTGAACCACCGGAGAACTGAACAGTGTCACTGGTGCAGGAAGGAAGTCCAAGAACTCATCGTACCGCGCTCTCATCACCCGCGCCGGATGTAGTGACGGCCACTGAGGGCATAGCACAGCATCATGCTGAGCGGAAGCACAGCATCATGCTGAGCGGAAGCACAGCATCATGCTGAGGGGAAGCACAGCATCATGCTGAGGGCATAGCACAGCATCATGCTGAGTGGAAGCACAGCATCATTCTGAGCGGAAGCACAGCATTATGCTGAGGGGAAGCACAGCATCATGCTGAGGGCATAGCACAGCCATCATGCTGAGCGGAAGCACAGCATCATGCTGAGAGGAAGCACAGCATCATGCTGAGGGCATAGCACAGCATCATGCTGAGTGGAAGCACAGCATCATGCTGAGCGGAAGCACAGCATCATGCTGAGTGGAAGCACAGCATCATGCTGAGGGCATAGCACAGCATCATGCTGAGTGGAAGCACAGCATCATGCTGAGTGGAAGCACAGCATCATGCTAAGTAGAAGCACAGCATCATGCTGAGTGGAAGCACAGCATCATGCTGAGTGTTTCAGGGGAACGATTGTTTCACGTCAATCATCTTTTATTACGCACCATTACATAGAATGTCATTTATCATGGTCTGGCTATATGCTACTGATGCTACGAAAGATGGAATTATTACAAAAGAACTGCGATGAAGTAAATTCCGATTAATAACAAAAAATTAAATATTTACTTAGTTTAATTATTTATTCTACTTTTTATGTCATAATATTTATCATCATGGGTTTTATTTCTATAATTATCCTTAATTTGACATTAATTCCACACGGTATTCACTTTTTGGTACTACCAAAGGATTAATCAAATCAAATAAAATCATTTATTCGTTTGCAAACATGGGTAATTAGTACATAGATGTGAGATTAATAATGAGGGGCTCGTGGATAAGTAATAACAGCCACACGGGTTGATCAATCAGGTTCAGCTACGCTTGCTGCGGTCGGCCCGTGGATGGGTTCTGGGATCTTTACATATCGAGACCCCCGTGCCTCGGAAAGCACAGCCGTTGGTCCCGGCTGTCATTTTTGGATCTTTGACAGTCGTTACGGGTCGTTAGAAGCCCGAAAGTCTGACAATCAGTCTTACCAAGGGGTGTCGTATTACCCAATAACTGGGTTGTGGAGGTTAGACGGGTAGTCGCTTTATGTAAAATACTGGTATTCAGCTGGTATCCGGTTAAACTGGAAACCGACCCCAACACAGTTGAGAAAAGCCAGACAGATGATGTGAGATTAATAGCTAAACACTAAACCGACATGATTCAAATACAGTGGATTTCATTTATTACGACCTTGGTTGTAGCGACCATTTACCTATAGCGACGTTAAATCTAAGTCCCTTGAATTTAAAGCATACTTTAGTACAAAATTCATGTGGCTATAGCGACTTTGGATGTAACGCCGAGTTCGGGTGTAGCGACTGTTTTTAATGAATCATTTGTAACAAATTCCTAGAAATCCCATGCAGATATTGCGACCGGAGTCGGCCGCCAAAGACACAAAGATTTTTTTCTTTCACAAACATTTCTTATCTTTTGTTTACATCCATTGCACACAGATGGTCAGCAAGTGTGGAGACCTTTACCTTTTGTTTATAGATATCAACTAAGTAGGTAGGGGAAGCGTGTACGTTTCGGAGCTTTTATGGTTCAGTTACAAAGTGATATTCTGAGTAGCAACTGGGTTTAGTAAACTTTTGAATAAGTATGGCTGCTAGACGCACATTCACTGTTAAAGAAAAGGCGGAAATCATTTCAAAATTGAAAAACGGTGAAAACAATGCTGATTTGTGCAAAGAGTACAAAGTTTCCCATTCAACAGTATCTACGATGTGGAAAAACCGTGATAAAATATTAGAATGCTTTGAATCCAAATCCTTAAAAATTAAGAAAAACCGCAAACCGACGCATCAAGATATCGAAAACGCCCTTCTAATGTGGTTCAAAGCCCAAAGAAGCCAAAACGTACCTTTGAGCGGTCGTCTGCTGCAAGAAAAGGCTAATCAATTTGGCAGACTGTTTGGAAAAATGGATTTTGAGTGTTCGGAAAGCTGGATATACCGATTTCGTCAACGACACGATATTGTAGTAGGCAAAGTTTGTGGAGAAGCCGCTAGTGTATCGCAAAGTGACTGTGACAACTGGCTAAAAACAGTTTTCCCAAAATTGACTGAAGGTTATACTGATAGCCAAATATGGAACGCTGACGAGACAGGTTTGTTTTTTAAGTTAACTCCTGACAAAACCTTGAAATTTAAAGGGGAAAAGTGCGTTGGTGGAAAATTATCAAAAGATAGAATCACCGTGCTTGTTGCATCAAGTATGGCAGGGGAAAAAAGAAAATTATTGGTCATAGGCAAGGCAAAAAAACCCAGATGTTTCAAAAATGTTAAATCTTTGCCAGTTGATTACGAAGCAAACAAAAAGGCCTGGATGACTTCAGAGATTTTCGAAAAAGTTCTACGCAAATGGGACTCCCAGTTAAGAAATAACAAAAAGAAGATCATTTTATTTATTGACAATTGCCCAGCTCATCCTAAAATAGAGAATTTGACCAACATAAAACTGGCATTTTTACCACCAAACACTACATCAGTGATTCAACCGATTGATCAAGGGATAATTAAAACCCTCAAAAGTCATTATAGGAAGATTTTAGTACAGAAAATGATGAACGACATTGAAAACTCGGCAGGCCCGTTTTCCGTTAATATTTTAGATGCCATTGAAATGGTAACTACGGCATGGGCTCGGGTGACTCCAGATACGATCAAAAAGTGTTTTCTACACGCTGGGTTCCGTAAATCTTCGGCTATCACAACAATTGACGACGACTCCGATGATGAATTGGACATACCATTGGCACAACTGACTACAGTATCATCAAGCGGAACAAATGTTGCGGACTGGGCAACATATGTTGATATTGACAGTCAACTTATCACTACTAGCGATTTGTCCGATAGTGAAATTGTTGAAACTGTTGTTCCATCACATACGACGCAAGATGAGGAAAATGAGGAGGAAGAAGAAGATTGCAAGGAAGGTGAGATTCCTACAACTAAGGATGTGTTAGGTGTTGTAACAAAGCTTAAAAGATACTGTTTATTTGGTGATGGAAAGGATATTATAGATATTGAAGAAGTAATGAAAATAGAATACACCCTACAGCGTACACTAGCACAAAAAAATAAATTGAAGCAAACTAATATTACACATTTTTTTAAATGTACCGGTGAATAACTATGTGTGCAAATATTTTCAATAATAAATGAATATAAACTACACATGTGTACGTGTCTGTATCTCTTTACCTTTGCCTGTAACGACTTCCGGATATAACGACGAAAATAGAGTGGTCCCTTCATTGTCGTTATACCCGAAATCCACTGTATACAGTGCACAGTCCCCCGCTAGAGCTGATTAACGAATGTGGATGTTGGTCGCACTAATTAGTCATGCTAACATCGTGATTGTTATATAATATTACATGCAGTAGATGGATACTTTTACAAAATCTAATGAGAAAAAGAATAGTAACAAAGATCTTAGCTTAAACTTCAGAAATACTTCGGAAACCAGGCTCAGCAATGTAGCTTAGAGAAAATCCCCTGACACGCAGGGGAACTCGTGACGTGTGCTGACACGCAGGGGAACTCGTGACGTGTGCTGACACGCAGGGGAACTCGTGACGTGTGCTGACACGCAGGGGAACTCGTGACGTGTGCTGACACGCAGGGGAACTCGTGACGTGTGCTGACACGCAGGGGAACTCGTGACGTGTGCTGACACGCAGGGGAACTCGTGACGTGTGGTGACACGCAGGGGAACTCGTGACGTGTGGTGACACGCAGGGGAACTCGTGACGTGTGGTGACACGCAGGGGAACTCGTGACGTGTGGTGACACGCAGGGGAACTTGTGACGTGTGGTGACACGCAGGGGAACTCGTGACGTGTGCTGACACGCAGGGGAACTCGTGACGTGTGCTGACACGCAGGGGAACTCGTGACGTGTGCTGACACGCAGGGGAACTCGTGACGTGTGGTGACACGCAGGGGAACTCGTGACGTGTGCTGACACGCAGGGGAACTCGTGACGTGTGGTGACACGCAGGGGAACTCGTGACGTGTGCTGACACGCAGGGGAACTCGTGACGTGTGCTGACACGCAGGGGAACTCGTGACGTGTGCTGACACGCAGGGGAACTCGTGACGTGTGCTGACACGCAGGGGAACTCGTGACGTGTGCTGACACGCAGGGGAACTCGTGACGTGTGCTGACACGCAGGGGAACTCGTGACGTGTGCTGACACGCAGGGGAACTTGTGACGTGTGGTGACACGCAGGGGAACTCGTGACGTGTGCTGACACGCAGGGGAACTCGTGACGTGTGCTGACACGCAGGGGAACTCGTGACGTGTGGTGACACGCAGGGGAACTCGTGACGTGTGCTGACACGCAGGGGAACTCGTGACGTGTGCTGACACGCAGGGGAACTCGTGACGTGTGCTGACACGCAGGGGAACTCGTGACGTGTGCTGACACGCAGGGGAACTCGTGACGTGTGCTGACACGCAGGGGAACTCGTGACGTGTGCTGACACGCAGGGAACTCGTGACGTGTGTTGACACGCAGGGGAACTCGTGACGTGTGCTGACACGCAGGGAACTCGTGACGTATGCTGACACGCAGGGGATCTCGTGACGTGGTCTAGTCGTTAGACCTTATAAAACGTAATTGAGTAGAAAAACTAATTTATTGTATTTAAGTGATGACTCTTCTCTACCTACACAGCACACATCTACAGAACCCGAGCCGACCCGGCTGCGGGCCAGCTGTTCAGTAATTGCTAAGTCAATTTTAATGAGCTCTAAGTTACTGGCTCCATTGCTGGAAGTACTACAAGCAAACTTTAGAAGGGAGGATCTTATTCAAATATATTTTTTTATTCTATATATACCTACATGTATTTAAACAAAAGAAAATTATTATTTTATTTTGTTAATTAGATACCTAAGTACGTATCAGTAAATAATGATATAATGATATAAGTACATAATTTGTAAATTTGTAAATTTCGTTGAATATTATTTTATGTTGACTTACTTTTCTTTGATTTTGTTTTTAAATATTTTATGTTCTGCATATACTCAATTGCAATTTAGTCTTTAAATTACCCATTATATCATGACTTTAACTGTTTTGTAAATTAACATGTCCTATCTAAGAGAGCCGGGTTATCTGTAACTCAGGACCCTCCTACCTCAGACACCTTTCTCTATTTAAGATTGTGCATTTTATTAACTATGGCCTGTAATATGATGTTGAGATAAATAAAGATTTATGATTATGATAAGTAAACCAATTAAAGCAACGTTGACTCATTTAGTATTTTGTAGTCAATTCGGAAAATTAAATATCCGAGCCAGTGTAAACCGATCGCGTAACTAGATGAGTAACTTCTACCCCGTTACTGAACTCGGAACTGACAGGTAAACTAACTGAAAAGAATGTCTCGACTATTCCTCTGGCGGGACATTAAAAGACTTGTTTTTTTTTTCTTTGAACTCGCGCGGCGAAGGGCGAGCTACGTTCCGTACAAGCTTCACAAAAGATAAACGTATTAGTGCCGGCGCTAACCTGTACAACATGCACACACAACACTGAAACAACAAAGCGACATCGGCTATAAAAGTTATTTTTATGACTGCAAAGAGTAGGTACCTACGTGTCTATTAGAGGAGTACGACTCGATGTACATATGTATACAGACGTACATATGTATACAGACAGAGTTTGTTCAATTTTCCGCTGTTCTGCCTCGCTCGGCGACTGACAATGAAGCGGTTTCTATTGAGTGCGTGGCGGCTAGCGGGGCGACCTGCCAGCAGACTGACTCCCATGGGCGTCGTTGAAGGCGGATGACAAAGGAATAGCTTCCATAAAAGCCAATAACTTTTTCATACCTCTAGCATGATACAGCTTTTTGCGACTCACCTGCCGCATATTGATTGATTGAGAGTACTGCTTTAAGTCTTTTTTGCCTTCGTGAAAGTCTCTAAAAAATCTTTCACTCGCGTGAAAGATTTTATTTCCATTAAGTGTGGTAGACAATTGCTAAGCACGGGTAATTAATTACTGTTACAATAGTCCCCGGCGAGCACAGCGCCGGTAGAAATAATTACTGTTACAATAGTCCCCGGCGAGCACAGCGCCGGTAGAAATAATTACTGTTACAATAGTCCCCGGCGAGCACAGCGCCGGTAGAAATAATTACTGTTACAATAGTCCCCGGCGAGCACAGCGCCGGTAGAAATAATTACTGTTACAATAGTCCCCGGCGAGCACAGCGCCGGTAGAAATAATTACTGTTACAATAGTCCCCGGCGAGCACAGCGCCGGTAGAAATAATTACTGTTACAATAGTCCCCGGCGAGCACAGCGCCGGTAGAAATAATTACTGTTACAATAGTCCCCGGCGAGCACAGCGCCGGTAGAAATAATTACTGTTACAATAGTCCCCGGCGAGCACAGCGCCGCCGCCGGTAGAAGTAATTGCTTTGGTACATATATTTGTTGCGGTTGTTGAGGATCTTAGTTGACTCGGGTGACTGCACAGCTATCAGCGAACTATGCCACGGTGTTATAGTTTGATATGAGCCGGCTGCGAGTGACGCACGAGAGAAAAGCGGCTGCGAGTGACACACGAGAGACAAGCGGCTGCGAGTGACGCACGAGAGACAAGCGGCTGCGAGTGACACACGAGAGACAAGCGGCTGCGAGTGACACACGAGAGACAAGCGGCTACGAGTGACACACGAGAGACAAGCGGCTGCGAGTGACACACGAGAGACAAGCGGCTGCGAGTGACACACGAGAGACAAGCGGCTACGAGTGACACACGAGAGACAAGCGGCTGCGAGTGACACACGAGAGACAAGCGGCTGCGAGTGACACGAGAGACAAGCGGCTGCGAGTGACGCACGAGAGACAAGCGGCTGCGAGTGACACACGAGAGACAAGCGGCTGCGAGTGACACACGAGAGACAAGCGGCTACGAGTGTCACACGAGAGACAAGCGGCTGCGAGTGACACACGAGAGACAAGCGGCTACGAGTGTCACACGAGAGACAAGCGGCTGCGAGTGACACACGAGAGACAAGCGGCTACGAGTGTCACACGAGAGACAAGCGGCTGCGAGTGACACACGAGAGACAAGCGGCTGCGAGTGACACACGAGAGACAAGCGGCTGCGAGTGACACGAGAGACAAGCGGCTGCGAGTGACGCACGAGAGACAAGCGGCTGCGAGTGACACACGAGAGACAAGCGGCTGCGAGTGACACACGAGAGACAAGCGGCTACGAGTGTCACACGAGAGACAAGCGGCTGCGAGTGACACACGAGAGACAAGCGGCTACGAGTGTCACACGAGAGACAAGCGGCTGCGAGTGACACACGAGAGACAAGCGGCTACGAGTGTCACACGAGAGACAAGCGGCTGCGAGTGACACACGAGAGACAAGCGGCTTAATCATCTACTTATCGTTATTTAAGCCTGCAGGCCTGTTACAGCTTAGTCCGTCTCTTTCTTCGTAACTGTGCACTCTAACAATATACTTAATTCACTCATTAACTTTCAAATACGGAGCTTTATAATTCCGTTTCTGAAACCTGTCAATATACAATGAATATTATTACATAACCAGGTTTAACGACAGTCTTGCTTTTTTTATGACACGTTAACAATAGATTTATCCACAAAGAACCCCCAACACTATCGGTAAACTAACTAACAATTAGACCATGACTGTTGGTCCTGCATTACACCGAGCGAGCATGTTTCGCAGCCACTTAGAGCTAGACTCCTTCAGCGTCAGATAAATGTTACATCCATCGTGGTGCCCTCAGTGGAACATGAAACGATCCTGACAGTACCCGAAGTAAGGGGGGATTATTATAGTAATAAAGTTAGTGGTGGCAGCAGGACGAGTGAGGACGAGTGATGATCGCATGACGTCACGTTACGGTCCCGCGGCCGCCTCCGCCGACACGACGGCAAGTGATGGGCCGGTTGTACCAGACTCGAGACCGCGTGACACCCCCCACCCGCGTACCCCCGTGTTGCAAGGCGGTGACGCTAATGTTTAGCAGGGTAGGCATGAATATACCGTCACGTGCAAGTATCGCGCAGATGGCGTTCAATTTATGAAAGTCATTAATGCGGTTCCGCGGGCTGCTTATCAAATATTAATTCGCGTATAATAATAATTAATAATTTATTTCAGAGAATCTCCATTTAAGTTACTTAATCAAAAACGGTATAAACGTGCACTGTATTCTTGAAACAATCTGAGATTATGGGGACATAATTACGTCTACGCATGTTTACATAATTATTAAACCAAACTCAACTCGGGTTTAGTCATAGCGCGTCACGCTGGTTTTATTATTCCAATCATTCCAGATTGGAATAATAAAACTGTTAGACAATCATTCAAGATAATTATACTGATGGAGCCTAATATACCTCTGGGTAAACTGAACGTTCTATAATACACCATGAAAGTGCCCAGTAGCAGTAGTAAGTACTTTGTTCCCGATAGGTGAGTAAAGATAGACACGAGGCTAAAAGTCAGAGCTTTACAAATGATGAAGTATGGGACTCGAGCAGGAGCAGGCTCGAGCGCTGCGCACGCGCCGCTATAATATGTTATGCGAGCAGGAGCAGGCTCGAGCGCTGCGCACGCGCCGCTATAATATGTTATGCGAGCAGGAGCAGGCTCGAGCGCTGCGCACGCGCCGCTATAATATGTTATGCGAGCAGGAGCAGACTCAAGCGCTGCGCACGCGCCGCTATAATATGTTATTCTGGTATCAGCGAGGATATAAATCAGGTGTGTTTTTAAACCTGTTAATTTTTTGTCGGCTCGTCAATTTTTCATTTTTATATCCGGGTTGGCTTTGTACAGTATTTCTGAACACATAGTTCTTTCTTATATTCACAGCCCCTTACGAGGTGGAATTTTCATTTTCTATCTAAAAAGCGGACAGAGTCGTCTACTTATTTGAAAACGATTTTAAACTCTCACGAAGACGAATTCTCCCGCACCATCGATATATCTGTACCACGTCCCGCACCGGGTTTACTAAACTTTTAGCTTTATTCATCGTGTCTAAAATACCACATGAATTTTGGTAAATCGTTACGATTGTTGAAGCAAATCTAATTCAGAACGCGGAACATATTAAATTATGATTTTATGCACCGGTTTGTTATTCACTGCTCTCTGCTTGACATTAATTTACAAGTTCCGTTTCAATACATTCCACATCATCGCTGGTATTGTTCCAGCTGTTGACACTACTACTGCAGCAGTAATGAGCAAAAATGTAACCTGGGTACCTATTAGTGAGAGTGCCTCGGCAGCCGGTTAGTGCCAGGCGGAGAGCCCGCGGGGCCTGTCAGCGGAGTGTAAACACGCGACGGGCTGGCAGCGCGCCTGTGCCGCGACACAGCCGCTCCACTACTGCGGGAGCTCGGCGGCACGCGGCAGCGCCACTGGGCGGCAGCTGCCCGGTGCTGGCAGGCGCCAGGCACTGTAGGCGGGCAGGCGCACGGCGCGGTGCGGCGGGCAGGTGGCGCGGCCGGTGCCTGCGGGCGGCTGTCGGCTGCCGCGCGCGGCTCGCACTGCCGCCCCTCGCCGCGCCGCCGCCGTATCGACGCCCGCCGCCGCCGCCCTCTGCCCTCACTCTACCACACTGGCGGACATGTGCCAGCGACTCCGCTGCCGACTCTGATGCGATCAAATAACAATATATTATCATTTTATTATTTTTTTCCACATTTGAAACATCTCGCCGTGTTCCATTATCTCTGACCATGACTGACTTCATTGACTTTTAGCCGAGTCCATGTTCAGAATTCTGAACTAAAAATATGTATTTCTTGTGAACTTATTACACATATTACAGCAGTCTTAAGAATAGGTTTATAAAATAAAATTAGCGCAAGTTACGTCTAGTTCCCTATTTATTTTATTAGCCGTTACATTATAAGTTCGTTCAGCGGAGCTTGTGCAGTAGGCAGCTAGCTACCTGCCTACTGCACAATGTTGCAGTAGGCAGCTAGCTACCTGCCTACTGCACAATGTTGCAGTAGGCAGCTAGCTACCTGCCTACTACACAATGTTGCAGTAGGCCAGGTAGCTAGCTGCCTGCTACACAATGTTGCAGTAGGCAGCTAGCTACCTGCGTGCTACACAATGTTGCAGTAGGCAGCTAGCTACCTGCCTACTACACAATGTTGCAGTAGGCAGCTAGCTACCTGCGTGCTACACAATGTTGCAGTAGGCAGCTAGCTACCTGCCTACTACACAATGTTGCAGTAGGCAGCTAGCTACCTGCGTGCTACACAATGTTGCAGTAGGCAGCTAGCTACCTGCGTGCTACACAATGTTGCAGTAGGCAGCTAGCTACCTGCGTGCTACACAATGTTGCAGTAGGCAGCTAGCTACCTGACTGCTACACAATGTTGCAGTAGGCAGCTAGCTACCTGCCTACTGCACAATGTTGCAGTAGGCAGCTAGCTACCTGCCTACTACACAATGTTGCAGTAGGCAGCTAGCTACCTGCGTGCTACACAATGTTGCAGTAGGCAGCTAGCTACCTGCGTGCTACACAATGTTGCAGTAAGCAGCTAGCTACCTGCGTGCTACACAATGTTGCAGTAGGCAGCTAGCTACCTGCCTACTACACAATGTTGCAGTAGGCAGCTAGCTACCTGCGTGCTACACAATGTTGCAATAGGCAGCTAGCTACCTGCCTACTACACAATGTTGCAGTAGGCAGCTAGCTACCTGCGTGCTACACAATGTTGCAGTAAGCAGCTAGCTACCTGCGTGCTACACAATGTTGCAGTAGGCAGCTAGCTACCTGCCTGCTACACAATGTTGCAGTAGGCAGGTAGCTACCTGCGTGCTACACAATGTTGCAGTACAATTGTGATCACTATACTCAAGGTCAAGGTGTAAGGTATTACTGTCGTTCTTGGAAATCGTTGTGACTCCAATTAGATCAGTTCCGCACTGTGACAAGTTTCTAAGCCAAAAGTAAATGTAACTTATAGTACACTAGCAGCGCCCCGCGGTTTCACCCGCATCAGTCTCGATCCCGTGGGAATATCGGGATAAAAAGTATTTCATATGTTAATCCAGGTTATAAACTATCTGTGCGCCAAATATCCAAGTCCGTTTTGTAGTTTTTGCGTGATAGAGTAACAAACATCCATCCTGTGGTGCTATTCTGGAAAGATCTCACCGTGAAAATGTAGGTGAAGTGAGCGTGATGTGAACTGTCATCCCACCTTACTCTACTAGGGATTGAGCTCACTTCAAACTCACTTCAGCTAAGTGCTCACGGTGTGATGTTTACAGAATAGATCGGCAGCTATCCTTACAAACTTTCGCGTTTATAATATTAGTAGAAAGTAATATCAATTTGCCCACATTTTGCATTGCTCATAATAACATCCAAGTCTACACATTTGTCAGCTAGATGTCAACGACAAATAGATTGGAGACAGTGAGCTCGTAAAAGCAGGAATAGTGTGCAAGTGATAGGCTGGCAGGTGGCGCCGGCGCCGGCGGCCGGCTGCAGGCGAGAGGTGGCTTCCTTTGAGGAAGCGAGCGGACGGCGGCCGGCTGCAGGCGAGAGGTGGCTTCCTTTGAGGAAGCGAGCGGACGGCGGCCGGCTGCAGGCGAGAGGTGGCTTCCTTTGAGGAAGCGAGTAGACGGCGGCCGGCTGCAGGCGAGAGGTGGCTTCCTTTGAGGAAGCGAGCGGACGGCGGCCGGCTGCAGGCGAGAGGTGGCTTCCTTTGAGGAAGCGAGCGGACGGCGGCCGGCTGCAGGCGAGAGGTGGCTTCCTTTGAGGAAGCGAGCGGACGGCGGCCGGCTGCAGGCGAGAGGTGGCTTCCTTTGAGGAAGCGAGCGGACGGCGGCCGGCTGCAGGCGAGAGGTGGCTTCCTTTGAGGAAGCGAGCGGACGGCGGCCGGCTGCAGGCGAGAGGTGGCTTCCTTTGAGGAAGCGAGCGGACGGCGGCCGGCTGCAGGCGAGAGGTGGCTTCCTTTGAGGAAGCGAGCGGACGGCGGCCGGCTGCAGGCGAGAGGTGGCTTCCTTTGAGGAAGCGAGCGGACGGCGGCCGGCTGCAGGCGAGAGGTGGCTTCCTTTGAGGAAGCGAGCGGACGGCGGCCGGCTGCAGGCGAGAGGTGGCTTCCTTTGAGGAAGCGAGCGGACGGCGGCCGGCTGCAGGCGAGAGGTGGCTTCCTTTGAGGAAGCGAGCGGACGGCGGCCGGCTGCAGGCGAGAGGTGGCTTCCTTTGAGGAAGCGAGCGGACGGCGGCCGGCTGCAGGCGAGAGGTGGCTTCCTTTGAGGAAGCGAGCGGACGGCGGCCGGCTGCAGGCGAGAGGTGGCTACCTTTGAGGAAGCGAGCGGACGGCGGCCGGCTGCAGGCGAGAGGTGGCTTCCTTTGAGGAAGCGAGCGGACGGCGGCCGGCTGCAGGCGAGAGGTGGCTTCCTTTGAGGAAGCGAGCGGACGGCGGCCGGCTGCAGGCGAGAGGTGGCTTCCTTTGAGGAAGCGAGCGGACGGCGGCCGGCTGCAGGCGAGAGGTGGCTACCTTTGAGGAAGCGAGCGGACGGCGGCCGGCTGCAGGCGAGAGGTGGCTTCCTTTGAGGAAGCGAGCGGACGGCGGCCGGCTGCAGGCGAGAGGTGGCTTCCTTTGAGGAAGCGAGCGGACGGCGGCCGGCTGCAGGCGAGAGGTGGCTTCCTTTGAGGAAGCGAGCGGACGGCGGCCGGCTGCAGGCGAGAGGTGGCTTCCTTTGAGGAAGCGAGCGGACGGCGGCCGGCTGCAGGCGAGAGGTGGCTTCCTTTGAGGAAGCGAGTAGACGGCGGCCGGCTGCAGGCGAGAGGTGGCTACCTTTGAGGAAGCGAGCGGACGGCGGCCGGCTGCAGGCGAGAGGTGGCTACCTTTGAGGAAGCGAGCGGACGGCGGCCGGCTGCAGGCGAGAGGTGGCTTCCTTTGAGGAAGCGAGCGGACGGCGGCCGGCTGCAGGCGAGAGGTGGCTTCCTTTGAGGAAGCGAGCGGACGCCGACTTGAGGTCAGCCTCCGATCGTTGCCGTAGAGCGTCCGTCAGGCCGAGCCTACTTGTGCGCGTGTTCGTTGTTCACTGTACACGCTACTCGATATGCAACGCGTTGAGACAAATCATAACTTTGTAAGTATTGTACAACATAATGTGGGACTGCATCCGACCCATAATATACTTCCTGACAACGCACACTTGAAACTTATTATTTTGATATCCGCTTTTTATAAATCGTCTCGGACGATTCGCTTACATATCGGTACGTCTGTCACCCGGACCTACAAGGTCTACGTGTCAGGTAGCCGGGCAGACGGCGTCTGTCGGGGTAGCCGGGCAGACGGCGTCTGTCGGGGTAGCCGGGCAGACGGCGTCTGTCGGCTGTCCGGCCAGGCGCGGAGGGCAGTGCGTACCTATGTGGCATCCGAGTGGAACAGACTAATCATGGTCATGGTCACATTGATGGTCCCAGTGGAACTAATCATGATCATGGTCACATTGATGGTCACAGTGGAACTAATCATGGTCATGGTCACATTGATGGTCACAGTGGAACTAATCATGATCATGGTCACATTGATGGTCACAGTGGAACTAATCATGATCATGGTCACATTGATGGTCACAGTGGAACTAATCATGATCATGGTCACATTGATGGTCACAGTGGAACTAATCATGGTCATGGTCACATTGATGGTCACAGTGGAACTAATCATGATCATGGTCACATTGATGGTCACAGTGGAACTAATCATGGTCATGGTCACATTGATGGTCACAGTGGAACTAATCATGATCATGGTCACATTGATGGTCACAGTGGAACTAATCATGGTCATGGTCACATTGATGGTCACAGTGGAACTAATCATGATCATGGTCACATTGATGGTCACAGTGGAACTAATCATGATCATGGTCACATTGATGGTCACAGTGGAACTAATCATGATCATGGTCACATTGATGGTCACAGTGGAACTAATCATGATCATGGTCACATTGATGGTCACAGTGGAACTAATCATGATCATGGTCACATTGATGGTCACAGTGGAACTAATCATGGTCATGGTCACATTGATGGTCACAGTGGAACTAATCATGATCATGGTCACATTGATGGTCACAGTGGAACTAATCATGGTCATGGTCACATTGATGGTCACAGTGGAACTAATCATGATCATGGTCACATTGATGGTCACAGTGGAACTAATCATGGTCATGGTCACATTGATGGTCACAGTGGAACTAATCATGATCATGGTCACATTGATGGTCACAGTGGAACTAATCATGATCATGGTCACATTGATGGTCACAGTGGAACTAATCATGATCATGGTCACATTGATGGTCACAGTGGAACTAATCATGGTCATGGTCACATTGATGGTCACAGTGGAACTAATCATGATCATGGTCACATTGATGGTCACAGTGGAACTAATCATGGTCATGGTCACATTGATGGTCACAGTGGAACTAATCATGATCATGGTCATATTGATGGTCACAGTGGAACTAATCATGGTCATGGTCACATTGATGGTCACAGTGGAACTAATCATGATCATGGTCACATTGATGGTCACAGTGGAACTAATCATGATCAATGTGGCCACAGCGTCTCGTCGTGGCGTCAGAATAAGAGATGACGTGAACGTGGACGTCCAGCAATAGCGCCACAAGCACACTTTCGCAAAGCTTGTAAGTGTTATGAACTGTGTCGTGTTGCATAGTTTACAATCAGAGCTTTGGCTCTGTATGAACTGTGTCGTGTTGCATAGTTTACAATCAGAGCTTTGGCTCTGTATGAAACTGTTATTAAGTTATCACACGGCTAAACTGGTGAACCAATGTTGAGGAGTTGTGAGCAGAGTTAGCTTAAGCCCCGAGGAAGGACTAGTACAGGCATATATTTATTTTAAAACAATTCCTTGAATGGGGTGTGGAAGTTTGTTTGAGGAAAACTTGAAATTCCATCGGCCAAAGCGAAATCCCGCGGGAGCGGGCGGCCGGGAATTATCCCACGGAAACGTACTATCGGGATAAAAGTATCCTATGTGTTAATCCAGGTTAAAACTATCTGTGTGACAAATTTCATCCAAACCCTATTAGGAGCATAATACTAATGATTGCAATACTATCGTGAACTCCGCGCCAGTGAAGCTCCCGCGCGGCATGGTTTTGTCTGATATCTTCAACAATCATCGCCATATGTCAGCCAATTTACAAAAAGCCTAGTGACACCTAAACCTTCCTCAAAAACCGTATGAAAATCCGTTCGGTAGTTTTTGAGTATATCGCGTTTAGACAGACAGACAGACGCGGCGGGGTGACTTTGTTTTGTAATATGTAGTGATGCAAATAAGTCTTATTTATTTATTTATTTATTTATTTATTTAAGCAGTATGGAAGACTTACAGCTAAAACAAATAGGCCAAGTTCAGTAAATAAGACTGTCAGCCAATTACAAGTCTTCACTTATAAAAAATAGAAAAGGTAAGTAATTTCTATGGACATTGACAACAAGTTATTCAGTAATATAACAATACTATATATAAAGTTATATCCGCGACGTCACGCAGCGCCCCAAGCGCTGCCCGCCGCCCAGTACTTATATCCGCGACGTCACGCAGCGCTCCAGGCGCTGCCCGCCGCCCAGTACTTATATCCGCGACTTCACGCTGCGCTCCAGGCGCTGCCCGCCGCCCAGTACTTATATCCGCGACTTCACGCTGCGCTCCAGGCGCTGCCCGCCGCCCAGTACTTATATCCGCGACTTCACGCTGCGCTCCAGGCGCTGCCCGCCGCCCAGTACTTATATCCGCGACGTCACGCAGCGCTCCAGGCGCTGCCCGCCGCCCAGTACTTATATCCGCGACTTCACGCTGCGCTCCAGGCGCTGCCCGCCGCCCAGTACTTATATCCGCGACTTCACGCAGCGCTCCAGGCGCTGCCCGCCGCCCAGTACTTATATCCGCGACTTCACGCTGCGCTCCAGGCGCTGCCCGCCGCCCAGTACTTATATCCGCGACGTCACGCAGCGCTCCAGGCGCTGCCCGCCGCCCAGTACTTATATCCGCGACTTCACGCTGCGCTCCAGGCGCTGCCCGCCGCCCAGTACTTATATCCGCGACGTCACGCAGCGCTCCAGGCGCTGCCCGCCGCCCAGTACTTATATCCGCGACTTCACGCTGCGCTCCAGGCGCTGCCCGCCGCCCAGTACTTATATCCGCGACTTCACGCAGCGCTCCAGGCGCTGCCCGCCGCCCAGTACTTATATCCGCGACGTCACGCAGCGCTCCAGGCGCTGCCCGCCGCCCAGTACTTATATCCGCGACTTCACGCTGCGCTCCAGGCGCTGCCCGCCGCCCAGTACTTATATCCGCGACTTCACGCAGCGCTCCAGGCGCTGCCCGCCGCCCAGTACTTATATCCGCGACGTCACGCAGCGCTCCAGGCGCTGCCCACCGCCCAGTACTTATATCCGCGACTTCACGCTGCGCTCCAGGCGCTGCCCGCCGCCCAGTACTTATATCCGCGACTTCACGCAGCGCTCCAGGCGCTGCCCGCCGCCCAGTACTTATATCCGCGACTTCACGCTGCGCTCCAGGCGCTGCCCGCCGCCCAGTACTTATATCCGCGACTTCACGCAGCGCTCCAGGCGCTGCCCGCCGCCCAGTACTTATATCCGCGACTTCACGCTGCGCTCCAGGCGCTGCCCGCCGCCCAGTACTTATATCCGCGACTTCACGCAGCGCTCCAGGCGCTGCCCGCCGCCCAGTACTTATATCCGCGACTTCACGCTGCGCTCCAGGCGCTGCCCGCCGCCCAGTACTTATATCCGCGACTTCACGCAGCGCTCCAGGCGCTGCCCGCCGCCCAGTACTTATATCCGCGACTTCACGCTGCGCTCCAGGCGCTGCCCGCCGCCCAGTACTTATATCCGCGACTTCACGCAGCGCTCCAGGCGCTGCCCGCCGCCCAGTACTTATATCCGCGACTTCACGCTGCGCTCCAGGCGCTGCCCGCCGCCCAGTACTTATATCCGCGACTTCACGCAGCGCTCCAGGCGCTGCCCGCCGCCCAGTACTTATATCCGCGACTTCACGCTGCGCTCCAGGCGCTGCCCGCCGCCCAGTACTTATATCCGCGACTTCACGCAGCGCTCCAGGCGCTGCCCGCCGCCCAGTACTTATATCCGCGACTTCACGCTGCGCTCCAGGCGCTGCCCGCCGCCCAGTACTTATATCCGCGACTTCACGCAGCGCTCCAGGCGCTGCCCGCCGCCCAGTACTTATATCCGCGACTTCACGCTGCGCTCCAGGCGCTGCCCGCCGCCCAGTACTTATATCCGCGACTTCACGCTGCGCTCCAGGCGCTGCCCGCCGCCCAGTACTTATATCCGCGACTTCACGCAGCGCTCCAGGCGCTGCCCGCCGCCCAGTACTGCGGCTAACTGTCGGTGCTACCATCACGGTCATTATATGTATCATTATTATACTTTGTTACGCGGTGGGTACGAATATTATGGAGATTTTGATGAAATTTACAGAGGATTACAATTTAAACACTCTCCAATGTTTAGATGCTCTCAAAAAAAAACAGTTAATCAACGCAGGTTTTGTTATATTTACAATCAAACATGCAGAACCATGTTGCAAAATAAATGTACGTAGAAACTTTGATATTTGATATTTATCTACTTTAAGAATTGTACGAATACGCTCAATTAGGTTTCAATACTGTGACTAACTGGCTTCAAAGTAATTTACTAACGTTAAATGCTGACAAGACAAAATATATTCAATTCTCCATGCGCAAGCCTCAAATTAATATTACTCATCCTCATCTTTTTGCTCATAAATGTGCTCTCCACACAATCAGTACATGTGACTGTCCTTTTATCCTTCAAACATGCAACATTAAATATCTCGGAGTAATAATAGACGAGACTCTCTCTTTTAGACCACACATTGAGAGTCTGATTAAAAGAGTGCGCAAATTAATCTATGTCTTTAAAAAACTGCGAACTATTGCGGATCCAAAAGTAATCACACAAGTTTATTTGGCCCTAGGGCAATCCGTAATCCAGTACTGTATCACTTCATGGGGTGGAGCACCCAAAACTCACTTACTCCCTCTTGAAAGAGCTCAGAGAGCCATATTAAAAGTAGCCAATTTCCATCCCTTTCTCTATCCCACAGATCTCCTATACAAATCCTGCAACGTACTGACAGTTCGCCAGCTTTTCATTATGCAACTGGTATTAAAACAGCACACCATGCTTACTTACAACACGGAAAATACTAATAAGAGACGGAATGATATTGCCTGCGAGTCTAATTCCTTTTCAAAATATGTTTTTATAAATAGATTTTTTACATTTTTAGGTCCATTTGTATACAATAGACTAAATAAGAAACTAAGTATCTATAAGTTAAATTATTATAGCTGTAAAAAGACAATTGTGCAATATTTATTAAGCATCTCGTACGTAGAGACAGAAGACCTTCTTTTTGTATGTAAATAAAATGTGATGTGTCCTCTAATTTTAAGTTTTTATTATAGGTAATTGATAAATTGTTATTTTATTATTGATGTGTACATAAGCACTATCTAGCCTGAAACACAGGTTTCAACCTAGTTCAGGCAAATCAGCAACTGTGTTCTGTAAAAATTGTTTGTAAAATATTTTAATGTAAATGTGCCCTGTTTTCTAAATAAACGATATATTATATTATATTATATATATATTATTATATTTATACTAAGTAATATTGGAATGAGAAAAGTTTTCAGTAGTTTTGAAACCCACTTACTTTGCAACCCCAATCACCTAGTTCCATAACCACATTCGCGCAATATTGTTAGCACTTATAAGTATTTTATATGTAGATAACATACATAAGATAAAATAAAGAGACCGGGGTCGCCGCTTCAAGAGATTCCGTCGATTCGTTAGGTTACTGAGACAAACGTTATCTGTCGGGAACGAAGCGCGTGCTCCTCAACTATAGCAGCTTTGCATCGCATACGACGCCGCCGGACGCGCTTGAATGTGACACCCTCCCGCCAAAATATGGCACATGCATTACGTCTATTTACTACACCGATCCCGGCGTAGTGTCGTAGTGTAGGTACGCCGCACATAAAGCTCTCTAAAGGCATCATAAACGGCACAAGGCATTCCCGAACCCGCGCCGACTCGTCGGGCGTGTTGTGAAACCTTTTAGAATGGGTAAACTAAAGCCTGTGAGTCCTAAAGGAGTCAAATGGAGGTACTTAATGCTTGTGTCGTGAGATGCAAGCTTTCATCGCTACCCAGCAGCGTCTACACCTAGTTAAGGATCTAATAGATGAATGCGACTAAGCGTTCATTTGTAACACTCCGTCTGTGTCACACAAGCGCTCCCTCCGCGCAATAGTAAGTGCGCACCTCCGCACCTGTCCACTCGAAAGCGAAGCGATAACGGTGACAGCTTCACGTAGACACGTCTGACGAAGTGAAAGAATAAACATGACGTGTCAATTTAATACATTGTGCACGTCACGCCTCCCGCGCCTCCCGCTACCACAATCAAATAATTTTCCATCGTACGCTTGAGTCGTGGACACTCGCCGTGTGTTGTGTGTGTAGTGTGCCCGAGTGGCGCACGTGTGTGTGGGGCGCGCTCGGGGGGCGGCAGTGGTGGCGCGCGTATCGTAACATGGTTGCGAGCTAATGAGCGTGATCACCTCCCACAGCGACGCTAAATGAGATAACTTGTCCCTCGTTCGCCGGAAATTGCAGAACATCGATAAGTTTCCTCTTCAGTAAATCCCACTGAGTTTTATTGTTGAGGTAGGTATTACTTTCTGTCTACGTAGCGGGGTTCAAGACATTGACATCACGTGTCATCTTTGGTTATAGTTATGCTATAGGTACTGTTGCTGGGTGTTTAGAGTTCATAAACCATTACGCGTAGGTACATAAATACGTCACCAGTGTACCAGCGCGTGCCGTGAGTAGCGAATAGGAAGCCTATTATAAAAAGGGTCACGTGGCCCCCCGAGTCCTGCGATCACTATTTGTTTGTCCTGCGCCTGCGCTCTGATTGTGGCAGTATCTCCTCTGTGCGCATACTATGGTAGGTAGCTGTTGCCAAACCAGGCTTTTTTTTAATAAACCTTCACAGAATGGAAAAATAAGTGACGTTGTTTATATTCAAAACATTGTTAACATAAGTAATGTTTATATTATGACCAACTAACAACCAGCTCTACAGTATTTGTGCCTCAACGTGCCTCATCAGCGGTGGGGTGTCATTTGCAACGTACCCCTTTTCACTCAAAAATTACCGCCTGCTCTGGATCTATACAAACAGAATGGTTTCTGTAAGAACATGGATTTGTTAGAAGCAGAAAGTTAAATCGTATCTTATTGTTCTAAGGAATGCACCTCTAAGCGGGCGAACTGTCGTGTTAACGTCCGGATAAGTAAGTACAAGCAGCTATAGAAGCAGATGTTATCGTGGTGGCGCTGTGGTGGCGCGTGGTGGCGTGTGGTGGCGTGTGGTGGCGGGCGTTAGGCGGTGGTGCACGATGCGCGGAGCGTGCTGGCGTGGGGCGCGCGGTGCACTGCTCTGCTGACCTACTTCGCGACGTTAATCGTATCACGTGAAAAAGCTTGCGTGTGCCGGTCGTTGACCCGCCGCCCGCCGGCAGCGGCCCTCAACCCGCCGCGTCGTGCCGCGCGGCCAACCCTTTCCTGCTGGAAGGCCACTCGATGCCCTCCATCCTTGTCTATAATGTGCCATCACTTGAACACCTCTTTAGAAATTTGAAATGGTGCTGTTGCAGGTATCACTCATGCATGTGTCTACTGGTGGCGACGAGCGGACACCATGGTGCCGTTGCAGGTATCACTCATGCATGTGTCTACTGGTGGCGACGAGCGGACACCATGGTGCCGTTGCAGGTATCACTCATGCATGTGTCTACTGGTGGCGACGAGCGGACACCATGGTGCCGTTGCAGGTATCACTCATGCATGTGTCTACTGGTGGCGACGAGCGGACACCATGGTGCCGTTGCAGGTATCACTCATGCATGTGTCTACTTATACTTAGCTAGATTCTTACTATTGTTCAGACAAAACGTACCTACATACTCCCAAACACTTATAACAATGTAAGTAGATAACAACTTTTACTATGGGACCAAACCTGAAATCGATTTCGCGATTGACGAGTTATGCGAACATATATATGTTCGCATAACTCGTCAAACTGTAGAGAACAGCTGATTTTTTTTCGTGATTTCAGGTTTGCTCCCATAGTAAAAGTTGTTCATAATGATGAGTACAATGACCCCTTAAGAGGTTGTGTGTTATTTAAGTTACACCTTGTATATTTTGATTATAAGTCGACGAATGTTCTACTTCAACTCATCAGTTTTGTTTGGTTTTCGCCAGTCTGTAGGTATGGCCCAAACAGAAGGTGGCTCCCCGCTGCCTGGTTCCTGATCCCCGCAACTTCATGTTATGAGAAGGCGGCTCCCCGCTGCCCGGTTCCCGCTCTCCGCAACTTCAAGTTATGAGAAAGTGGCTCCCTGCAACTTCATGTTATGAGAAAGCGGCTCCTCACTGCCCGGTTCCCGCTCTCCGCAACTTCATGTTATGAGAAGGCGGCTCCCCGCTGCCCGGTTCCCGCTCTCCGCAACTTCAAGTTATGAGAAAGTGGCTCCCTGCAACTTCATGTTATGAGAAGGCGGCTCTCCGCTGCCCGGTTCCCGCTCCCCGCAACTTCATGTTATGACAAAGCAGCTCCCCGCTGCCCGTTTCCCGCTCCTCGGAACTTTATGGTATGAGAAGGCGGCTCCCCGCTGCCCGGTTCCCGCTCTCCGTAACTTCATGTTATGAGAAGGCGGCTCTCCGCTGCCCGGTTCCCGCTCCCCGCAACTTCATGTTATGAGAAGGCGGCTCCCCGCTGCCCGGTTCCCGCTCTCCGTAACTTCATGTTATGAGAAGGCGGCTCCCCACAACTTCATGTTATGAGAAGGCGGCTCCCCGCTGCCCGGTTCCCGCTCTCCGTAACTTCATGTTATGAGAAGGCGGCTCCCCGCTGCCCGGTTCCCGCTCTCCGCAACTTCATGTTATGAGAAGGCGGCTCCCCGCTGCCCGGTTCCCGCTCTCCGCAACTTCATGTTATGAGAAGGCGGCTCCCCGCTGCCCGGTTCCCGCTCTCCGCAACTTCATGTTATGAGAAGGCGGCTCCCCGCTGCCCGGTTCCCGCTCTCCGTAACTTCATGTTATGAGAAGGCGGCTCCCCGCTGCCCGGTTCCCGCTGTCCGCAACTTTATGTTATGAGAAGGCGGCTCCCCGCTGCCCGGTTCCCGCTCTCCGCAACTTCTTGTTATGAGAAGGCGGCTCCCCGCTGCCCGGTTCCCGCTGTCCGCAACTTTATGTTATGAGAAGGCGGCTACCCGCTGCCCGGTTCCCGCTGTCCGCAACTTTATGTTATGAGAAGGCGGCTCCCCGCTGCCCGGTTCCCGCTCTCCGCAACTTCATGTTATGAGAAGGCGGCTCCCCGCTGCCCGGTTCCCGCTCTCCGTAACTTCATGTTATGAGAAGGCGGCTCCCCGCTGCCCGGTTCCCGCTGTCCGCAACTTTATGTTATGAGAAGGCGGCTCCCCGCTGCCCGGTTCCCGCTCTCCGCAACTTCATGTTATGAGAAGGCGGCTCCCCGCTGCCCGGTTCCCGCTGTCCGCAACTTTATGTTATGAGAAGGCGGCTCCCCGCTGCCCGGTTCCCGCTCTCCGTAACTTCATGTTATGAGAAGGCGGCTCCCCGCTGCCCGGTTCCCGCTGTCCGCAACTTTATGTTTTGAGAAGGCGGCTCGCGTCAATTGCGATTGGGTAGCGGGATTTATAAAAATGGATAACTCTGAGCGACTACAGCGAAAAGCTTTCCTTTCATAGCTAATTTCGTTGTCTTCGTAACTTTTGTAGGTTATTTTTATTTGTAAATCTTAACTCAACAGAGCCTTTGGGCTTTAAATGTGTTTCCACGATTTTTATCTCAACAAGTCCATTGTCTGTAATACTCGTGTCAGCCGGTAAAGCAGACTCAATATTACGCGTTTTTGAGCACGTGTCATTACTGATATAAATTCAGTCATTTCTCTTAGGTCGTTCGATGAAACTGTTAGCCGAGACAAAGCGTCTGCAGCCGCATTTCCTTGCCCCTTACATATTCTACAACATAATCATATTCTTCGAGTATTAACCTAAATTTTAGTAACCTGCTAGCTAGGTGGGACTTTCATGTTAAACAAATAAAGTAAGGGCTTATGATCAGTTTTTATCTTAAATTATCGGTCATATAGTTAACTATATGACCTATATGACCAGGATGCGTCAGGTTGTAAAATAAATTAATTTTTATCTGAGAAATCTGGGTAGTGCAAAACTGGATGCGTGATAATACTCCGTTTCGAGGTCTGGAATGACTGGTTACAACTTTCATCCCAGAGAAATAGAACGTTTTTTATAACAATTTGAGTGGATAAGCCTTTTCTGCAAAATTTGGAATGAACTTCCGATAGTAGTTCACAAAAGCGACAAATCTTTTTACGTCATCAATTTTAGTTTGTACTTTTTCCGGATTGGGTATCACGCGCGCGCGCCGCGGAGGAAGCTGCGTAACCTACATATAGTAACTGTTTCTTTAGTAATCGCCATTTGAAGGATTTAGTTTGAGATTGACCTTCCTTAATCTTTCAAAAATGTCTTGTAAGTTTTTAACATGCGTCTCTAAATTTCTGCTATAACAGATAAGGTCATCTTGGTAGATCAAACAGTTTTCGGATGTTAGACCTGACATTGCCACGGTCATCATCCGAGAGAATAAACTCGGACTGGTTTTAAGACCCATTGGCATGCGTGTCATTTGGTACTGTCCAGAGGCGAAAGCGGTGTACCTACTGTCGACTATCTTTACCTAATTCTACATTATAATAACCTTGATTCAAATCTAGATGACTGAAATACATGCATCCGGATAATGAGTATAGGATCTCTGTGGTATTTGGTAGTGGGAATGTCATCTTGAATAACATTATTTTATTTCCGATAGTCGATGACTAAACGCCACTGGAATCCAATTACTTTGGAACAAGAAGAACTAATGCTGATTAAAACTGAGTCTTTATTAAATGATTACAGGTTTAATATATCTAGATCCCTTATAATATGATGTCACCCCAACTTCAACCTAATTCTAGCGAGGTTAAGAGTACATTCAACCGCACGCCAGTGGTCGCGCTTGCACTGCGAGAACCGCCCTTACTGCTACGACATAAGCGCGCTGTCAGTGTCACATTGTTACCTCTGATGTGCGGTTGACGATATGTAGGTACTTGTAACCTCTTTGTAGGTATCTACACCATTCTGTTTTTATGGATTATTTGATGTATGAACTGTGAAGCGTCCGGCATGATATGATGCTGATGCGTATCAAAATACTCCGAACACATGAGAATAGCTGCGTGCTGGCGAACCGTAAACACGTGACGTCATAATAATAAACAACGCCAAATTACTAATACTACGGATGATTTATTACAACGCTCTTCCTAACAGCTGGAGCCGCCTGGCTGGCGAGCACAGGCGCGTCGCCAGCGAGCACTGCCGCCTGGCTGGCGAGCACAGGCGCGTCGCCGGCGAGCACTGCCGCCTGGCTGGCGAGCACAGGCGCGTCGCCGGCGAGCACTGCCGCGCGGCTGGCGAGCACAGGCGCGTCGCCGGCGAGCACTGCCGCGCGGCTGGCGAGCACAGGCGCGTCGCTGGCGAGCACAGGCGCGTCGCCGGCGAGCACTGCCGCGCGGCTGGCGAGCACAGGCGCGTCGCCGGCGAGCACTGCCGCCTGGCTGGCGAGCACAGGCGCGTCGCCGGCGAGCACTGCCGCCTGGCTGGCGAGCACAGGCGCGTCGCCGGCGAGCACTGCCGCCTGGCTGGCGAGCACAGGCGCGTCGCCGGCGAGCACTGCCGCCTGGCTGGCGAGCACAGGCGCGTCGCCGGCGAGCACTGCCGCCTGGCTGGCGAGCACAGGCGCGTCGCCGGCGAGCACTGCCGCCTGGCTGGCGAGCACAGGCGCGTCGCCGGCGAGCACTGCCGCCTGGCTGGCGAGCACAGGCGCGTCGCCGGCGAGCACTGCCGCCTGGCTGGCGAGCACAGGCGCGTCGCCGGCGAGCACTGCCGCGCGGCTGACTAGCACAAGCGCGCAGCTGGCGAGCACAACTGCACAGCCGGCGAGCACAGGCGCGTCGCCGGCGAGCACTGCCGCCTGGCTGGCGAGCACAAGCGCGCAGCTGGCGAGCACAACTGCACAGCCGGCGAGCACAGGCGCGTACAGTCGCACGTCCGACGGGCACAGGCGCGTGGCCGGCGAGCACAGGCCAGGCGCGTCGCCGGCGAGCGCAGTCGCGTCACCGGCGAGCACAGACGCGTACAGTCGCGCGTCCGACGGGCACAGGCACGCGGCCGGCGAGCACAGGCGCGTCGCCGGCGAGCGCAGTCGCGTCACCGGCGAGCACTGTCGCTCGGCCGGTGCGGGCGAGCACTGGCGCGCGGCCGGCGAGCACTGGCGCGCGGCCGGCGAGCACTGGTGAGCGGCTGGCGAGCACAGGCGCGCGGCCGGCTAATAAAGGCGCGCGGCTAGCGCATAAAGGCGCGCGGCTAGCGCATAAAGGCACGCGGCCAGCGCTCAGCGCTCGCGTACTCTCAGCAGTCGCAGGCTCTCACAATATCAATAGAGCGAGTCGGCGTTGTTACGCGTTGTAAAGTGCGCGCTTTGATTCGCGACGAGGACACGCTGCCCGCCCCGACAGTGTGCGCCCGCGACGAGGACACGCTGCCCGCCCCGACGGTGTGCGCCCGCGACGCGGACATGCTGCCCGCCCCGACGGTGTGCGCCCGCGACGAGGACACGCTGCCCGCCCCGACGGTGTGCGCCCGCGACGAGGCCACGCTGCCCGCCCCGACGGTGTGCGCCCGCGACCACCGCTCTCCGCTAGCAGACGACAGCATCACGCCTGCGCACAACGTCCGACACTCCGATACCGTCGACATCACGCCTGCGCACAACGTCCGACACTCCGATACCGTCGACATCACGCCTGCGCACAACGTCCGACACTCCGATACCGTCGACATCACGCCTGCGCACAACGTCCGACACTCCGATACCGTCGACATCACGCCTGCGCACAACGTCCGACACTCCGATACCGTCGACATCACGCCTGCGCACAACGTCCGGCACTCCGATACCGTCGACATCACGCCTGCGCACAACGTCCGACACTCCGATACCGTCGACATCACGCCTGCGCACAACGTCCGGCACTCCGATACCGTCGACATCACGCCTGCGCACAACGTCCGGCACTCCGATACCGTCGACATCACGCCTGCGCACAACGTCCGGCACTCCGATACCGTCGACATCACGCCTGCGCACAACATCCGGCACTCCGATACCGTCGACATCACGCCTGCGCACAACGTCCGGCACTCCGATACCGTCGACATCACGCCTGCGCACAACGTCCGACACTCCGATACCGTCGACATCACGCCTGCGCACAACGTCCGGCACTCCGATACCGTCGACATCACGCCTGCGCACAACGTCCGACACTCCGATACCGTCGACATCACGCCTGCGCACAACGTCCGACACTCCGATACCGTCGACATCACGCCTGCGCACAACGTCCGACACTCCGATACCGTCGACATCACGCCTGCGCACAACGTCCGGCACTCCGATACCGTCGACATCACGCCTGCGCACAACGTCCGACACTCCGATACCGTCGACATCACGCCTGCGCACAACGTCCGACACTCCGATACCGTCGACGTTTGCTGCTTGCGGAATCGAACGAAGTCGAATTAATTATCAGAACAGACGACCTATTTTCCTTGTGAACTATTTGCCAATTTCAACATTTTGTATTAGGTATCGATATGTGTAATAGTTTTATGGCGCGGTGGAATGGCTTGTTTACGATGCCGACACGTACGCATTGACTAAGATATCACACATTTTGAAGAATCCAAATGTTAGTTGAACCTAGGTAAAACTAATTAATTACTTTTTTTTTGTTGTTGATGGGAAATCATCAAATGACTTCTCCCGCTCTGGGCGGAGCGGGAGGGCGTATCAGACTTTTACTGACTAAAACCCATCCGTGTTTCTTCTGTTGCCTGTGCCGGGGCCACGGTAGCTCTTTCGAACATCCCGCAACCCCGGCTGGCATCGGTCCTAGCGAACCCCTTCAATGCTGCTGACATCTCTTTGAGGCAATTACTTGGGCTTGGTATAACCTTTTATAACAAGCTACCCTCTTCCTTACTAGATTTGCCCTTCAATGCGTTTAAAGCTAAAGTAAAACCCAACCTTTGTTCAAAGGCAGACTATTCTATCAACGACTACTTGAACCATAGAGCAATTGGTCGCTGTGACTAACTCAAGACAATGTTTATGTTCTTTCTCCAGAACTAGCTTACTTACTGTTAGGTTATATGAGTTCATATAATTGTTTATTTTATTTGACTGTGTCAATTTATTTTAATTTATTATTGACTTGATCTACCTACTCATTACAATGTTTTTTTTTTTTTGTATGAGTTGTATTGCAATGTGGTTCGCTAGCGTTAACTATCTTAGTCGAGATATCTTATCGCAACCCGTGAAATACTTATAATTGAGGAGTTCCCGTGGTCATCTGTGGTCTTCTTCATTAATTCCACTTCACCAAATGATACTTTTTGAATGCAAATGCTTGACTTGTTGATGCAAAAACCAAAATCGCTATGTATATGCCTATAACATTTGACGAGTTCCCTCAATGCCTCATAGATACTATCATCAGAACTAGATTTTGATAAAAATGAGACCAATCTGGAACTATGTCATCCATACTATCCATACATCCATACTATATAATACTATATATACTATATTACTATTTACTACATATATATATATATATATATATATATATATATATATAATATTATAAATTCGAATGTAACTCTGTCTGTCTGTCTGTCTGTATGTTACCTTTTCACGCCTAAACCACTAAACGGATTTCGATAAAATTTGGCAAGGAGATAGATGGCATCCTGGGGAAGGACATAGGGTATTTTTGTCTCAAAAATAACCCTATAGCGGGTGATATAGGGGATGAAAGTTTGTATGGGAAGCCCTGCTTTTTTTTAAGTTAGGGATATTAAAATTCAAATTTATGCTTTTGGTAGGAAATAAAGAATTATGTGGTTCAGCGTTTTTGAAAAATCATACCCTAAGGGGTTAAAATAGGGGTTGATTTTAAAAATCAACCCCTATTGTGATAATATTAATAGATTTAAACTAAAATTGAGAAATTACGTTTATGGAATGTAGTCATACCGCATATTAAATGTTAGCAATTTACACACTTCCTATGTATTTGTTTTGTATAACTTCACCAACATGCATCGAAGGCAAAATGTATTTATTTAGATATAAACAATTACTTTGTATCTCATTGTAAGTGAACCTATGTATTGTTCTTATGAGAATAAATTCTTTAAACCGAAATCACAAATAATATTAAAAATTTTGTGTACCTCTTTTTAAGAGATTTAAAGGATTGAAAATGTAGTCATAGTTCGTAACTTGACTTTATTTTTAACCGACTTCAAAAAAAGGAGGAGGTTCTCTATTCGGTTGTATGTATTTTTTTTAAACCGATTTGGAAAATTCTTTTTTTATATTGAAAGGACATACTTCCAGATTGGTCCCGTTTTTATCAAAATCCAGTTCTCATTATTGAATCCATGAAGAATTGAGGGAACTCCTCAAATATTATAGGCATTTAAATAATATTAATTACGTATTTTCATCAACAAGTCAAGCATTTGCATCCAGAAAGTATCATTTGGTGAAGTGGAACTGATGCAGAAGACTACATATGTCCACGGGAACTCCTCAATGATAAGTATTTCACGGGTGACTATATCTCGATTAAGATAGTTAAGCGACTAAGACGAAGTAAATTTAAATAAATGGTTCTGATGAAAATGGTAGCATTGAACTGATCTGATAATGAAGCCGGAAGGTAGGCACCGGAACTCCGTAATAAAATAATGTATCCTAGCCGTGTTTGGGCTTATTGGAATTGTCATGCGATGTACTCTGGCTATAAATTATTTTAATGGTAATATGCTTCAAATTGCGCTACTTGAGTCGTATGTTATGTGTGGCCTTGATTGTCAGAAGACAGATTTGGTCAACGATCTGTCGTCGTGTGGCTTAATAATTTGTTGGCGACGGCGTCCAAACCTGATGAAACTACGCCTTCCAAACTTCTGACACGACTTAGCGCGACATATATTTGCCTTTTTGCAAAGTTTTTATTTGAAAGGGTACAGTTCTGAGGTGGTTGTATATAAATTTGGTCAAATTCTGTTGAGTGGTTTTTGAGTTAGCTTCAATAATACGTTTTTTTTTTCTATTTAGTGTATGTTTATGATGTGATAATAACTTTCTGTCACTGTTATTTACTTAGCAAGTAGTGGTATACGAATTTGGGTGGGGTAGGTTCCACAACTAAAAAGTGGAAAAAAAAAACTTATTTATAAAAAAAACCACCGACTTCCAAACAAACACTATAAAGTGAAAAATTACTTTTATTTCGGAAATCGGCGGCAAAAAACGAAAATACTAAACCAAAGACACCGACTTACAAAATTAAAGTTATTTTTCGCTTTGTAGTGGTTTTTTTTCGAAGTCGGTTGTTTTTTTAATTTTTTAATAAAGAAGTTTTTGTTAAAATCGGTTCACTCGGTCAAAATTTATTTCATATTTGTTATTGAGCGGCATAATACTTTTGCAAATTCTTTTTGCAAAGTCCTCCCGCCGCGTCTGTCTGTCTAAACGCGATAATCTCTCCGAATCGATTTTTATCCGGTTTTCACCAATGGATGGAGTGATTCATGAGGAAGGTTTGAGTGTATAATTCATTAAGGTTTTATGTAAATTGGCTGAAATATGATGATATGATGATTGTTGAAGATGTCCAAAAAAATCATGCCGACTGGGAGCTTTCTGGCGTCCGCCGCGAAAACCAATAGAGTAATACGGAACATAGGGTACTTTCCCGGTACGTTCCCGGTACGTTCCTGTGGAATATTTTCCGACATACACGCGGGCGAAGCCGCGGGCAAAAGCTAGTTTCAAATAAAAAAGAATTTTCCACATGGGTTTATAAATGACGGAGGTAACAAACATTTAAAAAAAACATATAACGGAATTGAGAACCTCCGCCTTTTTTGAAGTCGATTAAAAATAAAGACTAAATTGTTACCTCAAGATGTCAAGATCGGGCTTGCGGACGGCGAGCAATGGGTAGCTCGCCGTCCGGTAAGGACCAGGCCCGAGTCGACGGCGCGTCGTGTTCCACGCGCGCCTCAAAGAGATGTCAGCACTATTGACGGGGTCCGCTAGGGCCGATGCCAGCTAGGGTTGCGGGATGTTCGAAAGAGTTACCGTGGCCCCGGCACAGGCAACAGAAGGAACACGGGTGGGTTTTAGTCAGTAAAAGTCTGACACGCCCTCCCGCTCCGCCCAGAGCGGGAGAAGTCATTTGATGATTTCCCATCCACAAAAAAAAAAAAAAAAAAAAGATGTCAAGATACCAACTAGGACTACACTCCTAAAGTGCATTTCACCGAATAGTACATACCTATGGCGTTATGTTGGCAGCAATGTTTTCCAGTGTTGCCACATTACCTATAATAACCTACCTCAAAGTAAGGGTGATTTAAAGGATGTTTTTTAATTATATTCTTATATATTCACAAATTATTCGATTGTTATCATTTTAAAATCAGGACAGTAATAAAAAGCATAAATAATATAATAATTTTTATTATAATAATTATTATATTATGAATGCACGGAATGTGCATTTTTTGTCTGATCATAATTATTTGTGTTTGGAGTAATTATGCTCATCCAACGGACTTATACCCGAGAGATCGTCATCTTCCATATCATCCTCGTCATCAGAAGTGTCGCTGTAGTCTCCCACTTCAATTATGAACCTGTCCATCTCGCTATCAATAGCAGGACCATCGGCGTAATATTTTTCTTCCACTTTTTTCACGTGCTCACATTCTTTTCTCCATTCTCCTTCGGTGATCGTTGCAAAGGCTTCTTCTGTGATTAGGATGATTTTATTTGCTTCTTGACCCACGTTTTTTGCAGCAATTCTTCTTTTTAAGACACTCCATATGAGCTCTATGGGGTTTAAATCGCAGTGGTAAAGTGGAAGAACCTTACCACTTTATGCCCATGCGCTTCCAACATTACATCGGCTTCATAAACGGGCGGCTGTTTGTGCTCATTTATTATTTGATATAACTAGACTTTTATCATAGTTGGCAAGTAAGAAAGACCATTACTTGTTATCCAATTTTGCATTTCTGCCTTTCTGCTTGCCATTGTTGGTGCTTTGTTAAGCTGTACTGTGTGGTAGGAGGCGTTATCCATTACCACAATTGATTGGAGAGGCAGATTCGGTATAAGTTTTTCACTAAGCCACTTATTAAAATTCGTTTTGTTCATATCATCGTGATAGTCGGCCGCTTGTGACTGAGATCTGAAGATCAGTTGAGCATGGGGTATGAAACCCATAGCATCACCCGCGTGGACGATAATCCAACGTGGCCCTTTGGAGTCTGATGATAATACACCCTCTTCTTGTTCACTTTGCCAACATTTTCCGGCGCAATATGTTGCGTGTATATACGTCTCGTCCAAATATACAACTGGGCGCTGGTTTCCGAGAGGATTATTTTGCAATTCTTCCAGGTATCGATAACGCCAGGCGACAATATCGTATCTCTCCATTAGGACTTTCCTTTTGGATCTACATTTTTCAAAATAAAACCCCATATCTTTAATAATTCTCCACAAAGTGGTACGACTTCCTTTGAATTCTATCTCGCTTCGCATTTCATGCAATAACTTTGTTAAAGTAGGCAATTCCTTTTTTACGGAATAAAATTCATGTATTTTATGCCTTATAGCACACCGTTCGAAGTCATCCAGTTCTATTCTTTTAGGCCGGGGACCGCTTTTGCGTGGTGTTGAAACCTTAGTCGACGTGCTGGCTGCGACCTCACCTTCTTTAGTGATTTTAGACACAGTTTTTTCGGATACATCTAAAACAAATATTTTGGTTTATTTGTCTATTGTCATTGCACGCGTCGCAATCATAGTCAATAAAATAAATGGCAGTTTAAGTAAGGAAATTATTATCTGCTACTGGTAACCCTATTTGACTAACCTGTAATGGCGGCGACACGAGCTTGAACACATTTTAAAGGAATTAACTAGGCATCATTACGTTTTTCACGTTCACAAAAGTTCTTTACCTTTAGCACCATCATTCTTTCACCACTTTTCAAAGTTTTGGGCATGATTTCAGTCAAAAATCAAATGAAAATAAACAAAATCTGCGGGAGCGTCTTCTTTTGCCAATGACTTTGACAGACGTTGAGGTTCCAACATAACGCCATAGGTACTATTCGATGAAATGCACTCTACCAACTTATCTGTGAAATGGCGAAAATTGGAACTATGGCCGTCATGTTGAAATGTCATTCGATTGTCAGTGTATACTACATTCGGGTTCTCTGGTTGTTTTGTCGTGATATTGCTGCATTTATAAAGTTAAATATGCCGAAAGCTATTAAAAGTGATGCTCGAAACATTATTCTAAAGGTTAAAACCTTTTTTGAAGAAGAAGCTCGGGCGGGGTCTCCGATTATTCCATTTAATCAAATATACAAACGAATTTCGGCAGCGACAGGTTAGTGTTGTCAACTTTCTTGTTATAAATTACCCGATACTTAACTAATTATTTAAGTCCACGAAATATTCGTTTCTATTCTTGCTGCAGGTTAGCGTAACGGTAACGTACATCTAATAGCTAACATGCTAAGTGAGTGAGCAAACTAACCTGACAGATTTCAAATTTCTACTAACATTTATTTTATCATCTTATATTTCAGGTGTGAGTCAAGGACTAATTTCAAAAATAGTTAAGGAAGGGCACGCAGCAGAAGAAACTGGTACAAAAATTCGGACACCAGGCAAGGAGAGAAAACGTAAAAGTGGATTTGTGCATGTTGATGATTTTGACATGGGAGTTATACGGAGGAAAGTACATGAATTTTATTTATTTATTTATTTATTACAAAATCCACAGCTCTTTACAATCTTAACCTAACCTATTTTAACTAATCCTACAGCCAATTAAGGATTTACAATTTAATATCTATACTTACATAGCTAAGAATACAGCGTGTGAAAGTGTGCGTGCCTGAGGAGTTAAAGTGGGTGTGTGAGTGTTATAGCGGTGTGTGTGTGTGGTGATTGTCTTATACCTTCTGTACAACCCCATGTATTTATTTCGTTTAGATGTATTTGTGAGTTCGTCACATATTGACATTATAAATTGCTTCTTGAATGTACCTTTTTTAGTATTAAATATATCTAGATGAGAGAATCTTTTGTTATAATTACTTAGCGTCCTGCCAATGACTGAGTTTTGAGCGTAGTTTGTACCACTGTGTGGTACTTCGAATAACTGTGTGTGCCTAGTCCGTCGAGACGGAGCACTTAATCGTAGAACTAAATTACTTAAAACAATACTGTCAATATCCCCACTACAGATATTATAAAGAAATAGGATGTCCAGAATCATACGTCTGTTCTCGAGTGGCAGCATCGCATGGCAGTATTCTGCTAAAAAAGAGGTCCCTACTGTTAAAAAGCTTCTAGAGGTCTTAAAGACAGAAATAAATTACACAGGACAGCGAGAGAGTCTGCGAAAGCTGCTTCACAAGGTGGGATTTCGTTTTAAAAAATCTCAATCCAATTGGAAGGTTCTTATGGAGCGTAATGAAATATCAGCTTGGAGTGCTTGCAGTACTTGCATGCAGTGGATAAAAATAATAAATCTCCCCAGCCCCGGCCCATAATTTATTTAGATGAGACCTATATTCACTCTTCGCAAACATCGGGTAAATGTTGGCAAGGAGAGGGTGAAGACAGAGTATTGGAGCCTGTATCGAAAGGGTAAAAGATATATTATTGTTCATGCAGGAGGAGATACTGGATTTGTTACAAATGCACTACTTGTGTTTAAATCAAACACAAAAAGTGGTGATTATCATGACGAGATGAACAGTACCAACTTTAAAAAGTGGGTTATTGAAATCTTGTGCCTAATTTACAAGAGCCATCCATAATATTGGTAGATAATGCTCCTTATCACCGTATTTGTGTGAATAAAGTCCCAAATACGAATTCCTTCAAAAAAGATATGCAATTATGGTTGACCCAAAATAAAATTGACTACGGAGAGAATTTGACTAAACCTCAGCTTTTAGAAATAATTAAGAGAAACAAGCCTGAACTTGTATATGAGATTGAAAAAATTTTAGAAGACAATAGACACAAATGCTTATATTTACCACTTTATCACTGTGATCTCAATCCCATTGAACTCATATGGAGCACAATGAAAAGAAAAGTTGCTGATGTAAATATTGAGCACAAAAATGCTGAAATTCCCCGCCTAGTTAGAGAAGCTTTTGACGCTATTACAGTTCATGAGTGGGCACAGCATTGTAAACACGTTCGCAGGTTAGAAGGAGAATACTTTAAACATGATTTGTATTTAGATAAACCTTCTATTATAGAAGTGGTAAGTGACACTGAAACCGAAAGCGATAGTGATAATGATGATAGTGGTACGGAAATAAGCAGAGTATGGCCTCACAACCAGGATGAAGTTGTGTATGCAGGTTCATCTAAAGATCACAATTACTGTAAACCTGGTTTTCAATAAATCATTGTAAAGCAATTTGTTTTTTTTTATTACACTACACTACCACTAGGTACCACTGCTAATTATAATTAGTCAAATCTGGTGTTAGGGGTTAGGTACGGTCATAACTAAATGCTAGACATCCAGGTACCTCTTGCAAGGTAGGTACCTACTTTTTTTTTTTGTGGATGGGAAATCATCAAATGACTTCTCCCGCTCTGGGCGGAGCGGGAGGGCGTGTCAGACTTTTACTGACTAAAACCCACCCGTGTTCCTTCTGTTGCCTGTGCCGGGGCCACGGTAACTCTTTCGAACATCCCGCAACCCTAGCTGGCATCGGCCCTAGCGGACCCCGTCAATAGTGCTGACATCTCTTTGAGGCGCGCGTGGAACACGACGCGCCGTCGACTCGGGCTTGGTCCTTACCGGACGGCGAGCTACCCATTGCTCGCCGTCCGCAAGCCCGCGCCTACGGTGGCCGGGAATCGGCTGCCAATTCCAGCCTCCTGGCCCTGGGGGGCCGGCGACGCTGGTGCCCTGCCCGTACTTCGTTGTCTTCTGATCAGGTACACGGCGACGCCACCCAAGATGATGACCGAAGCTACACTGATGTACAACACAGTGTAGTGATGAATGTCGTGAATGCTCAGATCTGTAGACGACTGTTCCTTAACCTCGTCAATCTGAGCCCTTAATTGATTCCAAATGAGATGATGGTCTTCAGCCTCACTGAAATTCTCTGGTGCCGACGTTTTCATGATTTTGTTTAGTACGGACACCTCTGGGACTTCGATGTGATGATGAATATTTACGTGATTGATGAAATTATTATGAGCATAAATACTAAAGGTCTCTCCTTTCAATGTGCAACCTTGACCTAGGGTAATAATCCCATTGCCGACGAGGTTCACCATTGTAATTCCGTCAGCGCAAATAATGCGAGTTTGGCATTCCGAGCAACATGTATACAACCAGCTGTTTGGCCTGTGCAATTTGATCCATTGCTCGTCACATGACGATTTTACGGAGTGGCATAGTTGTTTTTCATTGAATATTTTGATTGCGGAGATGGACTGTCTCATGTTTAGGTTGTAGATGGGCATGTTTAATGAACATAACAAGCTATCGTTGGGAACATGCGTACATGATTGTAGGTCTGCTTCTGATAGAAGTAATGCTGTATCTTTGCGCAGATTGTAAGCTATGAACGGTACTGATGGAATGATATGATAATATTGTAGTCCTCTCTTTTGCGAGATAGATATGATTTTGTTCAACTCAAACAATTCATTGCTTATGAGTGGAACCTTGATTTCAATGATTAAGTAGTTACAGAAGACTCTAGCTGACACTTTTAGTAAACGGTACAGATCCTTGACATTCCTTAAGTCCACAGGTATCGTAAGTTTACCATTCAGTTGACTGGAAATAGTGCTCAGCTGATACGATAATTGCTCCGGTGACAGCAAATGACTGTCAATGTGCCCGTGTGAGATATCTGTTACGGTACCGATTAGCGTTTGCTGAATCCATCGAATATTTGAGAGAATTATTGATGCTGCTAGTGCTGATGAGGTGATATAAAGGCTGTCTTCGTTTGCAAAACGTACCTTATTGACCTCAGTTGATATATTTTGAAGTCTGTTTGGAGATGAATGAAAATCTTCTTCGATAGTAATTAGGCGTATAATAATTTTTGGGTTTTACAAATTTTATGATGTTCCCTTTGCGTGTATGTCGAGCGAATAAGAATGCGACCGATGCGCCGCGCGTAGTTGAGTTTTGTACCACACCCCGCACTCCTCTCCTCTGCCGTCCAGTGGTAGTGGGCTCGCTCATAGTGACGATGCGTAGACATGCCCCCCGCCTTGGAGTAACAGCCTCCAACGATGAAGTAGAAGCAGGTAGAAGATGAGAGAAGTTAGGGTTCTTCCTCCTTTAGTAGCGGACACAATCTGGGGTATGATCTTCGTATCACTCCGTTAGCTGTCTTAATGTCAGCTACACGTGCTAGTCCATCCTTGCCAGGTGAAGTGCTTATGACTCGTCCAAGACGCCATTTCAAGGGTGGCAGATTGTCGTCTTTAATGAGCACCAAGGTATTAGGTGCTATTGTGTCGGTGTTGGACTGCCATTTACTCCTCGTCTGCAGCTCCGAAACGTACTCCTGCGACCACTGCTTCCAGAAGCTCTGCCTCATCTGTTCGATGCGCTCGTAGCGGACCAAGCGTGAAGTGTTTACAGCTGTGAAGTCTTCGTAGGTAGGAGCAATGAGCGGCCGGCCAATCAGGAAATGGGCTGGTGTAAGAGGGAGTAGGTCGTTTGGGTCTGAAGACATGGGATACATAGGTCTGGAGTTTAGGAGGGCTTCTATTTGTGTCAATAAAGTGGAAAATTCCTCATAAGTGAGGTTTACGTTTCCTACACGACGGAGATGATGTTTAAGGGATTTAACCCCTGCCTCCCACAAACCTCCAAAATGTGGTGAGTAGGGAGGAATAAAGCTAAACTTAATATTTTCGCCTGCAGCAAAATTTAAAATATTATTTTCATTAATAGTTAAAAATTGAGAGAATTCCTTTAATGCGCCTACAAACGTTTTTCCGTTGTCAGAAAATATTTGTGCGGGTTTTCCACGACGAGATACGAATCTTTTTAAAGCCAATAAGTATGCCTCAGAACTTAGACTGGTGACTAATTCTAAGTGTACCGCACGAGTAGTAAAGCATATGAATAGGCAAACGTAACATTTTTCCAGTTTTGAACCCCTTCCTTTGCGACTCAATATGAACATAGGTCCCGCATAATCTACACCGCAACGCAAGAAAGGATACCCCGGTTCTAATCTTTCAGGAGGCAAGTTACCCATTTTTACTGATAGTGCCTTCCCTTTCTGGCGAGTACATGTAATGCACTTATGCACTGTCTGCTTGGCTAAATCACGACCCTTGAGTGGCCACCAGCTTTCTCAAATAGTAGCCAAGAGCAATTGTGGACCAGCATGGAGTAGACGTTTATGTTCAAATTGGAAAAGAAGTCGCGTGAAAGTGTGTTTGGAACACAACAATATGGGATGTTTTTTACTATAGGAGAAGGTATGTGAATTTACTAATCTACCTCCTACTCTAATAATGCAATCAGAATCTAGGAACACATCAAGACTAGATATATTTCTCATCGATTTAACAGGTAAGTTTTTTATTAATGCATTAAAAATTAACGGAAATGATGTTTGTTGTGCTAAGCGTACTAAAACTAAAGTTGATTTACACAATTCATCAGAGGTAAGCGGACCAGCGCTACGTTCTGTGTTGACCTTGATTCGTGCATTATGAATGAATCGTAACAAGTAAGCTGCTGCACGTCTCATGCGATTAAAATTTGAAAAACGTTCAAATGTAAAAATACTAGTAAAAGTTGATTGTGTAAATAACGAATTAACATTTGATTTGATTTCTGGTAAATCGTGCAATTTAATTATTTCATCGTGGTTATTTTGTTTAAAATTAGTGTTAATTTCGGTTAAGAATGCTGGCCCGTGCCACCAGATATCTGAATTTTGAAGCTCGTCGAGCGTGAGCCCGCGGGATAAAAGATCAGCCGGGTTGGTTTTACCAGCAACATGTAACCACGGTAACTCACCAGTCAACTCATTGATTTGCACTACTCTGTTCTGGACGAATGGCTTTAACAAATTAGGTGAAATTTTAATCCAATTTATGACAATCGTGGAATCAGACCAAAAGCATACGTTATCAAAAGTTAATCTCCATGATTGAATTATTTTTTGATATAACTTAGCACCAACTAAAGCTCCGCATAGTTCAAGTCGCGGTATTGTGACTGGTTTAATTGGTGCGACTTTGCTCTTAGCACAAAGTAACCTAACAGTGACTGGTGAATTGTCGTTGTATGAGCTGATGTATGCACATGCACCATACGCATCCTGAGATGCATCCGTGAAGATATGTAGATCTGTGTAGTTTGTGTTCACTTGTCTGACATGACGAGGAATTTTTATGTTTTGTAGGTGTTGAAGCGTGTCAATAAAGTTTTTCCACATAAACAAAATATTGTTAGGTACTGGATCGTCCCAACTTAACTTACAAAGCCATAACTTTTGTAAAATTATTTTTGCAATTATAATTGAGGGTGATAACAAGCCTAATGGGTCGTACACCTGTGACAAAACAGACAAGATAACGCGCTTAGTTACCTGAGTGAAGGTTTGATCAATCTTTGTAGTAAAATATAACAAATCTAAATAATTCAACCAACCAAGACAGAGTGTTTTAGTTAAATAATTCTCGCCTAAAGCTAATTCCTTTGTTTGATCTGTTGTAGAAGTCTCCAAATCAAACAACCATTTACGTAAATGGAAGCAACCAGATTTTAAAACATCATTTACTTTGGTACAAATATCTAATAAACATTGTTTATTATCATGGCCAGTAATTAAATCATCTACAAACAGATCTTCATCTATTACTTGCTTTATGACGTCATCCTCGCACTCAGATGTCAGCTGTTTGATGCATCGAATACTTAGGTAAGGAGCGGACGCGGTACCATATGTCACGGTATTAAGCTGGTACACACCGAGTTCGTCAGATTTATTTTCACGCCAAAGAATTAACTGGAAATTTCTTTGATCCGGTTGAATATTAATTTGTCGATACATTTTCTCGATGTCAGCGCATGCAACAAATCTAAATTGTCGAAAACGTAACAAAATTGAGAAAACGTCATTATGTAAACTAGGGCCAATATGCTGAATATCGTTAAGTGATTTGCCCGATGTTGATTTTGCACTTCCATCAAAAACCACCCTAAGTTTGGTAGTACTACTATGAACTCTTAAAACACCGTGATGCGGTAGAAAATAGTTTGATGATGGATAGTGATTAACTCGACTCATGTGTCCTAAACATAAATATTCATTCATAAAATCGCAATATAATTTTTTATATTCAGGTGTAGATTTATCTAATTTAAGTTCAAGTGCGTGAAAGCGATTTAGCGCGAGTGTATACGTATCTCCAAGTGTGTCACTAGACTCGGCTAATGGAATGCGCACAAAAAACCGACCTGTGTTATCGCGGTACGTAGTTTGCACAAACAAGTTTTCACATAATGACTCGTCCTTAGTTAATTTATTTTGCGGAACTATTTCTTCTAACTCCCAGAATTTTCTAAGTTGAGTATCTAATGATTGTGAGTAGTTACATTGAACTCGATTGTTGCGTGAAGTTTTATTATTCAACAATGAACCAGATATTACCCATCCCAACTTAGTATTCTGAAGATATGGACCGCTGCTTAGTCGAATTAGTCCGTCATTTAAAAGTTCCCAGAACTGGTCTGCCCCAATTAATAATTCGATTCCTGATGGCGAATAAAATTTGGGATCTGCTAACTGTACATGTTCAGGGATATTTATGTTTGATTTTGTACCTAAAGATGGCAACTGAGCTGTGATTTGATTTAAAACTAAACATTTAAAGCGTGTACTATATTGTGTAGTTTTAGACCTTAAATGAATTTCGCATGATTGTGTGGAATTAGTCACCGAGTTACCTACCCCGGAGACTTGCACAGTGGACTGTATTAAATTAAGATTTAGTCGTTTGCATAAAGATTCTGCAATAAAGCAATGCTGACTGCCGTTATCTAATAAAGCGCGGGTAGTGTGGAAATTATTGCTTTTATCTGCGACCTCAACTAAAGCAGTGGACAGCAGTACCGTCTCTAATAATGAATGAGTAGTACTTTGATGTGTTGTGTGAGATGCAGAATGTAATGTGGTAGTGTTTGAAGAGTTAGCACTAGTTGTATCCTGCGGCGACGCCTGTGAATTAAACGTAACAGCTGACGATGTGGATGCACTCGCATTATCGTCACATTTATCATGAATTAAATTGTTGTGTTTCTTATTGCATTGCCTACAAGGACCGAACCAGCACTCATCTACCGAATGACTAGCGCGTAAACAATTACAACATAACTTCTTTTCATTAATGAATTTAATTTTATCGTTAACTGATAATTTTAAGAATGAATCACAAGAATAAAGCGGATGGTTAGCTTGACACATAGTGCAAATACGAGAACGTTTGGAATTTTTATTAATAGATTGTTTACTGTGTGTTGATGTATAACTATGTGATTTGTTTGGTTGTATTGAATGTGATGGTTTCTTTACGTTATTGTCCGTGGTAGATTTACTATGTGCCAAATGAATAGTTTCAAGTACGTCAGCCCTATTTTTAAGAAAAGTAATCAAATAATCAAGAGATAAACGTGAATTTGACTGGTTATGACTATTTATAATTGAACTTTTATGAGTCTCCCATTCTCTTTCGGTAACTGAGTCAAGTTTAGATGTAATTAAGTAAATAATCAAGGTGTCCCAAGACTCAGTCGGTTCGCCGAGGTTTTTGAGGGAACGTAGGTTTTTGAGAAAGGTATCTATAAGTTTACGAATTTGATTGGATGATTCCTTATTAAGTGACGTAATAGAAAACAAAGCCTTTATATGGTTTTGCACAAGTAAACGGTTATTATTGAATCGGTTTTCCATTAACTCCCATGCTATATTATAATTATCGGAGGAGAATTCCAATGACTTAATCACCGATAATGCACTGCCAGTAAGAGAAGACCGTAAATAATGGAATTTTTGCACATTATCTATTTCTTTAGAACTATGGATGAGAGATAGGTAAGTATCGCGGTACTCTAACCAATGATCATAAGAGCCATCAAAGGAAGGAAGTGAAATTGTGGGTAATTGAACTTTACTAGAAACTTTAGAAGAATTTTGAGCGTTATCTGCGTTAATAATACACTTAGCTTTAGTCACATAAGCATAATAGTGGGTTTCAAAAGTTTCCCTCTCAGATAATTCCTTTTCTATTTGACTATCAGGAATTTTTAAATCTATTTCATCCTGAATTTCTGAAAACTGCTGTAACAATAAATCTGCTTTTTGTAAACGCGTTTGTAATTCTATTTTAATAGTTTCAGTAATAGGCATTATTTCTACAGAGTCCACATACTTCATGAATAGTCGAAATTTACCGCGAACAACACCTCTTCTTTTATTTAAATCTCTGAATATATCCTCACCACTACTACGACCCTCTTTTGACGGAGTTTTAGTCATTTTGGAGTTTGTGGAAGACAGTGGAAAATAGTATTTGTGAAGATTTGCAAACAATTTTTTGTATTAAATGAAGTTGAGGGTAGTGACAAAACAAAATCTTTACGCGTTTTTAACTATTTAACGGGAATAAAAAACTATGATTTCGCACAATAGGTATTAACACAAATAAAGCACTGAATATAGAAAAAGGGATAAGGATGAAGAATGATGATTGACCTGACCGTTTTATGCTGGTACCGTGGATGACTTCGCGGATGGCCTCGTGCGTCCGATTAATGCTGGTCGCGACGATTTCTTCTGCTGCATCCGGCGTTGAAGGTCCAAATTATGTTTGGAGATGAATGAAAATCTTCTTCGATAGTAATTAGGCGTATAATAATTTTTGGGTTTTACAAATTTTATGATGTTCCCTTTGCGTGTATGTCGAGCGAATAAGAATGCGACCGATGCGCCGCGCGTAGTTGAGTTTTGTACCACACCCCGCACTCCTCTCCTCTGCCGTCCAGTGGTAGTGGGCTCGCTCATAGTGACGATGCGTAGACAAAGTCGTTGTTTGATAAATGCAAATTATTTATTCATGATGTCTTCGTTACGGCGTACGATGTTAAACTCAGATTCTAAGATGCTTGTTTGATTTTTTATAAGTTTCTGTAGATGTTCTTCATTATGACTGATCTGCTCGATGTCACCCTTATATTCCTCAGCAAACCTTTCGTCTAGTACACCGAACAACGAGTTGGCAACATAACCCACGCCGTTTACTAGGCCTCTTTTCAGCCTCTTCGAACTTTGATATTTAAGTAACATATCATAGTGTTCAATTTCGCTTATTTCATGCCCTAATTGATGAGTGATACTCTGATATTGTTTACTTGCTTCGGTGTTGCATAATGATTTGATATGATTGACGTAACTCTTGATGTCGGCTAAACCTTTCCAGTAGGTCGTCATGTTGTAGTAGACAACTAGCCGCCATTCGTCCTGGATGTACTGAAGATTAGATATTCTATCGAAATGAATGGCTTGATTCTGTTCTAATGACGTCAGATTATACGATTCATGATTAGGTATATTTTGCGCTGATGTAGATGATAATAACATGAAAAATAGTAATAAGAAACTGGTGAATAAATTCTTCAATGAAACGTTGTTGCGAGGAAGTCGCTTTCTCTTGCTTCGCTCGTCTGATTTGTTTTGATGGTTGACATTTTGATCCTGTATTGTATCCTCGTTTACTGGTAACAACACAAGTCTGGTGACAGGACGTTGGATGATATTATTTTTGGTTTTTAAGCTGACTACCCTTACATAGCCATCGCTTCCAGGATGAACTGCTTGAATACGTCCTAGCGCCCACTTGCCGGGTGGCAAGTTTTCGTCTTTGATAAGAACGACATCATCGATTTCTAAGTTTCTACTTGGCTTATGCCATTTTGATCTAGCCTGCAGTTGCTGTAGATATTCGCTTGACCACCTTTTCCAAAGCTGTTTGTTCATTGATTGAATGAGTTGCCACCTTGTTGACCGGTTTATGTGATCTGGATCAGTCTGTGGTCTAGATAGAAGCGGGCCGCCAATCAAGAAGTGACCTGGCGTAAGAGCGTCGTCTTCAGGGCTCTCTGTCAACTGACAGAGAGGCCTTGAGTTCAGACATGCCTCGATTTGATATAGGAGTGTAGTAAACTCCTCGTAAGTGAGTTTCTGATCTCCGATAATGCGCCTTAGATGATATTTGAGTCTTTTCACCGCAGCCTCCCAAAGACCGCCTGCACTTGGCCATGCAGGAGCGTTGAAGTGCCACTTTATGTTCATGTCATTGATGTTATTGAAGAAATCGGTGTTGATTGTGGCTATGATATCTTGGTACTCCTTCTTTATGATACCGCTGGCACCTACGAAATTCGTGCCATTATCGCTGTAAACGTGACTTGGTGTTCCACGTCGGGCCGAGAACCTGCGAAAGGCTGCTAAAAATACTGGAGTACTTAGATCAGAAACTAGTTCCAGATGAACAGCCTTGGTAGCCAAACAAACAAACACAGCTATATAGCCCTTAACGGTTTTGATTCCACGTCCCTTATTGGCCTTCAACTCGACGTGCCCGGTAAAATCGACACCGGTGTGAGAAAAAGGTCGTGACGGGGTGACTCGTGGCTGTGGAAGATCGGCCATGATTTGTTGATATTGTGTTTGACTAAAGCGCTGACACTTAACACATGATCTCAGCTTCCTTTTGACGGTACGAATTCCACTGATGATCCAATATTTGTCTCTGGTATATGAGAGTGTCAGTCGCGGGCCTCCGTGTAATGTGGCAATATGAGCCTGATCAATGATTAAGTCAGTGAGACGACTATGGCTTGATGATATGATAGGGTGCTTTGATGAGTCATCTATGCGTGCGTTTTTCAGTCGTCCACCCACTCTAAGGATACCGTGCTCATCCATGAATGGATTAAGACACGATATTTTGCTTCTAGGATGCACATGTCCCTTTTGATTGATAAACAATATATCTTCATGGAATTGTTTTAATTGGTCATCTTTGATAATGATATTTAATGCATTGTCCATTTCTGCTGACGTTAATACATCTGTTTTTAATGTATGTTTGCCTCGTGATTGCGTAATGAAACGCGATATCCAAGCGACGATTTTCACAATGCGAGTTAAGGAACTGTAGTTCTGTAAAAATTCTTGTATTAACGACATATGATTTTGATATAAAGCCGTGTTTACACTAAGCTTCTTGGTTTCCAACTGTGGTGATTGATATGCGGTGATAGGAAGGGTGCTTTGTTCGAAATTGTTTATCCATTTCGGACCCTGCCACCACAGCGAATGACTTGATAACTGCCGTGACGATAGACCCCGAGTGGCGCAATCTGCTGCATTTTCTTCGGACCTCACATGATGCCAACCTGATGATGGAATGATACTAATGATTTTAGTAATTCTGTTAGCTACGAATTGTTTCCACTTCTTCACGTCGCCTTGTATCCACCCTAAAACTATCATGGAGTCTGTCCAGGCATAAATCTCCACATCTTGGTTTGTTAATGATTCCATGACCTTCCTGATAAGTTGTGATAGTAGTAGCGCACCACATAGCTCTAGTCGTGGTAATGATATCCTTTTTGCCAGAGGTGCCAACTTTGTTTTTGCTACAGCGAGCGTTGATGTGCTCTCGCCCTTATGGTCTTTAGCTACTACATACACAACACATGCGTATGCTTTGTCGGATGCGTCACAAAATCCATGGATTTGATATGATTGGTTTGTGTTGCCGAGATAGCGTGGTATGGTAAATTGATCTATCATGTTGAAATCATTCTTAATCTGAATCCAGTCATCTTGAATCGGTTGCGGAACTTCTTCGTCCCATGATAAATGTGATGACCATGCATTTTGAAAAAGCAGTTTTGCTCTGATCGATAACGGTGACAGCCAGCCTAAGGGGTCAAATAGCTTTGAAATTTCCGAAAGTAGCTGTCTCTTTGTGACGCGTTTATCATGAGTTTGCAGTTGATTTCGAAAGCTGAAGCTATCCGTTGATGAGTTCCATCTTAATCCAAGTGTTTTCCTTGTTTCCGAGCACTTGAAGTCTAAGGGGTTGTTGAGTTGGTCTGGTGATAAATCTACCAGTATGTCTGGCACGTTACTGGACCATTTCCGGAGGTTCATACCAGCTCCCTTTAGCATCTCAATGAGTTGATGCTGTAGGTCCTTGGCTTGATGAATGGTATTTGCTCCACTGAACAGGTCGTCCATATAAAATGATTGGCTTAAGGCTGACGCAGCTAGAGGATACTTGTCAGCATCGTCTATTGCCAGCTGTTTAAGCGTTCGCATCGCTAAGTGAGGAGCGGCCTTAGTGCCGTACGTTATGGTAGCAAGATGATATTCTTTGAGTACTTCTTGAGATGATTTCCGCCAAATGATTGATTGAAGATGGCGATCGGATTGCCTGATAAAGATTTGGCGGAACATTTTCTCTATGTCTGCCGTGATAACATAATTGTATGTTCTCCAGGTTAAGATGAGTGTCATGAGGTTCTTTTGAAGGTTTGGTCCGCAGCACATGAGGTCATTTAGGCTATTTCCTGATGTTGATTTTGCCGACGCATTGAAAACGACTCTTAGTTTTGTTGTTGTTGAATCTAATTTAATTACGCCATGGTGTGGTAGGAAGAAGGCACGTTTTGATTCGTCGACATTATTAGCACTACACATGTGACCCAGTTGTTGATATTCAGAGATAAATGATTTATAATTTTCTGCAAATGATTCGTTATTGCACATTTTTCTTTCTAACTGTTTGAATTGCGCAATAGCCTTTGATTTAGATGCTCCGAGCTGTTTTTCATATTCGGGTTTCATGGGTATGCCAACCTCGTATCTACCAGTATCCAAACGACGAGTAGTTTGCTGATAAAACTCTTCACAGTACTGCTCTTCACTGGTAAGGGGTGATGATGATGTTTCAACGTCCTCTATCTCCCAATATTTTGATAAATTTGATAAGTCATTTGTTGCGATATGACAGTTAAAAGTGCGAACATTGCCAGACAGGATCCATCCGAGTGCGGTCTGTTGTGCAATCGGAGCCTGCACTGGTCCTTTGATGAGACCGTCCATGATGATTTGAGAATAGATACTCACATCCAAGAGAATGTCTATTGGCTTAGACACGTTGTATTCTGGATCTGCTAATTGAAGATGCTGGATATGTGGCCATGATTGTTTTTTGAATGGTGCACCAGGCAAGCAGTTAGCGACTTTGGACAGAACCAGTGCTTCTGTAGTGAAATGATAGTCACCGTAGATAGATTGACAGTCGATTGTTACCCGTCCCTTGCTTTGCCTAGCACCAACACCTATCCTTGACACTGATGCGTTGTATCGTTGACGCTGCAACCCTAATCGCTGAACAGCGTTTTCCGATATTAATGATATTTGTGATCCCTGGTCTAGAAGTGCCCTAAGGGTCACGTAGCTGCCGTCAGAACACTTGACATTGATTGACAGCGTGGTCAACAATAACTCTTCGTCATCCCCTGCGACATGATTAACGTTAGGGTGTTTGTTTGATAATTTTGATGACGAAGCAGTCATTGGAGATGATGATGAAGTTGCTTGAGGAGCTGATGATGATGATGAAACACACGCTTCATGGAGTATTGTATGATGGTCACCTTGACAGGTTTTGCATCGTTTCGTCGAGGTGCATTGATTTTCATCGTGGCTGAATAAGCAATTTCGACAGATATTTGTTCTCGACACCAATTTCAGTTGCACATCTGATGTCATTTTCATAAATTTTTTCCACGATAGCAAATTGCGGGCATGATTTGAGTTGCATATGATGCATTTCGGAGTTTGTGTAATGATGGCCTGATAATTTTTGTTAGCGAAACCTTTAATAGTGTTTTGCTTATTATGCGATTGATTTGGGTTCCGTTTGCTTGATGATGACGGTTCCTTATAGTTTTTAATGGGCTCAAGAGCAGTAAATTTACTCTCGAGGAAAGACATTAACTCCTCTAGCTTTGGTAAGTCACGAGCATTCCTGCGCGATTCTTTGTATCCAGCATATGTTTCTGGGTCCACTTTTTTACAAAGTAAGTGAACCAGCAACGGATCCCATGTATTCGTATCAACACCGAGATTGTGTATCGCGTGAATACATTCGGTTGAGGTATTATACAACCTTTTGATGTCTAATGACGTTTGCCTTTGGATGTCGGGTTGGTTTAGGAAGATTTCGATGTTATTGGTGAAAAGAAGTTGTGTGTTATTGTACCGGTGTAATAATATGTCCCACGCGGTATCGTAGTTATCCGATGATATATGGAGATGGTGAATGAGACGCTCTGCCTCACCCTTAAGTTTTCCCTTAAGATGCTGCATCTTCTGAGCTTTCGTGATCGAGTTGTTGTTATGAATAGTCTCGGTGAACAAGTCATAAAACGTTGGCCATTGTGTGTAGTTCCCGCTAAATGACGGTATGTCAATGTGCGGGGTTGATCTCTCTAAATGAGTTGTTGAGGATATTTTCTTATTTAACTCTCTTTTGATGTTTTTGTAGGCCAATTCATGATTGTTGAACTCCTCGTCGTATGATTCATCACCTCCAGCTAGGATATGATCGATTTGCAAATGTTGCGTATCAATCATTGTCCACTTTGCTTGGATGTTTTTGAGCTCATCCTCAAGTTCCCATTTGTCTGATATCTGATCAATCTTGATACCTTTGACCAGCCGAGTGAATGCCCTAAAGTTCGTGCGTTGCAGTGATATTAGTTCGTCCAACTTGCCATCAGGTTGAGTCGATTTGTTTGATTTGCCGTAAGACGAAATGAGATTCCGTACAGCTTGGCAGTGATCTCTGCCCCTTTGATACGTATTGTCGAGAAAATAGTCGACCGCCACATCTTTATGCTCCGATATTTTCTTATGGTTTAGTTCGAACTCTCCCCAGAGGTTGTCTATCGTGTCTAAACGTTTTCTGAGGTATTCCGTAGTTTTGCGGGAATCCGAGTCCTTGCTAAAGTTGACCTTGATGGTAGTGAAATTGGCGATGATTTCCGATTGACGGGCAATAAGATCTTCCATGATGTAGGTAGGTAAAAGGAACAGTCTTACTTGGAAATATGATGGTCCACGTGATGACGATGCTGATTGCGGATGCTGAACCTTCGCGCCACCCGATGATGAGCTCCACGGAGCCTGATGATGATGATGTCACGCCGTGATATGCTTACCACGACCGTGCTGTCGACCTAAGCTCAAGTCAAGCGTAACTCAAGTCTAGGATGAATGATTGAAAAATGAGCTTCTAGCTAAGAGAGTCCACTGGTGTGATCACAGAACCACGTTCGCGAGAGATTGCCACTGAGCCGTGCGCGCGCTAGCTCAAAGTACCGCGACGAGGTCCCGCTGCTAATCTCGAAGGACCAAAATAAATGTAGGGGATCCCTACACTTAGTGATGATACCGGGGCGATTCTATGGGGATGATGATGAAATAAAACCGACCACCGCGAATGTCCGTTGAACACTGATTTATTGAATAAGTATACTTATACAAATTACCTTAAATGGTAGGTACGAAATGCTGAGCGCACAGAATGCACGGCGCGTGAGTATGCAAAATAATGTGCGGTTCCGTACAGCTTCATTTACCTCGCCTCGGTTAGCACAGCTCTGGTGGAAACGGCTCAGCGGAGCTAGATTTTTGCGCATACAAAACAAGCGAGGGATGTGTGCGAGGGATGTGTACGAGGGATGTGTGCGAGGGATGTGTTGCGAGGGATGTGTACGAGGGATGTGTGCGAGGGATGTGTTGCGAGGAATGTGTGTTGAGAAGGATGTGTTGCGAGGTTTGCGCATACTGTACCAGCCAGTCCATAGACGAAGTTTGTTGGAAGTAGAAGTGCGCAAAATAGATATGCAAATAGCAAAGTGAGACGTGAGTGGCAGGCAGGCGTTCGCGTTACTCCGCTCCCACTACACCGTACCCCCGTCGACACATTTCACAGCTTCGCAACGTATCCTCGCACCACACATTAACGCGCATTTTCACAGCTCCGCTACACATCCTCGTAGGCACATTTTCAGCGCACAGCTTTGGTGGAAACCCCCACACATTTTCACAGCACAGCTAGACATCCTCGCACGACACATTTCCATCGCACATCTCTGGTGGGAACGCAGCCTTATCCTAGTACAGGCATCTAACATTATAATACCTTTGTAAATTATATGATTTTTATGTTAATATTTTACCAATTTTAATACTGAATAAATATTTATTATTTATTACTCTAGGGCGAGTATTGCCCTCCCTGAAGCAGATTAGTTTGCCGATGAGCGATCTGGCCCCACCAATACGGTGCTCAATTCTGCACTACTGGTATGGCTGATTTCGGTCGTGTAGCTCGTAGAGTCGTTAGCAAATTTGACGTGAGCTACACGACATGCCGCTACAGCCGCGCAGTGCAGAAGTTAATAGGTATCAGTGAGGTCTTCGCAGTCATCAAAATAGTTTGACAACTGCGAATCTAAAACCGCCACCAGAGCCTAGACCACCATCTTTTAAAGCAGTATTATTTTAATCTTACTTGAGTGTGGGAAAGAAATGGAGATAGACGTCCCGTATAGCTCCATCTCTTTCTCACACTGAAGTAACATTAAAATAATACTGCTTTAAGAGGTGGTGGTTGGCCCCCAGCGCCCTATTTTTGTTATACATGGGCAAACGAGGTAAGCGTGGTCTAAGTTCGGGCGACATAAACCGATATTCTCGAATCGCACCCTCCAAAGCACTCCTCAATTGCTCATTGCACTGGGTACTTACATTTGTAGCCCTGTCGTCACTTCCCTCGTCAGCTTGACTTGTGTTGCACTGTGGTGCAATAACAGTCTGCGACGGGGGGGCGATGACATGGCTACTCTCTATTTCACTTCGCAGGCGATCAAGTACAGTGCCATCCAACATATGATTACGCTGGATGACCCGCACCTGATCCGATAGTCGTTGTGCCGAAACGTTGACAGCTGGCTCAAGCACGTGAAAAAGAGAAGAGCATTCGAACACGGTACGCGGTCAGATTGTTGCCCCCCTCTGTAGCCCCATAGTATGAGCGCATGACGTTTTCATTGATCGATTGTGTCCATCTCATGCGCTGCACACTTCCGCCGGGAGCTGGGACCCTTTCAGAGGCCGGTGGGCCTCGGGGTCCTAAGCCGTCCGACGGCTAGTGTCCTCCCCGTCGACGAGCAGGTGGTGGCGATGTCGGCAGAGAGAAATACTCGTCACTCGAGCTCGACGCAATTGCCGCGACCGGTGTCGTCACAGCGCTCTCAGTGGAGCTGGGTGCCGGCGGCGGCGAGGCGGAGCTGGGTGCCGGCGGCGGCGAGGCGGAGCTGAGCGAAGGGTCCGGAGGAGATGACGGAGGATGTCGTCTCTTATTCGGTAATTTTTTATTCATGATGGTGATATTGCTCTTTTTGGGAATACCTAAATGTGTCGTGGGTTTGTTGCGGATTTCTTATGCACTTAAAAACTATAAACTTGCGGCGAAAATGATTGAAACTGTTAAAATGTATGAAAATATAAAATAAAATTTCGAGACGTCTGTTTATGTTGACGTTGGTGCTGACGTTGGTGCTGACGTTGGTGCTGACGTTGGTGCTGACGTTGGTGCTGACGTTGGTGCTGACGTTGGTGCTGACGTTGGTGCTGACGTTGGTGCTGACGTTGGTGCTGACGTTGGTGCTGACGTTGGTGCTGACGTTGGTGCTGACGTTGGTGTTGACGTTGGTGCTGACGTTGGTGCTGACGTTGGTGCTGACGTTGGTGCTGACGTTGGTGTTGACGTTGGTGCTGACGTTGGTGCTGACGTTGGTGCTGACGTTGGTGCTGACGTTGGTGCTGACGTTGGTGCTGACGTTGGTGCTGACGTTGGTGTTGACGTTGGTGCTGACGTTGGTGCTGACGTTGGTGCTGACGTTGGTGCTGACGTTGGTGCTGACGTTGGTGCTGACGTTGGTGCTGACGTTGGTGCTGACGTTGGTGCTGACGTTGGTGTTGACGTTGGTGCTGACGTTGGTGCTGACGTTGGTGCTGACGTTGGTGCTGACGTTGGTGTTGACGTTGGTGCTGACGTTGGTGCTGACGTTGGTGCTGACGTTGGTGCTGACGTTGGTGTTGACGTTGGTGCTGACGTTGGTGCTGACGTTGGTGCTGACGTTGGTGTTGACGTTGGTGCTGACGTTGGTGTTGACGTTGGTGCTGACGTTGGTGTTGACGTTGGTGCTGACGTTGGTGTTGACGTTGGTGCTGACGTTGGTGTTGACGTTGGTGCTGACGTTGGTGCTGACGTTGGTGTTGACGTTGGTGCTGACGTTGGTGTTGACGTTGGTGCTGACGTTGGTGTTTAATGAAGTAAATATCTTTCGGTAAGCAGAGCGTGGATGGGTCAGATTTATTAGATCTTCTCCTATGGTTACACAACACAGGTCTTAACACTAATTATTTTATTTGCAAACACAATGTTCTATATTAATACTTTTTCTCACATCAATGACAGACACACTCACTTGTTATTTTTCACTTGACCCTGACAAGTTTCTTTTTCACAGTTTAGTCTTTGAATATCATTAATATCATAGGTGTCATATAGATGGTGTGTGTGTGAATAACATCAGCTACGCAGACGATATGGTGCTGCTGAGCCCATCGATCGTGCTTTACGAAAGCTCCTGAAAATTTGTGAGTCCTACGCGGTGACTCATGGGCTCAAATACAACACGAAAAAGAGTGAAATAATGATTTTCAGGCCGGACAATAAGCGATACACATTCGTTCCGAATTTCACTTTATGTGATACAGCTCTAAACAAAGTCGAGCAATTTAAATATTTGGGCCACTGGGTCACTGAGGATCTCAAGGACAGTGTGGATGTTGAGAGGGAGCGCAGAGCGCTGTCTGTCCGATGCAACATGTTGGCCCGCAGGTTTTCACGATGCACGTGGACTGTCAAAGTTGCGCTTTTTAAAGCGTACTGTCAGTCCTTTTACGCCTGCAGCCTGTGGGTTAGCTATACGCAGCGGACATACAGCGATCTGCGCGTTCAATACAATAACGCGTTCCGGGTGCTGATGGAGCTGCCGCGCCACTGCAGCGCCTCCGCGATGTTCGCGGCGGCTGGCACAGACGGCTTTGCGGCCATCATGCGCAAACGATGTGCTTCTATTATGCGCCGCACGCGCGACAGCCCCAACACCATCCTGCGCGTGCTGGCGGACCGGTGGGACTCTCCGATGCTGGCTCGCTGGATACGGCTGCATGCAGTCGTGTAATGATTTGTCACCATCATTGGGGAGTCCACCCGGACGTGCCACTTAATCAATTATTAATTATATTATTACTAACACTAGTTTGTAAGCTTGCAATTGTACTAACAAATATGGATGTTATCGTAAGATGAATCTGAAATAAATGATTATATTATTATTATTATATATTATATAACGAGGTTCCTATACAAACTCTAACACTTTCCCTTATTCAATAGATCTAACTATAAGACCCATTGCATGACAAAGAGATGTGAAGTTCGGACGTGGCAGTGCTTTTGTGAGAATGACAGCCACTTGATTCGCTGTACCAATTCTTGTAACTTCAATAGCACCTTCAGCCACTAGTTCTCTGACATAGAAGTGACGAATGCGGATGTGCTTAGTCCGCTTGTGAAATTCCGGGTTGTGGGCAAGTCGAACTGCTGCTTCGTTGTTCACACTGAGCGTCGGTGTATGCGTAAGCTTAGTAAGGTCTTGCAGAATTCTTGTTAGCCAAACAAGTTCTCTCGCTGCTTCACTAGCTGCTACAAGCTCAGCTTCTGTCGTAGAGATAGCGACCGAGACTTGTCGCTGACTCAGCCATGAAATTATTCCACCAGACAAAATACAAACCTCTCCTGTAGTAGATCGTCCGGTATCTCGATCTCCACCATGATCTGCATCGCAAAAACATTATAGCACACCAGATAAATGATGCGCTTTATACTCGACTCCATAAGAGCTTGTGCCATTGATGTAGCGCATAATCCATTTTACTCGGAGCCAATCTTCTTTGGACGGTGATTCCAATTTTCGAGATGCAACTCCAACAGCGTAGGCAATGTCCGGACGAGTTCCAACCATGAGATATGCGAGAGCACCAACATCTTCACGGTATGGAAAGTTTTCTACTTCTGTAGCTTCAGCTTTCCCTGATTGTGACGGTTCCTTCTCCATAGGCGTAGCAACAGGGTTACAGTTAGCCATTCCGAAACGGTCCAAAATTCTTTTTGCGTAGGCTTCCTGATTGATGAAAACAGCCATCCTCTTTTGTGATTAATTGAAGACCTAGATAATGAGACGCAGGTTTCGTTGTAATCCGTAGTCTTTTTTTAAGATAATTCAAAAAAGAATTAGCCAGGGCTTCATCCGTGGCAGCTACCAATCCACCATCGACATACAATGTAATGAGTAGCTTCTTGCCATCCACATGCTTTGTGTATAGACAACAGTCAGCTTCGCACTGCTTGAAGTCCATGTCCAGTAGTATATCTTGGAAACAGGCGTTCCAGCACCTTGGAGCTTGCTTCAATCCATACAGGCTTCGATTGAGCTTCCAAACATTAGCCGTGCCATCGGCGTAGCCTTCAGGTTGTTGTATCGACGCCAGCACATCAAGCTACCCGAAACTGTCAAATTTTTCCAGTCAACCTTGAACCTAATCCTTTGGTAATAAAGTTGAAAATCTATTAAAGAAATTTGACAGATTGTAGTAGCTTGATGTGCTGGCGTCTGTACATAAATTTCCTCCTTCAGGGTTCCATTGAGGAACGCAGTACAAACGTCAAACTGCACTAGGTGAAGGTTTTCCTGTGCGCTGACACTCAAAAGAGCTCTGATCGTTGCAAGGCGAGCAACAGGACTAAACGTCTGATCATAATCCTGTCCCTTTCCTGCTACCTTTGACGACAAGACGAGCTTTGTATTTGTCGACAGAGCCATCTGGATTGCGTTTAATACGCAGAACCCATTTGCAGGGAAGAGCTTTCTTTCCTTTATGCAAATTACGGGGCGTCCAAACATTGAGGTCCTTTAGAGATTTCAATTCAATATCCATAGCCTGTTGCCACTCTGTACAATCGTCTCACTTTATTGCATCCGCGAAGTTTGACGGATAAGTTTCTGTGACACATACGTAGTCATCAAATCTTTTTGGACGTCGAACTTGATTACGGTCACGTAGATTGTATCGCGGCAGCGACTCTTCTACAGCGTCATGAAATTCCTCAGAATTGTGATCATCATGATGCTCTTGTAGGTTATGTTCCTGGACAAAGTCTTCCACTTGGACGTCTTCCAGGTTTTCTCCCTCAAGACTTTGTTCTTGATCAACGGAGGCTAAAGGTTCTTCCATAACATGGTCTCCCTCGTGTTGAATTGTTTCTTGATGTATATTTCTAACAAAACCGGTTCCTCACTGTCGTTCGTGCTATTAATAAATAAAATAAATAAAAATATTTTATTTCAGACAAAAAAGTCCATATGCAAGGCAAGGTTGTTAGTAACAAGAATTTTGCTTATATCTAATGTTAGTAATTAAAAATTAACACAAACTAGACACACCGTCTACCCCTGCTCAGTAGGCTCATCGGTCCCGCAACACATGGAGTTCAGTGAACCTACTGAGCAGAACAGTATCAGTTCTCTCGCCAATCATCCTGAGGACGCTATTTGGGCTCCCCCGTACTCGGCGCACCACCGACGCAACTTTTTTACGCATAATTGCGTAGAAGTCATCTACGCTGGCGTCAGCAAACATGCCGGATGCACTACAATATCGAGGAAGCCGAAACAGAGCCCTGAACACATTATTGTACTGGACTCGCAAGGCATTGTAGGCTCTCAGTGTAAAGTTTGCCCACAGGCCGCTCGTGTAAAATGTCTGGCAGAATGCCTTGAACATTGTTATTTTAACAGGAGCAGTACACCGAGCGAACCTGTGTGCCAACATATTACCACGCACCGACAATGCCCTGCGCTCCCTCTCAATATCCAGTTCGTCACTCAAATTCTCAGTTATGATGTGACCAAGATATTTAAATTGTGCAACACGACTTAGTGTTAATTAATCGGCAGCGTAAATGAATACTCCCTCGAACTAGAGACGGTTTCTTCATGTTTGTTGAAGGAAAGTGGTTGTTCGATAAAGATAACATCTCGTGAACGGACTAACATGTTTTTCTTTCCGTCCGTTATCCAAATTCGGTAGCAATCTTCGTCGTATCCGACGAGTCTGCCTTTGATAGCTTTTTTATCTAATTTCTTCCGCTTTTGCTTTGGAATGTGGGCGTAAGCTGGGCATCCTATAATTCGGAGGTGTTTGATTATAGGCTTCTTTCCACACCAAAGTTCGTTCGGAGACTTATCACTTATGCTGGTAGGACCCGTTCCGTTCAGGATGTACGATGCAGTATTTATAAGTTCTGCCCACAGTTCTTGAGGCATTACTTCGTGTGCATACATCATGGACCTTGCAGTTTCAACCAACGTTCTGTTTTCCCGTTCACTTACTCCATTTTGGTCCGGTGTGTACGGTGTGACGAGTCTTTGTTGGATTCCATTGAAGTCAAGTATACTTCGAACGGACTTGTTATCAAATTCACCACCGTTGTCGCTAAGTAAGCACTTTATGGTATGTCCGATTGTTTTAGTCTGAGCGAGCATTAAAGTTTATCCTTGACCTCAGATTTGTGTCGTAAAAAGTATACCATACGGTAACCTGTGTAGTCATCTTTGAACAAAACGTAGTACTGATACTTTCCGTAACTCGGTTGAAATGGTCCACACACATCTGTATGTACGAATTCTCCTGGTGCGGTAGCTCGAGTCCTCCTACCAAATTTAATTCTATGAGCTTTCCCGTATATGCAACCTTCGCATGTATCCTTATCAAGAAGAAGATCTAGTCCCAATGCGTGTTTATTGGTAGCTTTTACATGCCTCTTGTTTTGATGCGCAAGCCTCTCGTGATAGAGCTGCATCGTTTCAGTTGTTGCATAGACTTCGGGGGTTTTCATAGACGTAGGTGGTATATTTATAACGTCAAGTCTGTATAAACTACCTCGATGCAGACGTTTTTCTATTAAGCTTGCTTCTCCATTGACAAAGACGGTGCATTCTTTTGTCGACGATGTGAACGAGCTTTTTGGAATTTTGTCGTGAAGTGCGAAAACTGAAAATAAATTCTTATTTATGGCTGGAACGTACCAGACATCTGTCAGGGTAACACGTAGTTGTTTCCCTTTCACGGTTGCTTCGAGTATTACAGATCTTTTACCTTTAGCATGGATCGTATTTCCATTGGCAGTTGTTACCGTACGGTACTCATGAAAACACTCAAAATTCTGGAACAATTAAGCCCGATTGGTGACATGGCTCGTCGCGCCATTGCCAACAAACCTGCTCTCGGTGTCTCTATCAATGTGAAAAACCTCTGTGTTCTCTATGGACATTAGGATCATGTTAGCTGTCTTAGAAGTAGAAGGCGCTGTATTGCCACTCTTTGGAGGCTTGCCATCTTGGATCCACTTCTGGCAGTTTTTCACTCGATGACCTATAGCCTGGCAGTAATTGCATTTCATTTTCTTGTCCTTCTTCTTCTCTGTAGCAGAAGTGCTGGAATTCGTAAACAAGGCTTCTGGCTGCTGTAGTACGGCGTTATTACTCAGCAGTGCTCTTTCGAATGAGCATAAATGACTTGTAAGACTGTCGATGTTTCTGTTCGCTTTCGGGAGTAATAGCCAACTGCTTCTGAACGTAAAAGAATGATTCGTCAAGAGTATCCAGGATTTTACAAATGAGCATTAGTTCTGGTAGCTCCTGGTTGTCGTCTTTCTTGAGTTCCTGATTCAGCTGTGTCCAAATGTTTTTTTAGTTTCGACATGTGTGGCTTTCGTCATCGGGGTCCTTTTTGAAACCAAAAAAGTTCATACACAGATTGTACGTCTTATCTTCGTTAATACCATCAAATAGTCTATGTAATTCAAGCCATACCTCTCGAGCTTCAGCAAATCTCATGACTTTCCTAAGTGTCTCTTCGTGCATATTGGTCGTCAAAATAAGAAGGACATTCGCGTCAGCTTTAACAAACATCGCTTCGTCGGTGTTGTACGCGGTGACGGCGGCTTCGACTACCTCTAGCGCCTTCGGTACGGTGCGTAGGAGACATTTGACTTTATATTTCCACGTATCCCAGTTCGACTTGCCCTCTAATAAACCAATTTTCCCTGAGAATGTTTCCATCTTGCGAGCGGGCCCTCAACCTAATGAAGTAAATATCTTTCGGTAAGCAGAGCGTGGATGGGTCAGATTAGATCGTCTCCTATGGTTACACAACACAGGTCTTAACACTAATTATTTTATTTGCAAACACAATGTTCTATATTAATACTTTTTCTCACATCAGTGACAGACACACTCACAGAACACATATACTCCTAGCGGAGGACACACTCACTTGTTATTTTTCACTTGACACTGACAAGTTTCTTTTTCACAGTTTAGTCTTTGAATAACGAGGTTCCTATACAAACTAACACTTTCCCTTATTCACTGGGGTCCCGGACCTTTGGAAGGCGTACGAGGGGCTGAAGCCAACTCGCAGAGGCCCGTTAGACGCTTTCAATGTAAATGAGACACCAACCGACGATTATCCCTGTACGCACTATGCAAGTGCACCCAAGGACAACCCCCGGTTGATGTAGGACTATTACAGGATATGGAAACAAAAATAATTATTGGGCTATGGGTTTGGGTGACTAAAGTAGATTGGTTATCTAAAATTATGGAAGGACTATGGCCCCTGCCTGACCAATGTTTGATAAATACAATACACGGATAAAATGGCAGGGGGTGACTTGCACACTCGATAATGGGTCCCCGGAAACGGTCGCTAGCAGATAGTGTCGTAGCGACAAGTCAATATCCCCACCCAGCATCTTACTGGAATACTTCCTTCCTCCGAGCACGTTTGCTCTTGCGAATCTCTACTCAAGCCGGCGAATAAAGGCAAGAATGAGGTGGGAGGTCAGTTCTCGTCAGTGTTCACTCCAGCCGGCCAATAAAGGCAAGCTAGAGATGAGGAACATGACTTCTCCCGAGAGATAGGGTCCGTGGGGTCGCTGCTGGCCAACAGCTCGCCACATGTTGCCCTGCGGGTCTCCGTGTCTCTCTTAGTCTGGCTCCTCATCCTAGACCCGTTCCGGCAAAGTAAACTCTACCGGCACAGACCTAGAGTTAGAAGCGTGCAAGCCCCACCACGACGTCAACGTAGAGATACGGCGATGGGGTTATTACAAGGTTATTATTATTATTGATATTAAAAAAAATAAAGCTGGTTGGTTAAATTCCCCCGGCACGTCTTCCGAGCCGTGCCACTTGTCAGTTCTCCCTCTAAACCGTTCGGCCGGCCCGGACACAGCTATATCCACTTACTCATTCTTGAGCTACGGCAGGGTTTTGCACAAATTCTTCATTTGCTTTTGATACTGTAGGTATCTAGGTACTGTGAAACTACTAAAATTAATTTTGATGAGCTTAGTGGGTCACTCTTAGGTATATGAAAAAAGACAATCATTTTAGCAAAATAACCTCACCATAATTTAATAAGTTTTATCGATCCTGAATTAGAACTCTTTACCATAGATCTTACGTATTATAACTGAAACTCTTTAAGTACTGCATGACAGTAAGTACCGAACCCCGAACCGAAGCTGTTACGAGTATATGTGTTCTGTGACCGAAGCCGTCACTCTGATACAACCCAATGACAAAACCACACAACCCACTTTAATACAACCCCGCCTTGGAACAATGAAGAGTACGCAATAATAGCGTTTGCGGAGTAAAGCGGGGCTACCGCGGCCGCCGCCGCGCATGGGGCGGACCCGCGTAGAGGCCGCGGACACAGGGGCCTTCGCCGCGTGCGCCGTGTTGCGCGTGCTGATCCTGTACTCGTGCATCCTACTCGTGCACTCGCTGCTGTACTGGGGCCGGCGCTACCTGCGCGCGCGCGCCTCCCGCCTGGCGTGCTGATCCTGTACTCGTGCACTCGCTGCTGTACTGGGGCCGGCGCTACCTGCGCGCGCCTCCCGCCTGGCGTGCTGACTGCATGGCGCGCACGCCTACTGTCATCACCATACCCGACCCTCAATTCACGCACGAGTTGCTTATACACTCCGCATGGCTCGCTTTCCTCTACATGCTACTGCTGACTCTGTTTGAACTCATAGAACTGTTGCGTCCCAGGTCACCGTGTGTCCGACCAGGCAGCGAACCGGGGCTGGTGCCGGTGCCGTGTTGCCCGCCAGGATCACCAACGCCGTGTTACCCGCCGCAATTGCAGGTTCGGCCGTGCCCGACGCGGCCACGCCCGACGCGGCCGTGCCCGACGCGGCCCTGGCCGGAGCGGGTTTGGAAGCGCTGCATGAGAATCAGATCCAGCTGTGTGACAATCAGTAATAAAAATCAATGGTTATAAAAAGTCGCAGATATCAAATATTGTTATTTAATCTGTCAACACAATTATTTTAGCAATTTATTGTTTATTATGTGTTTATCGTGCAGTTGTCTTTACTTCGTCTACATTATATTATAAAATAACTTTAACTACCTCGTTGGTCTCGTGGTCGCAAGCGCGACTGTTGAGCGTCCTGGGTTTGATTGCCGGGTCAAGCAAACTGTTATTGGGTTTTACCATTAGACATTTCTCGGTATGGAAGTTGGCGGTGATCACACTGCCAACTTCCATACTGAGAAATGTCTGCTTTCCGAGGCACGGGAGTATCAACCCCCGTGCCTCGGAAAGCACGTTTTATTAAGCTGTTGGTCCTGCGCCTGATCTCTCTCCGGTCGTGTCGGGTTGCCGTTCCATCGGACCAATTCGGAATTCTTTCACCATTTTGAAAGGTACATTATTCCAGATAAACACAGGCACGGGCTATACAGGGTGGCGGTGCATCGACGTACAACCTGTTACCATGGATTCAGCACAAGAGTCTGAACCCCTGCGTTGAATCGTCGAGTATTAAAAAAAATTGCTGTTCCAAACATTTTGACCGCGTAGATACTGCACTTTTCTATGAACCAGCTGACCGCGTAGATACTGCACTTTTCTATGAACCAGCTGGCCGCGTAGATACTGCACTTTTCTATGAACCAGCTGACCGCGTAGATACTGCACTTTTCTATGAACCAGCTGGCCGCGTAGATACTGCACTTTTCTATGAACCAGCTGACCGCGTAGATACTGCACTTTTCTATGAACCAGCTGGCCGCGTAGATACTGCACTTTTCTATGAACCAGCTGACCGCGTAGATACTGCACTTTTCTATGAACCAGCTGACCGCGTAGATACTGCACTTTTCTATGAATCAGCTGACCGCGTAGATACTGCACTTTTCTATGAATCAGCTGACCGCGTAGATACTGCACTTTTCTATGAATCAGCTGGTTTTTTTTTATAACCGACGAAAAATTTCGACGCTACGTCTAGAATCACTTGCTGAATTCGTGGTTACAGTTTGCGCGTTAATGTGTACAAACCTGTATATTATGTAAATGCACACATCAACAGTGTCTAGGGAGGGATAAAGGTATTTATTCTAAATACTAGTTTTTGCCCGCAGCTTCGCCCGCGTAGATGTTGGAAAATATCCGACGGGAACATACTACTAGGATTAAAAGGACCATTTAAAACATAATGTTAATCCAGGTAAACAATGTATTCATTCGTATACATTGCAGAGGCAAAACAGAGGTGAAAGCGCCAAGGTAGCCCGCGGAATTCAACGACAAATTTTCTTACGTTTGTTGCAATTGGCAGGTCAGTATCAGGATGTATGTTGATCTGAACATGATTCGCGTCCTTAACAAATCTGTATCCATACTAATATTATAAATTCGAAGGTAACTCTGTATGTCAGTCTGTATGTTACCTTTTCACGCCTAAACCACTGAACGGATTTCGATAAAATTTGGCAAGGAGACAGTTGGCATCCTGGGGAAGGACATCACTCGTTACCCGTGGTCCCGGTGGGTCGACCCATTACCGGGTCCATGGGTAATTTTAATTACCCGTGGTTCCATGGCATTAGGGATTTGTTCCCTGGACTTCTGACTATATCGATAGAAAATAAATTACCACCATGGAACCTACTTATGATTAAATACAAATCCATAATAACAGCATATTTAATTATGTACGAGGATGAATCAAAAAGTTCTTGGAATCAATATTAAAAAATGCAAAAATTAAACAAAAATAATTTATTTTTCTACAAAATCTCCGTCCAATGCGAGTTCCAACGAGTTCGAAATACTATTATGGAGGCATGAGGAACAGGGTGTAAAGTTCACTCATCCTCCATAGAAAAGGGAGGATCCTCCGACCAGACGGGTGTTATGTCTGGTGGGCTACTGCCCGACGGTTGATGTCGGGATGTTGTATATATGCTAGTCGCGCGGTAAACTCTGTTTGCGCGATGCAGGATTTTGCGTGACGTCAGTGTGACGCGTTCCATTGTGGCGATGTAGATATGCCGCCACATCACTCCCCTACGGAGACCGGAGGTCGACAGTGGGCAGAGTCGTGTATCTTGCGATGCTTGCCAGGGCCAGTTGAGGTTCCAGTGAGTCGGATCCGGATGCCGCATAGTTCGCGGTGAGTCGGAACTGTCTACGGAGATGCCCCCAGTGAGTCGGGGTGGCGCTGCGTTATGCTCCAGTGCGTCGGATGTGGTACAGCGCCGGGTTGAGGCTGACTGCTGGCGTCGACCAGGAGAGGTTTGAAGGGCTCTGCTTGTTTGACCGGCCGAGAGTGCAGTGTGCTGTGCCAAGGCTGCTGATGAGGCTGAGGGTGATGACCAGGTATGCGCGGTCGCTGCATGCTGGTGGTCAGGATACCCGTTGAAGCCGTTTTACTACACCTTTTGTGTTCGCCGTTTCTTAATATCGATAACCTTACATCGAACCCTTGTTTCTTCAACGTTTGTTTGTTCTATGTAACGTTACTTCGAAAATATTTAGCCATCACATTTTTCTACGAAATAATGCTACATCCAAGATTGCTATGAGAACCATTTATAAAAAAAATACTGTTTAGTAAAATAACCTTTTAATAATCAAATAATGTATACTTACATAATAATATGCTGCATTAGAGTAAAATAATTTTCACTACAACTCCTAAGTAAGTTCTAGTGAAGATTATTTAAAAAAAGCAAGATACATTTTGAGACAAAAACAAAAAGTCAAACAAATGGTTATACCTACATAGGTCTGGTAACAAAATAATTCTAAGCTAATCAGATTTTCAAAAATCAATATTACAATTCAACAAGATACAAGATTTATTTATTTTATTTTTATTTATTTAACAGTTTATGTACACACATATAAACAAACAAGAAGAAAGGAACAGAAAAATATATAAAGATGTGTATAGTATACAATTCTGTGATATAGCATGTAAAAATCCACAGTCTCCATGTTCTCTCTTTTTTCTCGTATTCGATCGCGTGCGTGTAATTCGTTGCGTTTTTTTTTTTCGGTGGAGTCTTTTCAATTTCTGCTTGTGACCTTTCTATAGCATGATTAGTGCTAGCTTGTTCTTTCATCAATTTTCTAATCGTTGCATAAACCCCGTAGCGGTGCCATGCCTCAACACTATTTTGTGTTCTAGGCAGCTTCAGTTCGTTCCGTCTATAAATTGACCAAAGCTGTAGTGGAAATAGAGGCGGACTTCTTATAATTACCACTTTTGTCCATTCGACGCGTGATTGAAGTCTTCCGAGGACATAATAAATTTCAAACCAATCCGTTACAGGCTCTACTTCTTCTGGTAGTATTAGTAGCTTCAATAAGTTAAATGCTGCTGGGATTTGCTCGGGCGGCAAATATACTAAAGCAATTAAGTGTCGTATTTTAAGTGAAAAGTCGCTTTCTGTTCCATATTTTACTGCCAAGCCACTTTTTTTTAATATGGCGCCACAACTTTTGTCTCAAATGGAACAAGCACGCATGATGATCCGCATTTAGAAACTTAATACGGATTACATTGATCATTGCAATTTCAAAATCTGTTAATATATGCTGTGGGTTCAGTTCAAATTCGAATTCTGCAGCGTATGATTTCAACTCTCGTAAAAATACGAGGTAACTATCTTCGTTCTTGTCAGCCAACAGACAGTATACAATGGGTATTATCCTCCTAGTATCATATTATGTCCAACTATAGAATGTATAGAATACAGGTGTGTAAATAGCCGAGGACAAGTCTTGAAAATTCCATCCATCAACCAAATGAGCGAGTTGCGTAGAATTCTCAAATTTGTTTTGATGATTGATTTACTTGACTGACCAAAAAATCTGTGTGAAAATAGGATCACATGTTAGTGCTGATGACATAATGTCATACACTCACAGGGTCGCAGGGTGTCGCAGGGTGTCGCAGGGTGTCGCAGGGTGTCGTCGGCTCAACGCTCTTTCTTGTCTACATCAATGACTTGTGTATCCTTGCTCTACCATCTGCTCCTATGCCGATGATACATTGTAGTACATGGAAAGAACTGGGCAGAGGTGAAATATACCTAATGCTGAAGGTTCCATGCAAGGTTCCATGCAAGGTTCCATGCAAGGTTCCATGCAAGGTTCCATGCAAGGTTCCATGCAAGGTTCCATGCAAGTTGTCATTGAATGGCTTCACAAAAACTCTTCACTCATACTCTCACAGTTTTTCGTTGTCGTTATCCATGCACGTAAAAATGACCACTAAGGCGCTTACATATCAAATACACTATAAGGTAATTTTTTTCATAAAATGTTTGCACTAACAACTAACATTCTGTATTTTATATCCTTTGAGCTGATGATACAAATGATCCAAATGAAACATATCAGTGTTTCGGATCATTTTAGTGAGCCAGATGCAAATGTTCCAATCGCAAAAATGATACACTTTGCCCACGCCTGTCCCGTTTTCTATCCATGCGAGTTCAAAACCCCCAAACATATACTCAATTAGAGCTCACACCTGTTTGGACACCTCGACCTGCTCTTGCCTAGCGCTCCCCTCAGTAACATCTGTGAAATATTTGGGCGTAATGATCAATGATGGACTGAAATGGAACAAGCATCTAGAGCCTACTGCCAGTAAAGTCAGGAAAACAATTCACCTCTTCAAGTCATGAAGGCATTCTGCGGATTTAGAGACCCTAAAAATGGTTTATACTGCACTTTGCCAGTCCATTATCGGCTATTGTATTCTAGCTTGGGGTGGATCGGCTATTGTATTCTAGCTTGGGGTGGATCGGCTATTGTATTCTAGCTTGGGGTGGATCGGCTAAAACTAAATCGCTCGAGTTAGAACGTGCGCAAAGAGCAGTACTTAAGGTTATGTTCCAAGAGCCCATTCGCTATCCGACTCATCAGCTCAAACTTCTATCTGTGAGACAGCTATTTTTACTTAGAACCACGCTCTGGAAACAACCAAGTACCACCCCTGACACAAATAAACATGGTCAAAGAATAATTTGCCCAATCCCTAGTCACAGAAATACCTTCGCCAGAACACAGCTGTATGTGATGAGCTCTCTAGTTTACAAAAATATTAATAAGACCACACAAATAGAGTTTGGCCAACGAAAGCTGAGCACGAATTATTTTCAAAAGTTTTAGTATGGCAGTATTTTAGGACTGTCAAAATTGTCAATTTCCAATTTTGATAATTTTGATATTTCGGCTATAAGAAACAAATTAAATTAATTTTATGGAGTGAAAAAACAAGTCCCAACACTAAGAAGCCTGCACAATGAGCTGAAGGAAGCAATTGAATTTACGGGATGCCGTGAAACCCTAATAAAAATTTTACACAAGAACGGGTTTGAGTTTCAAAACAATAAAAATGAACGGGCTTTACGGGGTCCAATATAATAACGGGTTCAGAATGTTGATGGGGTTGCCCCGTTTCTGCAGTGCATCAGGTATGTTTGCACAGCACACGTCGATGGCTTCCACGCTATCGTCAGACAGAAATCTGCTTCTTTGCTCTGCAGAGTACGGGACAGCTCCAACTCCATCCTGAAGACCATAGCGGGGAGGTACGATTCCCCTTTGTTAGGTGATGTGGTTCAAAGATGCCTTTTGAACAACAGCCTGGTTTCCAAATAGATAGTACATAAGTTCACTAACATAGATATAAGTTATCCTTGTTGTTTACTAACCCATGTTGCTTATCCGAAATAAAGATTATTTTATTTTATTTATTTACTTACAGAAAAATATGATATTGCGGCATGGAGACAGATTCTTGAGGACAATAAATCAGAAGAGGCTAGAAGGTAAGCAGATTGTTTAACTTGATGAGACATATGTACATCAGAACTATAAAGTTAAAAAATCGTGGCAAGGACCTTCAACAAGTGGTGTCACTACTAATATATCGTCAGGAAAAAGACATATTATTGTGTATGCAGCATCGGAGGAAGGGTTTGTGCATTATTGGTATTCAGCACAAAATCCAAATCAGCTGACAACCATGATGATATGAATGCTACCAACTTTATGAAATGGCTTGAGGAAATGTTGATACCAAATCTCACTAAACTTAGTGTACTTGTGATGGACAATGCAAGTTACCATGTGAAACAAGTAAACAAACCGCCTACTATGTCTGATTCTAAAGCTAATCTCCGAATATGGCTTCAAGAGAATAATATTTATTTTGAAGGATATCATACTAAAGCTGAATTAATGTGTGTGGTGAAAGATAATAAGCCTGCAGTTGTTTACGAAGCAAAAGTAATTCTAAAAAAACACAGTCATACCCACAATCATGAATTTTGTTGCTGCCACCGTATCATTGCGACCTCAATGCAATTAAGCTTGTATGGAGTCAGGCGAAGAGAAAAGTAACAAGCAAAAATATAGGAATACCAGGGTCTGAAATGCAAAATTTAATAAAATAATGTTTTCTACCCATAACTGCAGATGACTGGAAGAAGTACACTGATCATGTACTAAATGTTGAACATCAGTACAAATTAAGGGACCGTATTGTTGAAAATGAACTTGAACGATTCATAACATAATACTTGTTGGAGACAGTAGCAGTAGCAGCGAAGAAAGCAATGAAGCTGATTCAATATTATCATGTGTAGAGTTTTTGGAATCCGATTTCGACTATGACTCATAACCCTATGTTTTGTTTTGATTTTATTGTGTCATCCTCATCACATCAGTGGTCTCCATTCCATTAAATATATTTATTAAATATCCATTAAATATAATATAGTAATAACTTTTTATTTAATTCAACCTTTTCTATATAAGGCTTTGCCAGGAAAGTTAAGCTGTGCACTTCAATGTGTTTCGTTTAGAGCTTAACTTTGGTGCTGATAATGATCATCCTCACGGCTAAATATTGTAACGATAACTTGCTTAACTACCATTGCGCGAATACATAATGGTGGTTTAACAGTTCCAAGTAAATATCAAGGGTAATAAGGTTATTATGGTCTAAGTATATAAAAACGAAATACTGATTTAAATATCGCATAATATGTCTTGAATAATAAATAGTATCAACTCCGTTTAAGCAATGTATAGCCAGGGTTGACAGCTCTTGATTTTTTACATTCCCGCCTTTTTTCTTGGACAGCTTTCGTTGGTCAGACTCTAGTACTGCGGGACTCGTTCTTACACGCATTCTGAGACACAGACATAATTGAGTTACTATCAGTATGGTGTGCAATTTTTGCTCTAAGAATGGATGTTAAGAACTTTATGGACCGTCGGTAAACATGTAATTGGTCTATAGTTTTTAGGTTCCGCAGTACTACCCGATTTAAGGAGCAGGTGGGTAACTCCTGTGTAAAGAACAGTGGCAGCGACCCAGTCTCTAAAGATGACTGGAATTGCGAGGCTAAGCAGGTGTGTGACCTTTGTAGCCATTTAATCCAGAAATTGTGCAGTCCGTCCGGTCCTGGAGATTTCCAGTTAGGTAACGGGCGGACTGCACGGGCTACGTCCAGAGGTCTAATGATAAAAGCCTCCATGTCTGGTATTGAATCACACGCCTGCTCAACAATACGCATCCAATCACCTTCAGTGTGACTGACGGGCACCGACCAAATCCTTCGCCAAAAAGCACTCATGGCCTCATTATTCGGTATGAAAATTGTTTATGAAATAAAATGAAATGAAATGAAATGACGCACGTTAGTCACAACTTGAGTGGGAACAGTCCGCTCCCATTCTCTGTATACCGACCTAGAGTGGGAACAGTCCGCTCCCATTCTCTGTATACCGACCTTGAGTGGGAACAGTCCGCTCCCATTCTCTGTATACCGACCTTGAGTGGGAACAGTCCGCTCCCATTCTCTGTATACCGACCTTGAGTGGGAACAGTCCGCTCCCATTCTCTGTATACCGACCTTGAGTGGGAACAGTCCGCTCCCATTCTCTGTATACCGACCTTGAGTGGGAACAGTCCGCTCCCATTCTCTGTATACCGACCTTGAGTGGGAACAGTCCGCTCCCATTCTCTGTATACCGACCTTGAGTGGGAACAGTCCGCTCCCATTCTCTGTATACCGACCTTGAGTGGGAACAGTCCGCTCCCATTCTCTGTATACCGACCTTGAGTGGGAACAGTCCGCTCCCATTCTCTGTATACCGACCTAGAGTGGGAACAGTCCGCTCCCATTCTCTGTATACCGACCTTGAGTGGGAACAGTCCGCTCCCATTCTCTGTATACCGACCTTGAGTGGGAACAGTCCGCTCCCATTCTCTGTATACCGACCTTGAGTGGGAACAGTCCGCTCCCATTCTCTGTATACCGACCTTAAGTGGGAACAGTCCGCTCCCATTCTCTGTATACCGATCTTGAGTGGGAACAGTCCGCTCCCATTCTCTGTATACCGACCTTGAGTGGGAACAGTCCGCTCCCATTCTCTGTATACCGACCTTGAGTGGGAACAGTCCGCTCCCATTCTCTGTATACCGACCTTTCATGCTCTGGAACATGCGGTTCTGAGTGTACCGATCCACTCTTCGCCTGTACCGACGAATACGGTTTGCCCATGCATAAACTTTCTGCTTCAGGAAGTCAATGCGCTCTGTGACACGGGACACATATTCCCGAGAACGCCCGTCTCATAAAGCACATCACCCTTGTGCGTGTATTGCCCTCCCTGAAGCAGATGAGCTTCCCGATGAGTACCCTGGCCTCATTAATACAACGCTCAATCCTGCACTGCCAGGCTGGTGCGGCGGGTTTCGGCCGTACAGCTCGGTCAGTGTTTGGAAATTTGACACGAGCTGTACGACATGCCGCAACAGCCGTGCAATACAAGATGGAGTGTGTATCGCAAAGATCTGCGCTGCTTTCAATATAATTTGGTAACAGCGCATCCAGGGCACACACCAGTGCTCTGTTTTTTTATTCATGGGCAAACGAGGTAGTCGTGGTCTAAGGTCAGGTGATGTGAATCGGTACTCACGGATCGCATCCTCCAGAGCGCTCCTTAATTCCACATTATACAGGTTATCTGCAGATATAGCTCTGTCGTCCTCCTCCTCATCTGCATGCATGACATTCTGGGATGGAGGAGGATTACCAGCAGAGCTGCTCTGTTATCTAAGTTATTTTTCACTTTGTAGTGTTTTTTTTTTTTGGAGGTCGGTTGTTTTTTTTTTGTGAAAAAGTTTTTTATTTTTCACTTTTTAGTGGGTCGGTTTTTAATTTATCTAAGTTACAATAGCCTAATCAATCAAAATCAAATCAAAATAATTTATTTCAGACCATTAGTCCATTTGGGTTAGTATACAAACAACTTACAAACTAATGTTAGTACTTAAATCTACCAGAAGTTTATTTTTTATACATTACATGCACTCAGTAGCATGTAGGCTTATCCAATGTCCCAGCATGGGGCTGTCCCACCTGTCCGCAATAACCCTCAGAATGCTGTTGGGGCTGGCGCGAATCCGGCTCATGATGGATGCGCAGCGCTTACGCATGAGTGCAGGAAACCCATCTAATCCCGCCTCTGCAAACATGCCCGAAGCACTGCAGTAGCGCGGCAGCCCCGTCAGCACCCTGAATGCATTATTGTACTGAACGCGCAGAGCGTTGTATGTCCTCTGCGTGTAGCTAACCCACAGACTGCATGTATACATCGACTGGCAGTACGCTGTAAATAGCGTAGCCTTAACCGCAGTCGTGCATTTCGCAAATCTGCGAGCCAACATATTGCAGCGGACAGCCAACGCTCTGCGCTCACGCTCAATGTCCAGGTTGTCTTTTAGGTCTTCGGAGACCCAGTGGCCCAGATACTTAAACTTCGGAGACCCAGTGGCCCAGATACTTAAACTTCGGAGACCCAGTGGCCCAGATACTTAAACTTCGGAGACCCAGTGGCCCAGATACTTAAACTTCGGAGACCCATTGGCCCAGATACTTAAACTTCGGAGACCCAGTGGCCCAGATACTTAAACTTCGGAGACCCAGTGGCCCAGATACTTAAACTTCGGAGACCCAGTGGCCCAGATACTTAAACTTAGTGACTTATTTTAAAGGATTTCCACAAAGTTTCAAGTGTGGCACAATGGGGTAGATTTTAGTACCCGCCTTAAAAACTAGTACCTCACTTTTCTTAACATATCTGAGCCCATGGGCCTCCGCGTACCTTTCACATAACGTAAGCAGACTCACCATTGCGTTAATCGAAGGGCTCAGCAACACCATGTCGTCAGCATAACTTAGATTATTGACGCATACTCCGTCCACATGACAACCCTGATAGGTGCTGCTGAGCTCAACGATCAACCGGTTTATGTACAGACTGAAAAGCCGAGGCGAGGACAAGCCGCCCTGCCTCACCCCACACTCCAGCCTGTACACATCCGAGAATGAGCCTGCCCACCTCACGCAATTGGTCTGATTGTTGTACCAATACCGAAGTATTGATACAACCCCCCTATCCACCGAGGTATCATTGATTAATTTCTGCCACAGCAAGTCGTACGACACCAGATCAAACGCCTTGGAAAGGTCTAGGAAACATGCGATTACAGGCTAATGACAACTGCTCATCACCTTTTACAAAACATTGCTTTTCCCGATGCAGGGACGTTAATTGTTAAGGTCTCCTGGTACTTCACCATCAACTCCACTTCACCATATAAATTGTGACGAACTTAAGTATTTTGCTTAACAATAATTTTAAAGTAATCGAATCGCAACCCGTGAAATACTTATTATTGAGTTGTTCCGGTTTCCATCTTACCATCTGTGGTGTCCGTCATCAGTTCCACTTCACCAAATGGTGCTTTCCGAGGGCAAATGCACAAGTTACTATGAAAGTACCCAAATCGCTATAGGTGTGTCTATAATATTGTGTGTGCGTATATTCAATAAATTACCAAATACGTTTAAAGATCTTAATTACAGACTTTTTAAAATTAAATTGTATAACTGGCTGAATGAAAATAGTTTTTATAGTGTTAAAGAATTTCTTGAACATAAACTGTAATGTTGATACTATAATTTTGCATGCTTTAATATTAAGCAAAACATGTTTGGACTCAATTTATTTATTTGCAGAGTTCCCTCGATTTCTCCAGGATCCCATCATCAGATCCTGACCTGACGACTATGGGGCCACCTGGAGAGTATACCCTTTCAAACAAAAAATTATTTTTCAATTCGGTCCAGCCGTCTTCGTGTAATCGGGAAACACACTTAAAAAAGAAAGATTCCGACGAATTGAGTGAGAACCTCCTCCTTTTTCGAAGTCGGTTAAAAAGAATTTATAGCCAGAGTGCATCTCATGATAATTCCAATAAGCCTAAACACGGTTAGGATACATTATTTTATTACGGAGTTCCGGTGCCTACCTTCCGGCTTCATCTTCAGATCAGTTCGATGGTATCATTTTCATCAGCACTATTTATTTAAATTGGCTTCGTCATTGTCGCTTAACTATCTTAATCGAGATATCTTATCGCCCCCCGTGAAATACTTATCATTGAGGAGTTCCCGTAGCCATCTGTGGTCTTCCCCATCAGTTCCACTTCACCAAATAATTTTTTCTGAATGCAAATGCATGCCTTGTTATTGAAAATATCAAAATCACTGTGTTTGTCTACAATATTTGAGGAGTTCCCTCAATTCCTCATGGATCCTGTCATCAGAACTGTACTTTGATAAAAATGGGACCAATCTGGAAGTATGTCCTTTCAAATAAAAAAAGAATTTTCCAAATCGGTTTACAAATGACGGCGTACTGAGGTAACAAACATTAAAATAAACACAACCGACTTGATAACCTCCTCCTTTTTTTGAAGTCGGTTAAAAAGAGTATGTTTTTTGATATCGATCTTTTTTCTTCTATTGTAAATTTATTTTTCTACATTTCATTGTTATTTCATTTTTAATGTTTTGTCAACTGTCTGAAAACTATATTTTCATGTGTCAACGAGATCAATAAAAAAAATACATGAAAATATAAGTTTTATCTTAACTTTTATTTACTTAGGTACCATTTTTCATCATCTCCTGCATTACACTGCATTATGTGCAACACTGCACGCTAGTGGGACTTGAGTAGGTAGTAGGTACCCCCACTAACACTGACCCGCTGCAATTAATTGTTTGGACATAGCAGTAAAAAATTGGAACTACCTCCATTTTCATTACAAAACTTTGTCTTGACGCCATACCTTTTGTCTCGGGATCTCATCACGAACAAACATTATTTCAAATAAATTTCAATATACATATAGCGGTACAGTACGGCTGATTTATCTTGGCCGGTCCGAAATTCGCGCAGACGGCTGCGCAGTAAGATTTTTTAGGAACCAAATGTTGACACGAGGTGAGTGTGAGTGAGAGAACATGCGCGAAACTTCTTGGTGCCTATGTTCGGACCTGCCAAGACAAATAGGCTGTAGTGTATCGATTTAATTAACACATAAACATAACATAACGCCTTGTTTCCCCGAAGGGTTAGGCAGAAGTGTACCTATAGTGCACCCAAATTTCGCCAGTTATGTTTAAGTCCCATGTAATAGGGGGCGAGCCTATTGCCATCTACCGGGCACAGATCCAGACTCCGGGCTGCTACTGAGAAATTCCAGATAGAAAAACCCAATAAAACTTTTCCCGACCTGGGAATCGAACCCAGGACCTCATGCTCAGCAGTAGCGCTTGCGGCCACTAGACCAACGAGGCAGTCGAGATAGATTCGGGTTAATTACGAATATTTACTTAGTTTAATTATTTATTCTACGTTTTATGTCATAATATTTATCATCATGGGTTTTATTTCTATAATTATTCTTAATTTGACATTAATTCCACACGATATTCACTTTTCGGTACTACCAAGGGAGTAATCAAATCAAATAAAATCATTTATTCGTTTGCAAACATGGGTAATTAGTACAGAGATGTGAGATTAATAATGAGGGGCTCGTGGATAAGTAATAACAGCCACACGGGTTGATCAATCAGGTTCAGCTACGCTTGCCGCGGTCGGCCCGTGGATGGATGACCATCTTTACATATCGAGACCCCCCGTGCCTCGGAAAGCACGCTAAGCCGTTGGTCCCGGCTGTCATTCTTGGATCTTTGACAGTCGTTACGGGTCGTTAGAAGCCCGAAAGTCTGACAATCAGTCTTACCAAGGAGTGTCGTATTACCCAGTAACTAGGTTGTGGAGGTTAGACGGGTAGTCGCTTTATGTAAAATACTAGAAAACCCCAATAACACTTTGCCCGACTTGGGAATCGAACCCAGGACCTCGTGCTCAGTAGCGATTTATTGAAGTTTGTATAAAATTCACAACTTAGGAAAGTAAGTACTAAAAAGTCTGTTCTTATTTTTAAATCCCCAAAGCACAAAACATGGAATCACGCGATATATCACGCGATATATCACGCTATATATCACGCTATATATCACGCTATACATATATTTTACAAAACTAAATTACTTTAATGCCTCTATCGGCATAATTTGTCCAACTTCAATTTTTTATAAAATAAATAATTACAAACTGCAACAAACTTACTTTACAAATCAATAGGATCTCGTTGGCTAAATATTTTCGAAGTAACGTTACATAGAACAAACAAACGTCGAAGAAACAAGGGTTCGATGTAAGGTTATCGATATTAAGAAACAGCGAACAAAAAAGGTGTAGTAAAACATAACGTCGCATTATCAAGGCATCATCGATGTACAATCATCGATGTACAATCATCGATGTACAATCATCGATGTACAATCATCGATGTACAATCATCGATGTACAATCATCGATGTACAATCATCGATGTACAATCATCGATGTACAATCATCGATGTACAATCATCGATGTACAATCATCGATGTACAATCATCGATGTACAATCATCGATGTACAATCATCGATGTACAATCATCGATGTACAATCATCGATGTAACAATTTTCGCAGAATAGTATTTCGAACTCGTACATAGGGAACTCGTACATAGGGAACCCAAAAAATAATATAGGTACAGATAGCAAGAATTACTGAACACAACCAGTCCTTTTACTGCAAAATATATAAATAAACTAATAATATAATAATAATATACATATATGACCGAACAATAACCGGAGATTTATTGTGAAGGACGGCACGGTTGACACCTGTCGGGCATGTCACCGTCCGGGAGAATCAATCCGACACATCATCTCCGGGTGTTCTTGTCTAGCTAACGAAGAGTACTTGCATAGACACAATCTTGTAGCCAGGATTATCCATCAGCAACTTGCTCTGAAATACAGTCTTGTGGAATTGGAAGTGCCGTACTACAGGTGTGTATGCCCGACCTAGTTCTCGAAAATGGAAATATCACATTGTACTGGGATCGATCCATCATCACTGACAGGACTATTGTTGCCAATAAGCCAGATATAGTGGTGGTGGATCGAATAGAGCGGCGCACAATGATTATTGACATAACGGTCCCGCATGACGGGAACCTCGTGAAAGCCCAAAAAGATAAACAAATCAAGTATCTTGACTTGGCTCGCGAGGTTGTCGACATGTGGGATGTGGACTCAGCGATCATTGTGCCGATAGTCGTATCAGCCAATGGCTTAATTGCAAAGAGCCTCGACCAACACCTAAGGAGGCTCTCGTTGGGCAGCTGGATTAAGGGCTTGATTCAGAAAGCGGTAGATCAGACAAAAACTCTTTACGTCGGGATCGCATGCTAAAGTGATTGACAGATAGCGACACGGACTGCACGACTGGCGTCTGTAAAGATGTGCGGTACCCACCGAGTCAAAACTTTTCGATACCCAAGCTCATGCAGATGGTATTCCACGGCGTGGTGACTGCAGTTAAGTGCTTCCGCTAATTCACGAGTGGTAACTTCCGGATTCGACTGCAGCTCGCGGCGTAAATCATCATCATTCACTGCCGGTGGTCGTCCTGAGCGTGGCTGACTTTCATGGCTCCTGTCTCCTGATATAAAATAGTCAAACCATCAGGACACCGTTGCATGGCTTGTACTTCCAGCGCCCAATGCAGTGTTGATATTGTCAGCCGCAGCCCGCGCACTGTGGCCTAACAAGTACTCGTATAAGTATAGTGTTCGAACTTGTCGCTCGTCCATTTGTCTTCAAACAGACTAAACCGATCGCGAGGGCGGCTTTATGTACTCCCACATCACAAGTTCCTAGAATGTTCTACAGCAGTGTAGAATTATAACGAAAACAATTAACTTGAAAAAGGAAATGTATAGAGTTTTGTAGTATCTCATTCTTTTGTGCCAACCTGATAATATTTATTTATTTATTTAATGCACAATGTACACAACCAAGGCTTAAACTAGTGAGTCGGTACATGACCCTGTTAGGGCGCAGCAAGACAACTTAAAACTAATACTATTACTACTTATCACAGTACAAACTTTCACAATTAAATATTATATTCAACTTATATTTAGCTTTATACATAAAATATTATAATTAACACACAGATACACATTTGAAGTCTATTTTTTACAATAATTTATCTTCCATAAATTCTTGGATACTGTAGTAACATTTTTTTAACAGTAATGCCTTTAACCTGGCTTTAAATACACATGTTGTTTCCGTGGACCGTATATTTTCAGGTAATTTATTGTATATTTTTATGCTTCGGTATTCTGGGCTATTTTTGTTTATTTGTAGTCTAGGTGCCGGTAGAATTAATTTGTTTTTGCGACGATTTTTTTTTCTGTTTAGTTCTTGTCAAAATTAAACAGTTTTAGGTTACTTTTAACAAAAGTGGCTATTTCTAATATATAAATGGAGGGCAGAGTTAACATTTTTTCTTTTATAAAGTGGGGTTTGCAGCTATCTCTATGTTTTATTTGAAATAATATTCGCATACATTTCTTTTGTGCAATAAATAAATCATTCGCATCCACACTGTGTCCCCACATGATAATATATATGTACGTGTAATATAATGTATGTATATATAAAAACATATAATGTATGTGTATGACGGAGACGGTACATTTCTCTAGCTATCGTCAGTCATAACCTAACTACTGCGGGCGTGCTGTGGGTAGTGTTGGTTATTGCACAATAGAAAAATCGTTTGCAGTTCAAATCATATTATAACACACAATCAAATTAATCACACTATAATAGCTATTCACACACTGTAGGTACACGACACAACGAGCAAACGGAACGAATGACAGTTCCTACGGTGGAGGTACTGATCTCCTCGATGGCAGAATGGTAATTGTGTCCTCTGGTCCCAGAGCGCTCCTCCATCAGCCTCTGTCATAGCATGAAGTTAGCCGAGTATCCACGTTGTCGTGACGGTGCTGCCACCTCTCGGAACTCGTGCCACGCTTCGTTTAGTGTCTAAACTAATGACCGTCTTCGACATGTATTTATTGTAATAAAGGAAATAATAATATAATCATTTATTTCAGACTCATCCTACGATTACATCCATATTTGTTAGTACAATTGCAAGCTTACAAACTAGTGTTAGTAATAATTAATTAATAATTGACTGATACAATGATATTAATAATAATTAAATTATTATTGATTCAATCCCGCCGCGGTCTAATCATGGTGTTGTAGAGGAGGATGATAGGGTTGCCACAGTAAGTAGCCAGTGCAACGCCCGATTGAGGAGCGCACTGGAGGATGCGTTTCTCGAGTATAGGTCCACTCCGACCGAACTTAGGCCCCGATTACCACACTTGCCTATGCACAAGAAAAATAGGGCGCTGGTGTGTGCTTTGGACTCGCAGCTCAAGAATTTTTTCGAGAGCAGCGAGGATCTCATTGATACACATTCGATCCTGTATTGCGCGGCTGTTGCGGCATGTCGTTTAGCTAACGTCAAGTTTCCAAACTGTGACGGAGCTACTCGACCAAAACCAGCCGTACCAGCCTGGCAGTGCAGGATCGAACGTCGTATAGATGGGACCAGGGTACTCATCGGCAAACTATACTGCTTCAGGGAGGGCAATACACGACCACGAGTGATGCGCTTTGTAAGGCGGGCATTCTCGGGGACTGGAATCAGTCCTCAAGAATACATGTCCTGTGTCACAGAGCGCATCGACTTCCTGAAGCAGAAAGTTTGTGCATGGGCGAGCCGTATTCGGCGGTATAAGCGGCGGGTCGATCGATACACGCAGAATCGCATGTTCCAGAGCGATGAGAGGCGGGTATATAGAGCTTGGGAGCGACCTGAAAAAAGTGTGGCGGACGTGCGCCGCCCAGATGATGCCACCACGAGTACATTCTGGCGCAGCATCTGGTCGGTGCCCGTCTGTCACGCTGAGGCTGGCTGGATGCAGGATGTCGAGCGAGTGTGTGGAACTATACCAGAAATGGAAAAGATCTTAATAACGCCATTAGACGTAGCCAAAGCAGTCCGCCCGTTGCCAAATTGGAAATCACCGGGACCGGACGGACTGCACAACTTTTGGCTAAAATGGCTAATTAGTTCACACACTCGCCTGGCATCTCAATTCCAGTCATCCTTAGAGTCTGGGTCGCTACCGCAGTTTCTAACAACAGGCGTTACCCACCTGCTCCATAAGTCAGGAAGTCCCGCGGAACCCAAGAATTATAGACCGATCACGTGTTTGCCGACGATCTATAAACTTCTAACATCCATTTTGAGAGTGAAAATAAATACGCACATTGAGAGTAACTCAATTATGTCTTCCTCTCAAAATGGATGTAGGAACGGGTCCCGCGGTACTAAGGAGCTACTCCTCATCGACATGGCCAGTAGCCAACAGGTTCGTCGATCCCGCAAAGATCTGTCGACATGCTGGATAGATTATAAGAAGGCCTACGACTCGGTGCCACATACATGGCTCATGAGGGTGCTTGAGTTGTACAAGATAGATGCAATTCTACGCACCTTCCTTGAGTCATGTATGGGGCAATGGAGGACGGTCCTTCGCTATCCAGGGTGTCGACAGATCCAGGGGAATGATGAACCTGTATGGATTAAACGGGGAATATTTCAGGGCGACAGTTTGAGTCCACTTTGGTTCTGCTTAGCCCTGAATCCTCTAAGCACACTGCTGGAGGATTCAGGTCTAGGCTATCGGTTGAAGAGAGGTGGTCAGGTCATATCTCACCTCCTCTACATGGACGACTTGAAACTCTTTGCCCCCAACAAATTGCGACTGGTGGAACTACTGAAGGTAACTGAAACTTTCAGTAACGCCATCAGGATGGAATTTGGTGTGGACAAATGTGCAGTCATGCATGTAAAGCGAGGCGAGATTATGGAATCCGAGGGGATTCAACTCTCGGATTCCATAAACCTTAGAGCCCTCTCCGCAACCGAAACCTATAAGTATTTGGGTATGTCGGAAGCGTTGGGCATTAATGCTGCTGACATGAAGCAATCGTTGAAGGAGCGCTTCTTTGGTCGCCTGAAGAAGGTATTAATTAGTCTTCTTTCGGGCGGAAACAAGGTGCGCGCCTTCAACGGTTGGGTCATGCCGGTTTTGGTGTACTCTTTCGGTATACTCAAATGGACTCAGACCGAACTAGACGCCCTGGATAGGAGGGTCCGTACACTACTGACCGCAAACCGGATGCATCACCCACGAACATCGGTGATGAGACTGTACATCCCGCGGAAGTGCGGGGGTCGAGGTTTTTTAAATGCGAAGACCCTCCACAACCGCGAGGTGTGCAACCTCAGGGAATATTTTCTAAACGCCGACGTGGGTATGCACCGTGATGTGGTCGCAGTGGACAACGGGTTCACCCCGCTCTCCATGGCTAAAGAGAACTGGCGCAAACCTGTAGTACTTACTACAGATGACCGCAAGGCGGTATGGCAAAGCAAGGAGCTTCACGGACGCTTCTATCGGGCTCTACACGAGCCCGGTGTAGATTTCTTAGCGTCCGTATCCTGGCTACGTTTCGGTGACCTCTTTGGGGAAACTGAAGGTTTTGTTTGTGCAATTATGGATGAAGTTATTTTGACGAATAACTACCGGAGACATATTATGAAGGACGGGACGGTTGACGTGTGTCGGGCATGCCACCGTCCGGGTGAGTCCATCAGACATATTATCTCTGGTTGTTCTCGTCTGGCTAACGGCGAGTACTTGCACAGGCATAACCAAGTGGCCAGGATTATTCACCAGCAACTTGCTTTGAAATACAAACTTGTGGACTCTGAGGTACCCTATTACAAGTATGTGCCCGACCCAGTTCTTGAAAATGACCATGCCACGTTGTATTGGGATCGGTCTATCATCACTGACAGGACTATTGTCGCCAATAAGCCTGATATAGTGGTGATAGATCGATTAGCGCGCCGCGCAATGATAATCGATGTTACCATTCCGCATGACGAGAACCTCGTGAAAGCTGAGAAAGAGAAACAAATAAAATATCTCGACTTAGCACACGAGGTTGTTGACATGTGGAATGTGACCTCGGCTGTCATTGTGCCGATTGTCGTAACGGCCAATGGCCTGATGGCCGAAAGCCTCGACCAACATCTCTCGAGGCTGTCGTTAGGCGGTTGGATCAAGAGCCTGATCCAGAAGGCAGTACTCCTCGATACGGCTCGTACTGTGAGGAGGTTCCTGTCTCTGCAGCCCTAACCACCGGTAGCTTGGACCCTGCTCCCGATACCGGTGGAATTCTATTTTTTATATTTTTAAATGGTTTTTTTATTATTTTGTATTTTAAGAAATATTTAAAAATGTAATTATATAAGAAACAAAAATTAATAAACGAAATTAAATTATAATAATTATGATGAAAGGTGGGTATACAGAGCATGGGAGCGGCCCATTCCTACTGACGTGCGTCTACCGGATAATGAGGCCATGAGTGCTTTTTGGCCAAGCATTTGGTCGGTGCCCGTCAGTCACACTGAAGGTGATTGGATGCGTGTTGTTGAGCAGATGTGTGATTCAATACCAGACATGGAGCCTGTTATAATTAGCTCTCTGGACGTAGCCCGTGCAGTCCGCCCGTTACCTAACTGGAAATCTCCAGGACCGGACGGACTGCACAATTTCTGGATTAAATGGCTACAAAAGTCACACGCCTGCTTAGCCTCGCAATTCCAGTCATCTTTAGAGACTGGGTCGCTGCCACTGTTCTTTACGACAGGAGTTACCCACCTGCTCCATAAATAGGGTAGTACTGCGGAACCTAAAAACTATAGACCAATTACATGTCTACCGACGGTCTATAAAGTTCTTACATCCATTCTTAGAGCAAAAATTGCACACCACATTGATAGTGGCTCAATTATGTACGTGTCTCAGAATGGGTGTAGGAACGGGTCTCGCGGTACTAAGGAGCTGCTCCTTATAGACATGACCATAAGCCAACAGGTTCGTAGATTCCGGAAGGATCTGTCGACATGTTGGATAGATTATAAGAAGGCCTATGACTCGGTGCCACATACATGGCTCATTAAGGTGCTGGAGTTGTACAAAATAGACGCAACTCTACGCACCTTCTTGATGTCATGTATGGGGCAGTGGAGGACGGTCCTTCTCTATCCAGGATGTCAACAGATCCGGGGGATCAATGAACCGATCAGGATTGAGCGGGGAATATTTCAGGGCGATAGTTTGAGTCCGCTTTGGTTTTGCTTAGCCTTGAATCCTCTTAGCACACTGCTGGAGGATTCAGGTGTAGGCTATAAGTTGAGAAGAGGTGGTCAGGTGATATCTCACCTCCTTTATATGGATGACTTCAAACTCTTTGCCCCCAACAATTTGCGACTGATGGAGCTACTGAAGATAACAGAAATCTTCAGTAGCGCCATCAGGATGGAATTTGGTGTGGACAAATGTGCAGTCGTGCATGTAAAGCGAGGGGGGATTATGGAATCCGTGGGTACCTAACTCTCGGATTCCATACACCTTAGATCCCTCTCCTCAACCGAAACCTATGAAGCGGTTATAGGTTGCTAGTAATAAGCAAAACAACAGCTTACAGAAAGAAAGGAGTGTATTGTCCGAAAGTTCACAGGTTTTACAAAATAAAGGTAGAAGGTGAAATAAAGAGCACAGGATGAAAGCGATAGGCACAATTAACAGTTAGGCACAAGTAAGAGTTAGGCACTAAAACACAGTACTTTAGTCCTAGAAGCACTAGAAGTATTGTCGAGTGTTAACCGGCGGGAGCGAGCGAGAGCGACATGCGCTTGCGACCAGTAAGTAGCATCGACTAGCGGCAGGAGCCACGAGTGTGAAGATGGAGCGTGGAACCCAATACAGAAATACGCTTGTACGATATGACTATATACAGAAAGCACACTTAATAGAAATCTCTATTCCTAGACAGCACGTTTCGCCGAAAACTTTGTTGTTAGAAAACATTGTTTGCAGACATCTCGGTACATAGGAAGCACTGTTGACAGAAATCTCTGTTCATAGATAGCACTTCTTGCCGTAAACTTTTTCATAGAAACCACTGTTTCCAGATACCTTGGTTCACAGAAAGCGCCTCTGGAGAAGAAACTATTAATATTTATTATATTACTAAATTTCGCTTTTCTGCCTCTCTATCCATAAAAAAAACACGTTTATTTCATACAAAAATGCCATTTTAATCAAAAATGAAGCAAAACGAAAGCAATAGATGAAATTGAAAACAAAACAAACTACATGTACCCTACATTTTTTCTCATTTCTGCATTCATTCTCGTATTATTGTTAAACTTCTACAATACGACGCGACGCAATGTGCATAATCACATTATAAAAATAATTATCTAATTGGTTTCCGTAAATAGATAATAATTTATTGACATGGTTATAATTACATGAATTAATGAATACTATGTAGCGTAGCGGCTAACATAATGCGTGTCTGAATCTGAGCCAGAAAAGCGATAATAAATATTAATAGTTTCTTCTCCAGAGGCGCTTTCTGTGAACCAAGGTATCTGGAAACAGTGGTTTCTATGAAAAAGTTTACGGCAAGAAGTGCTATCTATGAACAGAGATTTCTGTCAACAGTGCTTCCTATGTACCGAGATGTCTACAAACAATGTTTTCTAACAACAAAGTTTTCGGCGAAACGTGCTGTCTAGGAATAGAGATTTCTATTAACTGTGCTTTCTGTATATAGTCATATCGTACAAGCGTATTTCTGTATTGGGTTCCACGCTCGACGAGATGCGCGAGCTCACTCAGGTAACCGGTCCGCATTCCACAAAAACACAAAAAATATCTAATAACGAAATTATCTGTTTGTACTGTCATCTTAATTTTTAATTTGTACTATATGGAAAGTTATATAATAATAAGTTAAGATTAAGTTTTTAGGTTAATATATTAGATTTAAATGTAAAGTATATATATAAATAATGTAAAAACCTACTATTTTATTTTGTCCGTTTATTATAAATATCCAATACTTAGTTTATAAAACGATTAACAAATTTGAGGTAGTAGCTTCGCTACACCTACAAGTATTTGGGTATGTCGGAAGCGTTGGGCATCAATGTTACTGACATGAAGCAATCGTTGAAGCAGCGCTTCTTTGGCCGCCTGTACAAAGTATTTAATAGTCTTCTATCAGGCGGAAACAAGGTGCGTACCTTCAACGGTTGGGCCATGCCAGTTTTAATGTACTCTTACGGCATACTCAAATGGACTCAGACCGAACTCGACGCCCAGGAGGGTCCGTACGCTGCTGACTGCATATCGAATGCATCACCCACGGTCATCGGTGATGAGACTGTATATCCCGCGAAAGTGTGGATGGAGGTCGAGGCTTTTTAAACGCTAAGACCCTCCACAACCGCGAGATATGCAGTCTCAGGGAATATTTCCTAGAAGCCGCCGTGGGGATGCATCGAGATGTGGTCGCGGTGGACAAGGGCCTCACCCCGCTCTCTTTGGCGAAAGAGAACTGGTGCAAACCTGCAGTACTTGATACTAAAGATCGTAAGGAAGTATGGCAAGGCAAAGAGCTTCACGGACGCTTTTTCCGGGCCCTCTCCATGCCTGATGTAGACTTTTTGGAGTCTGTATCCTGGCTGCGTTTTGGTGACCTCTTCGGGGAAACGGAAGGTTTTGTCTGTGCGATTATGGATGAAGTTATCATGACGAATAATTACCGGAAATATATTGTCAAGGACGGTACGGTTGACATCTGTCAGGCATGCCACCGCCCCGGTGAATCAATCCGACATATTATTTCCGGTTGTTCTCGTCTTGCTAACGGCGAGTACTTGCATAGACACAATCTAGTGGCTAGGATTATCCACCAGCAACTTGCCCTGCAGTACAACCTTGTGGAGTCCGAAGTACCATACTACAGGTATGTGCCCGACCCAGTTCTAGAGAACGGTCATGCCACATTGTACTGGGATCGATCTATCATCACTGACAGGACTATTGTAGCCAATAAGCCTGATATTGTGGTGATAGATAGACGAGAGCGCCGTGCAATGATTGTTGATATCGCTGTTCCTCATGACGAGAATCTCGTGAAAGCTGAGAAATATAAAAAAATCAAGTATCTTGACTTAGCATACGAGGTTGTCGACATGTGGGACGTGGACTCTTCAATCATTATACCGATAATCGTTACGGTTAATGGCCTAATAGCAGAGAGCCTCGACCAACACCTCAGGAGGCTCTCATTGCGCGGCTGGGTCAAGGGCTTGATCCAGAAAGCAGTACTCCTGGACACGGCACGCATAGTGAGGAGGTTCCTCTCTCTAGAGCCCTGACCACCGGCACATTGGACCCTGTTCCTGATGCCGATGGGCCACTATTTTTATATTTTTATATGTTTTTTTTGTTTTTATAAAAATATTTAAAAATTTAAATAATATGTACCTATAGAAAATGAAATAAAGATTAAATTAAATAATAATCCCATTTAATTAAACAGTAAGTGGCAGGTCCGGGTGGACTCCCCAATGATGGTGACAAATAATTATACGACTGCATGCAGCCGTATCCAGCGAGCCAGCATCGGAGAATCCCCACCGGTCCGCTATAACGCGCAGGATGGTGTTGGGACTGTCGCGCGTGCGGCGCATGATAGAAGCACGTCGCATGATGGCCGCAAAGCCGTCTGTGTCAGCCGCCGCGAACATCGCGGAGGCGCTGCAGTGGCGCGCCAGCCCCATCAGCACCCGGAACGCGTTATTGTATTGAACGCGCAGATCCGCTGCGTAACGTTAACCCACAGGCTGCAGGTGTAAAAGGACTGACAGTACGCTTTAAAAAGCGCAACTGTGACAGTCCCCGTGCACTGTGAAAACCTGCGGGTCAATATGTTGCATCGGACAGACAGCGCTCTGCGCTCCCTTTGAACATCCACACTGTTCTCAGTGAGCCAGTGGCCCAAAGGCTCCACTGTACCTTATATTTATATTTAAGACCTTTTATGTACCATATTTTATGGAATTAAAGATAACCCAAGCGTGAGAAGCGTTAAACTTTTTTTGCGTAGGTATAGATGTCTTCATGTAACACACTTTTGCAAAATGACACGGCCAGCAAATGCATAGTTTTCGAGAAAATAAATAGTAAAGTTTCAGAAACTTACACGTATTTACGAAATAAAAAATATTTTTGTGACATTTTACCACAGACAATGAATCACAGAACACATCATACTACAGGCAGGCAATGAATGAATGGGGAAGGTCGGGCAAAGCTAATTGTAGATGGCGCGATCATAGCTAGGTCCCCATGGCCTACAATAAATTTGACATTTCGTTCAGTCATCATGAGTTTACTTTTATTTCGCTATTTCGTTATTTTCGGTGATTACAAATCAGGTAAATGATACGGAAAGTGTCAGAATAACCGTAAATATATCCTTAAAGTCACTTTCTTCAAAATGTTTCTACTCTGTTTAATTTATAAAACATCTCTACGAATAGCTATATAGCCACACTACATAGTACCATAGTATAGTACATAGTACCATATATAGCCACACTACATAATATAGATCAATATGGCCCTTTACAGCATGTAATTTAAATTAATATTTTCGAAGATATTACAGACTTAAAAGGCCGGCGACGCGCGTTAAGTAGTTACGGCGGCCACTCTTGGCCAACTACGAGATGCCCAGTGGTCTCGAACGTCATAGAGCGAGATCGGTAGAAAATCGGTTTATTTGTACCCAAAATCGGTATTTGACAAAAAAAAATACAATATTCAATCAAATTCGTTTATTTATTGAAAAAAAAACTTACTAACTAATTTCTAACGAGAGCCCATATCGGTAGAAATACCGAAAAATCGGTAGGTTTGAGACCACTGGAGATGCCATAGATAGGAAAAAAACGCGCTTCGCCCTGTAGCATTTTATGATTAGCAGCGATCGCACGCGTTTATCGGAGCTCTCTAGCGAGGAAAATAACAATTATTACTACACAATGCAATGTTTTTAATCTTAGTTATAATAGCATGATTGTGGTGTGTATTGAATCTTGCTACTAACATAATTCGTAAGTATACCTACTAACAAAAATATGGATCACTGTATCTGAAGTAAATAAATAAATAAAAATAAATTACTTAATAAAAATGTGCTTTTCAGCGCGACAACGTAATCCGTACCTACTTATAAGTACGTTACGATAAATTAAAAAAAAATACATATTCGAAATTGTATGATAGTATTTAAATACTAAAGTGAATTCTTTTTTAAGACAAAACGTGCTTTTCAGCGCGACAATTTTTACGAAATTGTATGTTCGTACTTTAGTCGGTATTAAGGTTAATTTTTAAACCGCACTTATAGTAAGTACATTAGGTTAGATAGGATCAGATTAAACCCATAATTTATCAATTGTATTTCTTCTGTTAAGATCTTGGTTTGAATTTAGAGTTAAGGCAATTTAGTATTAGGGCAAGTATTTTTAATTATCGAAAATCATAGTTTAAGGTAAGGTATATAAGTTTAAAAAAGAACTGAATAGAATAATTATCTTTTGTTGTTGAGAATTTTTGATTATCTGTAGTATGCAGGGTGTAAGGGACAGCCCTAAAGGCCTCTGCCTACCCCAAAGGGTAGGCAGAGATGTGTGATGCAACCACGTTTCACAAGTTACGTTATGCCTGTTGCCACTAACCGGACGGTTCCTGATGGAGAAACTGAGTGACTCTGCCCGATCTGAGAGTCGAACCCGGGCGGGACCTCATACTTAGTTATTTGATTTGTGCTACATGATTAGTTCTGAGATAATTAATCAAAGAGCAGATAAATGTAATAGCAGTAGAATATTCCTACTGGTCATTAAAGTATTTTTAGTGTTCTGTGCTACTGCTACTTAGTCTGTGGTTTCGGTGAAAATTATGTTGTCAAAGGTAATTTTGATTTAATAATAAAGTTTTGTTATCAATTTTATTCAGAGGGACTTTGATGCTTCTGTTATATTTACCGCGTCACAATCACCAAGTAGGCAATGAACAGATTACAAAATAATATAGCACTTAAAGAACAGTAAACACAATAATATAACCGGCTTCTGAAGCACTAAGCAAGTGTATCCGCCGCGTATACGTGCAGGAAATATGTTGCTAATAAACTATACTTAGTACTGGAACTGTCATATCGCTTGAGGTTAGTACTGGAACTGTCATATCGCTTGAGGTTAGTACTGGAACTGTCATATCGCTTGAGGTTAGTACTGGAACTGTCATATCGCTAGAGGAAGTACTGTAGTCATTCAATTGTTTAGTTCCGACCTAAGACTTCACTGACCAATCATCATAGACCTAAGTAAATAGGTACCTATCATGTATTTGATTCAGACTCATCATAATTTAATAGCAAGCTGTTCCCCTATAAACGAATCAACACTGGATCAGGCAGCTATCAAGTACTTAAATAGTTACTTCTGGGCAACTATTTTTGTTATTAATATTAACAAGTAAGTACTGAAGTTGTTTTATTCTCTAAATTAGTTGATGATTATGGTTCAGGGTAAATCTCAATGAGCTTATGTTTGCAACATCAAAAATGTATATTATGTTTGTGTACTACAAAATTATTATCATCTATAATTTCAGCCGGACGACGTCCACTGCTGGACATAGGCCTTCCCCAAGCACCGCCACGTCGACCAATACAAAAAAAAACCAGTACTAAAACTCTCAGTACTAAAACTGGATGCGAGAAGCAACTGACCGGACAAGAGACCACTCTTGTCCGGTCAGTTGCTTCTCGCATCCAGCGGATTCCAGTTGCCTTAACAAGGTCATTGATCCACTTTATGGGAGCTCTACCTACGATCTGGTATGCAGTCCCCAGTCCAGACCCTTTTGGCCCCATCAGCCATCTGTTCACCAGAACAATAAATAATAACTATCATCATCAATTTCACCAGCGCCACAGCTAGTAAGATGGTATTTTATTTTATCACCATATCAAAAAGAAATAGATATTTGACTTGATGTTTCAATATTTTCATCCCGTTACCTCTCCTCTTTAAGTGCTTGAACATGTCACTTGACAGATTGGTGGTGCGGATATCATTGAGACGTGTAGCACTCATCACTGGTCTAGATTTAAGATAAGATACAAACCTGGACACAAATCCAATCAAAATAAAAAACCGGCTAAGTGTGTGTTGGACCATGCACAATGAAGGGTTCTGTAGTTGGGATGAAGAAAGAAGAGAAAGAATTATCCCCAGACCAAACTTAACGTTGTAGTTGAAACAACATGTTCTCCTATACATTCCAACTGCAAATGTAAGTCTGTACGCACAATATTGAGAGATTGACCATGTTATTTTAAGACCATAGACTTCTTATATGTTTTTCTGTAATCTATAAAAAAAGAACTATTTTCTGTATATTTTTTCAAAATTTTAGGCTCAGTAGTTTCGGAGATAACGTGGGTATGGTCAATTTTCGTTTATTTTTAATCAACTTCAAAAAATGGAGGAGGTTATCAATTCGGTTGTATTTTTTTTTTCTTAAATAACTGTATAACAATTTATTATTTATTTAATAAAAAAAATATCTATTTGAAACCACAGTAAGCCTTGCATTTGATATGTCACATGGTACAGTTTGCAAAACTTTTTTTTTAATTTTCTTATTTGGCCCCAAAAGTGATCCTCAAATTCAAAGTTCATTTATTTACGTTACACATCCGTGTTTGGGTCACAGAAATTCCTATGTGTACCAAATTTCAACTTAATTGGTCCATTCGATTCAGAACAATCTGGCTGTGACAGACGGACAGACAGACAGACAAGTGATCCTATAAGGGTTCCGTTTTTTTCCTTTTGAGGTATTGAACCCTGAAAAGCATAGATTTGGGTTTATTTCTGTAGAACTAAACTGGCTAAGGCCTCTTGTACACACACGGTTTTTCGCCGTGAAAATCTACGGTTAATTCGCTGTGTGTAGGCACGGTCGTCAGTGTTGTATGGATCACTATGGAAGCTTGTAGACGTCCACGGCGGCGCCACGGCACGGCGCCACCGCCGTGTACGCCACCGCCGTGTGCGCCGTGCCGTGGCGCCGCCGTGCACGTCTACAAGCTTCCATAGTGATCCATACAACACTGACGACCGTGTGTGTACAAGAGGCCTAATTTATATTGAGGCACTCATGGAACACATTCATGTTAATTATTGAAAACACGTAAATAAGTACATAATCAATAAGCGAGTGTGTGTGTTTGTGTCTGGGTTCTAAGTGGTACCACCCACAAATAGTCCTTGTTCACAGTGAACAAACACTCATTAAGATAAAACATTATTTTGAGTTGTTCTAATATTTATTTATTCTTCATATTAGTGGCGCTGGCGTCGTCATTGTCAAAATCATAAATGCAACTTATTATCATTGTATTTATCTACAATTTTGTAAACTGGCTTGGCACACAGATAAACCATGTTAATGGACTGTGCGTCAAACATTCAAGTCCATACATAAGTGTGATTGTGTAACAAATATAATATTCACAAACATTTTCATATCTGGATGCGTGTCCGGTTGATGACAATAGGCTCGCCCCCTATTACTAGGGACTTAAACGTAACTGGCGAAATGTGGGTGTACTATAGGTGCACCTCTGCTTAGGCAGAGATGTACCAATAGTAACACCCTCATTTCGCTAGTTATGGTTAAGTCCCTTGTAATAGGAGTATGTATAGGGGGTATAAAAATAATAAATTATACAATTAAATTAGCAACCAGTTTGATTTTGTCTACACCAGTGGTCCCAAAGTGGTCCAGGTGGACCCCCAGGGGTCCACTGAAGACTCGACGGGGGTTGGCGTGACAAAAAATTGGGGGTTCACAATTCGTAAGCGGGGGTCCACGAAAATTTATCTGCTTTCAATAGCGAATAATTAAAATGTTGACTTGACTTCACCTATCAATGTAGGCAGATAATATTTTAAGAAGCTCAGCGACTGTTACTTGTAAAAACTTGCAAAAAATATACTAGTTTTCTCTTTATTTTTACACCTTCGAATGGGAAGTTTTCTAAATGAAATAAGTGAGAATTGAATTGAATTGATTGGTTCCTTGTGCTGTGTGTAGATGTCAAGAAAGTAAAGTTGGATGGAATCACCTTAATTAACCAACAATTCTCAGTTTTTTTTTTCGAAAACAATTAATTCGTGGTTGCAACTCAGCCGCGACGCAAATTCGTGGTTGGAACTCGGACGCAACGCAAATTTCCTTAGTTAGATCTAATCTTCACATTTTTTGTCGAGTTTTGGGAATATGGTAGAAATGTAGCTGCGGTCCACCGCGCCGGTACCAGCTAGATTTTGAAAGTATGAGAAAAAAAGTCTGGGAACCTCTGGTCTACACTATGGAGCAGGTCCAACATGTTTCCATTCTTATCTTGGATATAATCCTCTAATTTGTAATATGCTTGTTTACTAAGTGTACTTTTAATATGAGTTTTAATTTTTTTTTTTCATTTAATTGTATTATGTCACAAGGTATTTTGTTGTAAAATTTAACACAGTACCCCGTGAAAGATGTAGGTATGTAATTTAGGTAATCTGAAAAATGGTTGATCTATTTTATCATTATTTCTAGTATTAAAATTATGCCTATCACTTTTTTTTCTCAAAAGATATAGATGTTTTCTTATGTCTGTTATGCTACGACTATACTGTCACGATAACGCGAACTACACTTCGCGTGCTCTCATTCGCACACCGCTCGACGTTTCGCTGTATGACAGAAACCGCGCAAACTACACTTCGCGTGCTCTCATTCGCACACCGCTCGACGTCTCGCTGTACAACAGAGAGCGCGCGAAGTGTAGTTCGCGCTCTCGCGACAATGTAGCCGTAGCATTACATACATAATATTTTCTTAAATGAATTGGCAAGGTACCGTCATGGTCATATCATAATATTAATCTTTTTAAATAGTTCCCTGATGCTACGGCTACACCGTCGCGATAACGCGAGGTACACTTCTCGCACTCTCACACACCGCTAGACATCTGGCAATCCAAAAGAGACCGCGAGATGTAGTTCGCGTTATCGCGACAATGTAGCTGTAGCATGAGAGATTCACGGCGACGAAGATTATAAATGGCTCTGACAACTCTCTTTTGCAAATTAAAAATGGATTCGATAACATCAGGCCTACAGTTAAATGCCAAACGACATAATGCTGTGGAAGTAGCTAAAATAGACCAATCGCGCGGTTCCTACATCTGTTAACTGTCTTATCTTTCTAACAGCACAAGCGGCCGAGCTTAGCCGCCCCGCAAGAGATGTTATATGAGGTCGCCATTGTAATTTCTCGTTTAGCGTTTTCTTCCATTCAATATGTCACATTCGCTACTTCTAACATTAGATAATTAAAATCTAATGCATTTGGTTTCTTTTTTTTCATTTAGTACCAAATTATTTACCGTAAACCAATCTTGGAGCTGAAGAATAGAGTTATTCACGTCGTCCAGATTTTGTGAGCGTCTGTTTATTTTAAAGATGTGCCATCTGCAAATAACACCAATAGCTCAAACACAGACCATGGAGCTTGTTGTCACTAGCTGTATAAGAATTGGCAACTGAGAACTGAACCTGTACTGTTGCAGACACGATGAAGACCGCTGTGACTGTGCTGCAGGAGATGATGGTGAAGATGGGGCAGACCCCGGAATATGAGTGTATATCTCAGGTAGGCACACTGACCACTGTACACATTTTACTGTGTGATCTTCATTCATGCGTTCTCTCTGAAGTAGTAAAAAAAATACTTCATTAAAAAATAATAAATTGACTTGAGATCTGTATTCTGTTTTTTGCCACCGACTTCCGAAATTAAAGTTATTTCATAATTGTCAGTTAATTTCTTTTTGAAGTCGATTTATTTTTTTAAATTGCTTTTTTATTTCGTAATTTTTAGTTTTAAGTAAAAACTGGAATATTTTTTGTAATAAGTAATTAATAGTTTGTAAATATTGCACTAGAATTTAACCAAGGTTTTGAGATGTTATCCCTTTGGCACGCAGCTCATATCAATAAGCCAGGCCGTCACACTTACACGTATTAGTCCATATCTTGAAAACTCCTAAACCGATTTTGATGATAATTGCACTGTTCCCCAAGTTGAAGTAAATGTAAGCCTATAAAAGAGAATGGTTACAATTCGATTAATAGTTTCGGAGAAATGCGTGGACAAACGTACATCTATACTCTTTACATACAAATAAATAAAATTGAAGTGTCTGTTTGTAACATCAAAATAACAACTTTTTACTAAATGCATTAAGTTTATACGGTACTTATATATAATAAAAAAACATTTTTTTTTATTTTTGTTTGTCCATCTGTCTGTTTGTTTGTTCCGGCTAATCTCCGAAACGGCTCGACCGATTTTGAAAGAAAAGAAAGAAAGAAAATAAATTTTGACGGGACTTTCACTGGCATATAGCTGATGTTACGGGGAGTAACTTAGGCTACTTTGATTTTATAAAAATAATAATTAGGGTTCCGCGCAAAAAAATTAAAACCCATGAAATTGTGAACAAAAAGTCGGATTTAAAAAATTCTTTTTGAATTTGGTAGCCCAATTCTCGAGGATAGTTATAGGCTATTTAACATCACGCTACGACCTTTAGGAGCCGAGCAAACAGAAAAAAGTCGGAAAGAACACTAAGCGAAAAAGAAGCACGTGCAGTAATAGCGCGGTCGGGCAATGCAACGTGACGGGTCGGTCGACGAGGGAGTTTTATTAAAATGTGGCTGTTATTTTAGTATAACATTGTGTATCTTACGACTTCCACGCGAATGAAGTCGCGGCAAACACCGAGCACACCTATAAAATGTTGTTGTATATTTGATTGGAAGCCCTAATAGATTATCATACGTCAATATATTGCAGTTCCAAAAATATTACATACATACGTATAGAATTGATAACCTCCTTCTTTTCTTGAAGTCGGTTAAAAACAAAGTAAGAATGTTATAGTAATCAATTTACTGTACAGGGTATTTGCTGCATCGTTTGCCAAATGAAAATGGCGGATAAGAAAACTAAAAAAATATTCATAATATGTCAGGCAGGGCCATAGCCCTTCCATAGATCGAGGTAACCAGTCCACTTTAGCCACTCAAACCCATAGTCCTTCCATAGTTCGAGGTAACCAGATCACTTTAGCCACTCAAACCCATAGTCCTACCATAGTTCGAGGTAACCAGTCTACTTTAGCCACTCAAACCCATAGTCCTTCCATAATTCGAGGTATCCAGTCCACTTTAGCCACTCAAACCCATAGTCTTTGTTTTCATATCCTGCAATAGTCCTACACAAACCGGGGGTTGTCCATGCGTGTGCCTGCATAGTGCATACAAGGACAATCGTCGGTTGGTGCCTCATTTAATTCAAAACGTCTAACGGGCCTCTGCGAATTGAGTTCGGCCCCTCATACGCCTTACCGTTCTGGGACCCTAGGGGCCCGAGAAATACAGTGTGAGTCTTTATAATGTGCACATATCGAAATGAGGGAATCTATGCTTAATTTTATCGACGGAAAAAATGTTAAAAAAAATCTAAATATTTATTTATATTTTTTATGGATTTTTAAAAAAAATTGTTTGCTTTTGTGACCCCAGTGTATACAAAACTGTGTAACTTTTAAACTAAACGATTTATCACGATGAAACAAACTCTATAATGTTTGGAAGTAATTAGGTGTCGTCATAAAATAAAAATTATGGAAAAAAAATAGCCACATTTAAAAATAAACATTTTTGTTTGGCAAAAATCAGATTTTTTTTCATTAATTTTTACAAAAATTGTAAAATTTCTCAATAACATGCCCCCATCACCTTCTTTTTTTATAACTTTAAGTTATTCTTCATTGTATTAGGAATCTAACGGTAAAAATTGCATGTTTTTAACTCAACCCCAACATTTTTTATCAACTGTCAAAGAAAGGCCCAACGCATAGCTATTGTTTAGCAGGTAGATAAACTTTCTTTTGAATGTGCGCAAGTCGGGGAGGTAGGGCCAGCCAAAGGAACTTGAATTATGACAGATGTCAGACTGGCAGTCGCTCCGAATTATTCGCCGCTGCTACATGTGTTTCGGTACTTTCGTTCGCTGGACTTTCATAACTTTCGTTCGCTGCTACATGATGCCGCGTTTAAGTGAATTTTCCCCGGCACACATCGCCGACATACATTTTTATTATGGAGTGGGACAAGGAAGTGCCAGAGCTGCGCGCGCGGCTTACATAGCTGCGTATCCTAACAGGCAACCAGTGCCATCTGCCCGAAACTTCCAGGAAGTTCACAGAAGGTTGTCGATCACTGGACTTGGATCAAGTAGAGATCGTCGCGAGCCACCTCAAGTAATTATTGATGCGGCTACTGAACAAGCAGTATTAAGTGATTTGTTTGCTGATCCATCCATAAGTACTAGACGACTGGCTCTTCGTCACGGAATATCCCAAAAATCAGTGTGGCGTATTTTAAAGAAAGAAGGATTGCATCCTTATCACTATCAAAGGGTGCAACATCTACATGAAGACGTAGACTGGCGTCCAAGGTGTGTGATGTCCACATGGATTCAAAGAAAAACCAGAGCAAACCCAAACTTTCCAAGAAAAATACTATGGATGGACGAAGCGACATTCACTAGAGACGGTATTACTAACTGTCGAAATTTACACAGATGGTGCCGCGCAGGTGAAAACCCGAAACTGAAACGGTCATCTACTTTCCAAGTAAGATTTTCGATAAATGTTTGGGCTGGTCTTATCGATAACATGTTGATTGGACCAGTCATATTGCCGAGAACGTTGACTGGTGAAAGATTTTTAAGTCTATTGAGAGATGATATGCCTCAGTTATTGGAAGATGTCCCACTGGCTGTGCGTCAAAGGATGTTTCTTCAGATGGACGGATGTCCTGCCCATTACGCTACAAATGTAAGAAGATTTTTAAACGAAAATTATCATGACAAATGGATCGGCCGGCAAGGACCTGTAGGGTGGCCTGCGCGTTCACCCGATTTGACGCCCCTTGATTATTTCCTATGGGGGACCATGAAGCAACGCGTCTACAGTACCCCCATCAACAGTGAGGCCGATTTGCGTGACCGCATAATAAACTGTGCGAATGATATTCGCAATGATCCCGAAATGATAAGGAGAGCGACACACCAAATTCTAATTCGCGCGGCTTTGTGTTTACAACAACGAGGTGGACATTTTGAGAACCTGATGCATTAAATTTTGTATTTAATAATAAATGGGTTTCAATTGAACTCTTTTGCATTAATTATCATCCCAAACAAACCACCCTTATGAGAACAATACGATTCCGCGTTCGGAGTGCCATCTTTGAAACGACCCGCGCGCATTCACAACAAAGTTAACAAAAAAAAGTTTATCTACCTGCTAAACAATGTGCGTAGCTATGCGTTGGGCCTTTCTTTGACATTTGATAAAAAATGTTGGGGTTGAGTTAAAAACATGCAATTTTTACCGTTAGGTTCCTAATACAATGAAGAATAACTTAAAGTTATAAAAAAAGAAGGTGATGGGGGCATGTTATTGAGAAATTTTACAATTTTTGTAAAAATTAATGAAAAAAAATCAGATTTTTGCCAAAAAAAAATGTTTATATTTGATTATGGCTATTTTTTTTCCATAATTTTTATTTTATGACGACACCTAATTACTTCCAAACATTATGGAGTTTGTTTCATCGTGATAAATCGTTTAGTTTAAAAGTTACACAGTTTTGTATACACTGGGGTCACAAAAGCAAACAATTTTTTTTAAAAATCCATAAAAAATATTAATAAATATTTAGATTTTTTTTAACATTTTTTCCGTCGATAAAATTAAGCATAGATTCCCTCATTTCGATATGTGCAGATTATAAAGACTCACACTGTATTAGAGATAAAATAATAATGTTAATGCCCCATCACCGTATCTCTACGTTGACGTCGTGGTGGGGCTTGCGCGCTCCGAACTCTAGGTCTGTGCCGGTAGAAGTTACTTTGCCGGAACAGGTCTAGGGTGAGGAGCCAGACCAAGAGAGATACAGAAACCCGCAGGGCAGCATGTGGCGAGTTGCTGGGCAGTAGTGACCCCACGTACCCTATCTCCCGGGAGAAGTCATGTTCCTCATCTCTGGCTTGCCTTTATTGGCCGGCTGGAGTGAACACTGACGAGAACTGACCTCCCACCTCATTCTTGCCTTTATTGGCTGGCTTGAGTAGAGATTCGCAAGAGCAAACGTGCTCGGAGGAAGGAAGTAGTCCAGTAAGATGCTGGTAGGGATCTTGACCGTACTTCCGGGATTGTCCTGATAGCCGTGGAATACCTCTCCACTCCTCTTAAGCACCTCAAGAAATGTTGCCCCCTTTGTCGCTACGACACTATGTGCTAGCGACCGTTTCCGGGGACCCATTGTTGAGTGTGCAAGTCACCCCCTGCCATTTTATCCGTGTATTGTATTTATCAAACATTGGTCAGGCAGGGGCCATAGTCCTTCCATAGTTTTAGATAACCAGTCCACTTTAGCCGTCCAAACCCATAGCCCAATATTTTTTTTTTGTCTTCATATCCTGCAATAGTCCTACACCAACCGAAGGTTGTCCTTGGGTGCACTTGCATAATGCGAACAGGGATAATCGTCGATTGTTGCCTCATTTTCATTGAAAGCGTCTAACAGGCCTTTGCGAGTTGGCTTCAGCCCCTCACATGCCTTCCAAAGGTCCGGGATCCCAGGGTCCCGAGACAGTGCAACGTGGGCACTATCCGACTTCAGTGATGGTTTGGTGGGGTATTAGCTATGAAGGAGTGACTGAGCCATACTTTTGTGAAAAAGGTATCAAAACATCGGCACAAGTGTATCAAGATACAATTCTTGAGAAGGTAGTGAAGCCCCTTAACAACACCATGTTCAATAACCAAGAATGGTCCTTCCAGCATGACTCGGCGCCGGGTCATAAAGCTCGGTCTACGCAGTCTTGGTTGGAAACGAACGTTTCGGACTTCATCAGAGCTGAAGACTGGCCGTCGTCTAGTCCCGATCTTAATCCGCTGGATTATGATTTATGGTCAGTTTTAGAGAGTACGGTTTGCTCTAAACGCAATGATAATTTGGAGTCCCTAAAACAATCCGTACGATTGGCAGTGAAGAATTTTCCCATGGAAAGAGTGCGTGCTTCTAGTGATAACTGCCTCAACGTTTAAAGGACTGTATTGCAGCCAATGGAGACCACTTCGAATAAGCTTTTTATATTTTAAATTGTTTTATATTTATGTATTAAACTAACACATTGTAAAAGTAATAAATGTTGTTTGCAATAGAAATTTTTTTTTTCTTTGTTTCAGTATTTATGGCAAGACTAGGTATATATATGGTTCAATATTTCCCAGCACGTGTCGTGACTTGCAATGTGTAAATTCTCTACGAGCTTGTCCGCTTCAGCGCAACCTTCCTGTGAGAAGTTGCATTTTTTGGGTTTTTGCAATAGCGGGGTTATTATGAATCACTTCTACGTAAAGATCCATGAAAGTAGGACATGGTGTATAATTTCCGCTAAAAATTTGTATATAAATTTTAGGCAAAGTTTGTTATTGATGCGCAGAGGCATTTAGGTTCGTATTTAACGCCCGTTTTACCTTTGAAAAGGCCATTTAATGACGACAAAAATCGTCATAATAATCGTTAGGTTATGCCTTCTAGTATACTATCAATCTGTAAGTGTAACTTGTCAATTGCAGCCCACCGAGACTCTTGAAGTCTAAACATATCCTCAATCTCCCATTTTTCCTTAACGTCGTCAATGCTCCCACTCGCCATTAACCTATTAAATGCTCGAAAATTAGCTTGTTGCAACTGCTGTAACTCGAGTCGCTTGTCCTCTGACTTTGAGGCTTTATCGTAAAGGGTCTTGTCAAACTCAACGCTTGACTTACCCTAGCTGGCGATGGTAGGTCCGCTCTGAGGCTTGATCTCGCATGCTGCCACCTCCTGATGAGCTCCTTGGTACCAACTTTTGATTACCTCATAAATCTTATTGGTGAAATATTGATGACTTTTATCTTCTACTGTGCTCAGCTCATGGTTCTTCTCTTCACATTCCGCCCATAACTGATCCAATCTCTGAAGCCTTTGTCGGATGTAATTGGGGGTCTTCCTGCCCGCTGAATCTTTCTTAAAATTAGAATGAATTCTTTTCACCTCCCCGAGAACCTCAGCTTTACGCGTGATTAGAGCTTCCATTGTCAAAGTGATTAGTAAAAAATTAACGATCTTACTTGAACTTCAGGAACGCTCCCTTTTTTCGTAACGCCAAGTGTCGCTCCGGAACCTGGATCGCTGCTACCTCCCCGAATGCTCCTGTACGGCAACACACGTGGCACGGTACTTGCAAAGGTTTCGAAGGACCAAAAAAATAATTATGTTCGGTCTGCTAACTAAAAATGCATGTACGCAGAAAATGTCAAGAAAATGCAAGGAATGTCAATGAATGCTCAACGGGTATGAATCTAAATGAAAATACAAGCTGTCCGACTCAAACCACATCTAATTGAACACTAATTAAATTATGTACAAAAATGCTACACCTAAGCTCCGCCGAGTGCACTCCCAAATGTAGGTCGCGATCAAAGTGCAAATACGCGAGCCTACTAACTTATTGCATCAAAAATACATATTTCAAAACCATGTACACCGTACGCCAATTTTCATAGTTTTTAACGACAATTTTCCGTACAAAGTTTCATCCTCTACTCCCTTAGGGGTTGAATTTCAAAAAACACATACTTCGTCCAATAATTATTTTATTATAATAACAACGTAGCCTAATTAATGCATGCGTTAATAGGAAATTAGGTGACTTCTTATTTCCGCCAAAGTTATCAAAACACGGCAGTGTTGTTGCACGTTTTTAGTGATATATTTTTTTTTTTAACAATCATTTACAAGGTTTATCATTAATCAAATTTTTCACTGACTGATGAAACTCTTGAGCTAGCCAGACTTTTTGACAGACAGACGTGCGTGACGCCGTAATCCTTTGATTAGGCACGTAAAAAAAGAAAATGTCCAATATTTTTAAATAATCTTCCTAACTGCCAAAAAAAATTTTTTTTCATCTTCCGTATTATTTAATCCTGTTTTATCTAGTGCAAAGTTGCACCCATTGATGCCAGACAGTTTTCAGACGGGTCCGCAGCACCAGGCGATGTTCGACTACCGCTGCGTGGCGTACGGCGTGGTGGTGACGGCGTCGGCGCGCTCCAAGAAGGAGGCCAAGCAGGAGGTGGCGCGCCTCATGCTGCAGCAGCTGTCGCGCCGCGGCCTCGCCGTGCCGCCTCCCTACGCCGCGCCGCCGCCCGCCGCCGGCGCGCACGCGGAGCCTATGGTGCGTGCGCGTGCGCCGGGAGATGCATGACATGGCGCAGAGCATTCATGGTTCACTTGCATGCTCGCCACGTAATAGGGGACGGCCCATTGTCGTTAGCCGGGCACAAATCCAGACACTGGGCTGCTACTCGTTTGTTATAGCCAGTAGCCGAGCCCGGGTCCAGTACCACACTTGTTATAGCCAGTAGCCGAGCCTCGAGCCCGGGTCCAGTACCACACTTGTTATAGCCAGTAGCCGAGCCTCGAGCCCGGGTCCAGTACCACACTTGTTATAGCCAGTAGCCGAGCCTCGAGCCCGGGTCCAGTACCACACTTGTTATAGCCAGTAGCCGAGCCTCGAGCCCGCGTCCAGTACCACACTTGCACTTCCTCTATTGTAAAATATTATCATTTCTTCTTGTTTAGTCAATTTTAAATTACATAAGCATATTATTATAAGTGCATACCCTTACAAGTTTTTATTATATTAATTCGTAATATTGGACATATGTTTTTATCAAGAAAAATATTATCTTGTCACACTCAGCACCGCAGTACTCACTGGACCAGATGGGCACTCGAGGCAGGCAATAATGAATAGCAATGACAAGTGTACGCGTGTGTGTATTGTCGCGAGTGTACGTGTGCATGTACAGATGGGCCCGAGCGCGCCGGTGGACGCGCGCAGCTACGTGGCGCTGCTGAAGGAGCTGTGCGCGGAGTACCGCCTGGCCGGCGTGGAGTACGAGCTGGTGGGCGACACGGGCCCGCCGCACCTGCGCCACTTCACCGTGCGCGCGCGCATCGGCCAACACGAGCGCACCGCCACCTCCACCACCAAGAAGACGGCGCGCCAGCTGGCGGCCGAGGAGCTGTACTCCTACCTGCGCGAGAACCTCGCGCGCGTCACCCGGGACTTCAATGAGGTGAACTCGATTAACCCTTCTTTTGGGACTTCAATTAATAGGGAACCTTACTGACAATTTATCCCGCTAGAGGGCGCACCTGCAACGCTTGGTAAACAGAACAACATGGCGTCCGTCTGTGGTAAGGCTAGCTAACAAAAAGGTTATAGTAAAAAGGTTAAAGTTCGCAATTCACCACCACCAATTCGCACTAAGCGTTTCCAAATGTCTTTTGTGATGCGCACAGCAAAGGAGTGGAACTCTCTGCCTGCGTCTGTGTTTCCGAATGCATACAACCCCGATCTCTTCAAAGTGAGAGTGAACAGGCTTCTTCTGGGTAAGCTCGCTCCATCGTCGACTTTGTCTCTGTCATCTCTGACCTAGACTAGAGTCAAGAGCAAACCTATCTCAAATAAAAAAAATATAAAAAAGAAGTTCCTAATTATTTTAATAATAAATTCATTTTATGAGACCGTAATATTGCATTAGGTAATGCAACCTGTAATGGTAGGTAGTTATAAGGGGAATAAACTATTTAATAAATAACGTATACAGAAAAACAAACTTCATGTTTAGGCCTCCTTTTTCATCTATGGTAATAAAAATAAAAAAATACCTAAGGTTAGATGACTGTTAATGAGAAAACCGGTGTGTTTACAATCTACTGATATATTATTTTAGTGATATCCGTTCGTCAGGAATATTCTGTACTAGATAGTAATAATTGCCATAATAATATACTACCTATGCAGGAACGAAGTGTTCATTAATTCACTAAAAACGGATAACTTCGCAAGCAGTGGTAAATTGCTACGTTGCAAGCATTTTAGTCATAAAAAAAACTTTTTTACAAAAAAAAACAACCGACCTCCAAAATAAAACACTACAAAGTGAAAAAGTCGGTGTCTTTGGATCTGTATTTTAGGTTTTTACCACCGACTTCCGAAATTAAAGTAATTTTTCACTTTGTAGTGTTTTTTGGAGGTCGGTTGTTTTTTTTTTTTTTTGTAAAAAAGTTTTTTATTTTTCACTTTTTAGTGGGTCGGTTTTTAATTTATCTAAATTACGAGGAGCGATCAAAAAGTAGTGAGAACGACATACTCCTTGGTAAGAAAAAAAATAAATACTGGCAGGCATAGCTCAGATACATATTTGTAATATTAATAAAGAAAAAAATCTTCGATTCTCTTGTTTCTTTTCTGAATGTAATCATTTGTTTGCTTCGTGTCGGAACATGTTCTCGAAAATGGAGAAAAACGAAGTGCGAGCCGTTATTAAATACCTCTGTTTAAAAAAGTTAGGACGCAAGAGATTCATTGCGATTTGGAGGCAACATTAGGAGAGTCTGCTCCACCGTATTCCACTGTCGCAAGGTGGTCTTCTCAATTTCGAGTAGAACGAGCACGGAAGACGAACATCGTTGCGGCCGTCCATCGACGTCAGTCACCCAAGAAAATGTTGCGAAAGTCGAGAAAATTGTATTGAGCGATCGAAGAGTTACCATCCGATACTTAATTCAAGAAACGGGCATTTCATATGGAAGTATTCAATCCATATTGAAACAATCTTTGAATATGAGAAAAGTCTCCGCAAGATGGGTGCCGAGAATGTTAACCGACAGTCAGAAACAAAATTGACTTGACATTTCGAAGATATTGTTGGACAAGTTTCAAGAAGATTCTGAAAACTTTTTGTCTCGTTTCGTAACAATGGACGAAACATGGGTCCATCATTTTGATCTCGAGACAAAACAGCAATCTTCGCAATGAAAACGGCCATCATCACCGACCCCGAAGAAGTTTCGTGCCGTGGCATCGGCTGGCAAGGTTATGGCCTCAATATTTTGGGACTCAGAAGGGATATTGTTGATTGATTACCTGGAGCGTGGAACCACTATTACAGGCCAATATTATGCAGCTTTAATTCCCAAGTTAAGGAATGCCATCAAAGAGAAAAGGAGAGGGAAACTTCGAAGGGGCGTGCTGTTTCATCACGACAACGCACCCGCGCACAGGTCGGCAGTTGCGATGGCTGCCATTCAGCAAGCTGGCTTCGAATTGGTTGACCACCCCCCTTATTCACCAGATCTGGCGCCTAGCTATTTTTATCTGTTCCCCAAATTGAAAGAATACTTAAGTGGAAACAGGTACGAAGACGATAACGAGGTGTTGGATGCCGTGGAGAGCTTTTTGCAGGACCAAGACAAAACTTTTTTTTTCAAATCAAATCATTTATTTGCTTGAATATGCGTAGGTACATGAGGTGTTACATAATTACAAAGAATAAATAAGTTCAATAAAATAAGTTAAAGGGATTGAAGCCTTGGAAAAGCGCTGGACTCGGTGTGTAGAGAGACTCGGAGACTATGTAGAAAAATAAATTATTATGTTATCAATAGTCATTATATTCTATCTCATTCTCACTACTTTTTGATCCCTCCTCGTACAATAGCCTAAGGACAACTGACAGCTCATCACCTTTTACAAAACATTGTTTTTCCCGATACAGGGACGTTAATTGTTAAGGAGTTCTCCTGGTACTTGACCATCAGCTTCACTTCACCATATAAATTGTGACGAGCTTATATTGCTTAGCAATAATTTTAAAGTAATCGAATCGCAACCCGTGAAATACTTATTATTGAGTTGTTCCGGTTTCCATCTTACCATCTGTGGTCTTCGTCATCAGTTCCACTTCACCAAATGGTGCTTTCCGAGGGCAAATGCACAAGTTACTATAAAAAATACCCAAATCGCTATAGGTGTGCCTATATTTGCAGAGTTACCTCGATTTCTCCAGGATCCCATCATCAGATCCTGACCTGATGACTATGGGGCCACCTGGAGAGTATACCCTTTCAAACAAAAAAGAATTTTTCAAATCGTACCAGCCGTCTTCGAGTAATCGGGGAACACACTTAAAAAAAAAGATTCCAACGAACTGAGTGAGAACCTCCTCCTTTTTCGAAGTCTGTTAAAAATAATTTATAGCCAGAGTGCAGCTCATGACAATTACAATAAACCCAAACACGGCTAGGATACATTGTTTTATTACGGAGTTCCGGTGCCTACCATCCGGCTTCATCATCAGATCAGTTCGATGGTACCATTTTCATCAGCACTATTTATTTAAATTGGCTTCGTCATTGTCGCTTAACTATCTTAATCGAGATATCTTATCGCCACCCGTGAAATACTTATCATTGAGGAGTTCCCGTGGCCATCTGTCGCCGGCCCCATCAGTTCCACTTCACCAAATGATACTTTCTGAATGCAAATGCTTGACTTGTTGTTGAAAATATCAAAATCACTATGTGTTTGCCTATAATATTTGAGGAGTTCCCTCAATTCCTCATGGATCCTGTCATCAGAACTGGAATTTGATAAAAATGGGGACCAATCTGGAAGTATGTCCTTTCAAAAAAAAAAGAATTTTCCAAATCGGTTTATAAATGACGGAGTACTGAGGTAACAAACATTAAAATAAAAACATACAACCGAATTGATAACCTCCTCCTTTTTTGAAGTCGGGTTAAAATATTAAAGGTTGTGTTCTGATCAGTTTAGAGCTGAAAACTATAAGAATGAAGGATATTTTACAGGTCAGAGTATTAACCGATTCGTTGCGGATGGCACGTTTCAGTGCCATCACTTTTTTTTTGCGTGAGGCGTTAGGCACGGATGTGTGTCATTTTAAAATCGATGGTAACTCCTTCAATTAAGTTAACTTAATTGAAGGAGTTACCATCGATTTGTGACTCCTTCAATTAAGTTAACTTAATTGAAGGAGTTACCATCGATTTTAAAATGACACACATCCGTGCCTAACGCCTCACGCAAAAAAAAGTGATGGCACTGAAACGTGCCATCCGCAACGAATCGGTTAACCTAATGTAAAAACACAATATTGTTAGTGCTATTTACTTAAATGTAAGGTTAAAAGTTTATTGTAAAGTAGTTCAATATCACAAAAACTGTGTTTATAATCTTTATAAGCATGTTTTTAACATTTATGTATTATTTTAACCTTTAATTATAGTAACAAGGATGAGATAAAGCTGAAATAATATTAGAAAAACACCGAAAAATGTTGCTGCTCGCATTTGACAGTTTGCTTTGTTTACTTCGTGTGCATGTGGCACCACCTGCTGTCTCACCTTTGCGTCATATTCCCTATTGTCTGTGGAGTACGTATCATGTCTTATATATGACATTCTCCGTCTCTCGGCATAGCTAACTTTTCCGATTATTGTGCTCTCTCACACACTGAAGTGTGGATGTCGCGTGTGAGCGCAAGAGTGCAACCCATGTGGGGATTTAACTCAGGAACTTGTGACCTGTCGCTTGCCAGACCGCACCCACACTGTCTATTGTGACCTGTCGCTCGCCAGACCGCACCCACACTGTCTATTGTGACCTGTCGCTCGCCATACCGCACCCACACTGTCTACTGTGACCTGTCGCTCGCCATACCGCACCCACACTGTCTATTGTGACCTGTCGCTCGCCAGACCGCACCCACACTGTCTATTGCACTTGGCAGCAACAGCAGGAGTGCCACTGCCGAAGTAAGCTTTGTTTGTAGAAGTTTTAACGAGTGGTGCACGCGCAGGAGGACGCTCTGGTGCGCGCGCACGAGAAGGCGATGGAGCGCTACAGCGACGCCAACGAGGCGCCGCGCCGCCCCGACCTCGGACAGAAGATCGCCGAGTACCACCTCGGGCTCGCCGCCGGCCTCGGTAAGTGTTCGCCCGCGCTGCGCCCGTCGTGCCCGCGCACCGCCCACTGACCGTGTCGCTTGTCGCAGACGAGGAGACGCGCGCGGCGGCGCTGGGCATGCTGGAGCGGGGCCGCGCGCTGTCGCCCACGAGCGCGCTGGCGACTGTGGCCGACGCCCTGCGCCTGCGCGTGGAGCCGGCCACGCTGGAGCCGCTGCACTTGCTGACGCTGACGGGCTGCTCGCCCGAGCTGACGTTCGCCGGGCGCGAGCCCGCACAGGCCGCGCAGGCCGCGCTGAGCTACGTGCGCCGCGCCCTGCTGCCTCCGCTACCGACGGCGCCATATCCTTCGCAACCGACCGACCCAGCCTAGTCCTTATAAATACCAACTATACAGTTTAGTTGGTAATCATTGTAAAGGTTGTTTTAGCAACTTAGTCTATAGGAAGGTGCTAGTTTTTAGGGTTCCGTAGTAAAATAAGGAACATTTGTAGTTTCGCCAAGTCCATCTGTCTGCGGTTTCTTAGAGACCCTCGGTAATAAAAAGCTGTAATTTGTCATGATTATGGCCCAGCACCCTAATTGCGTAACACACTATCAATCAGAATCTGAATCATTTTGAAGCAAATTGCTAATCCATTGCTTCATAATTTCGAAACATTTGTCTGCTCAACACGTAAATACCGCAATGAATATTGTTGAACTGTCAAAATGAAACCGATTCCGGTTGATAATGTGTTATGCAATTGCCCCGCAGTTTCTCGAACGAAAATTATCGCAAAATTGTCTTGACAGTTTGTCGCGTGTTGTATGGTTAGGGTTACCTTGAGTTGATGCTGATTGATACACTGATTACTGATTGATTGACATTTATAGATAAGAGTATGATTGCATGACAGATGACGCACGCGCACGCGGTATGAACGCTACTCGTGTACTAAGTTGGCCGGCCCGGCGCAGGTCAAATGCTGACATATTGATATGAAAACTGTGCTGTGCTCGCATTGTACAACAGTTGTCTCGACAATATGTCACATTAATTTTACGATAATTTTCGTTCGAGAAACTGGTCCGATACATCGTAATCAGGCCTACAAAGTTGTGAAATAAAATGTAGAAAAATATTTTCCTAGGGACCTCTCTCACAGGTAAAGCGAAGTTTCGTTACGTCTTTTACGTTTTCCGATTCAAGGATCCGTTTGCGTAATATTAAGCTTTAAAAGTGGTCATTTTTGTTAGTCACGTGTCGTCGTCAGCTAAACCGTTGTTTTTGCCAGAAGTTGTCTCAACAACGAAGTTCAATGGAAAACTATTACAGCTAAGTAGTTTACAGTAGGCCTGCAGGTTAACGAGTAATAGTCGACTAACTTATAAAATGTACTCAGAAAAGTAAAAAAAATCATAGAAAATGAGTTCGATTGCGTTTAGCCATCAGCTATTCACAACCGTTGGACGCTTCCGAGTCGAACATTTACATGACACGTTTTGGTTACCTGATGTACCCGGTCGCCAACAGCAAATAACTGTCGGAAGAATAGCGGTCGTTAAACCAAAATTTTCGGGTTTCCGATTTGTGACAAGCGTATAGAGGACCGATTCGATAACATTGATTGATGTTCGATTCGACACGGAAGAGTATCGAATGTTTGTGAATAGCTATGCAGCGGCATTATAACTTTGTAGCGTTATTGTAAAATGTAAAACTACTACGTTTGTAGGTATATTAGTATAAATGTATGCTGCGCTTTGCGGGCTAGGCAGAGAGGGTTGAGCGCTTTGCGGGCTAGGCAGAGAGGGTTGAGCGCTTTGCGGGCTAGGCAGAGAGGATTGAGCGCTTTGCGGGCAAGGCAGAGAGCATTGAGCGCTTTGCGGGCAAGGCAGAGAGCATTGAGCGCTTTGCGGGCAAGGCAGAGAGCATTGAGCGCTTTGCGGGCAAGGCAGAGAGCATTGAGCGGCACATTTTAAGCGTGTCGGGTATTGTTGGTTGTCCCTTTACATTATAATGTTTTTATGTGACTTATTAAGGTCAATAGTTTTTGAGATATTTTCGGTTACAACCTCAGAAATAACTTTTTCATAGTTTTTTCAAAAAATTGTATGAAATATAAACTTGTTTTTACGTTCGATAAAACAATATTGGTGCATGCGTAAATATTCATCCAAACTACGGAACCCTTGGCCGGTTTTTTTATAAAATATGTATTGTACCAACTATGTCTATACCTACATATAAGTAGATATAAGTTAAAAGTGAAACCTATATTTTAGTTTTATATGATTGATTTTAAATATTTCCGAAGAAGTGGCCCTCCAGCAACGGGACTAAGCTACCAGAGAACTTAGAGAGAGGAACATCCTCACTATGCTACTGTATCCAATACGGCTTTCTGCATGAAACTGATATTTCTGCATTAATCCGGCCGATCAATTCACTCTCGTGGGAAGACGACGAGATAACGACACTGAGCGCGCGCGACTTAGCACTTCTAGAAATACCATTTCAAAAATAGTAATATAACTATTAATGTGCGTGCTGCGTGTGCTAATTTGTTGCGTCATGCATGCGTAGTGCATATCATTATTACTTAATTATACGTTGATGTTTTTGTTTCGAGATACAATTAATGTTGTTTTATTTACAAAATATTATACCAACACCAAATAGCTGTCGTTTAATTATTTATAAACATTTTTGAATATGAAGAAACGCATTATTTTAAAAGTAGGCGAAATCTCAAAATCGAGAATCGCCACATGAACTTGACATGACTCGAGAATGCATTCCCTAGTAACGACTAACAATAGTTATAACGTTTATAGAGTCGTATGTCCAATGTCAGCCATCTGGAGGATATTAATTTAATGATCTTTTTGGCATTTAAGACATCTGTCCATGAGGGACAGTGATATCACTAATCATTGCATGGCGCTCTTGTATATCTATCACCACAATGTCAGGCTAATTAAACCCGTAGTTATCTACTTAGCAGTGTCAGGAATAGACCAGCCTGCCCACTATTGCGATTCCTCTCTAGAGAAATCGCCTTTGTGCCTACATGGACTCTTTAGTGTGTAGGTACAATTTGGTTTTTTCAATATATAAATATTATACACTAGCTCCAGCCCGCGACGTGTGCCTAACGTTACCGCAGCCAGACATTTTCTTTTTTAACCTTTTAACCGCCCGACTTCATATCAGTTGTCGTGCCCCCAGCGCCGGGCAACTTGAATCATTACGATATTTGGTCGTAAATATACGACCCTGGCGAAATGGACACGAAAATATTTGTCGGATTAATCCGTCGTAGGCGGTTAAAGGGTTAATGGGAATATCGAAATAAATATTAGCTATATAATTAGTTGTCTAGACGAGGTAAATGTTGCAACTTATTTTGTATTTGTTCTTTCTTCGGCTGCGAAGTTATTCGAGATCCTGCTGGAGTAACGTTTGTGGTTTTGCTGGATCTCTGAAACGGCTAAGCAAATTCTTACCATGTTTTGTACATGACTTCTTCAGAATTAGTTTTAATTAGTTGTGCAATAAAAAAACTAAAATAATGCACCGTTCAAAGGTAATTTAATTAAATATAAAAACACTTCAATAGGTCCTAACACCTTGAATAAGAGCTCTATAGACTTACTTTAAACGTTATTTTGTAGCTTGTAACTGCTTTCAAATGTATGTGAAGTTTCATTACTATCCTGTTAGAAATTAACAAATTATCATGAAATTCAGTTCTCCACGTTCACGGTCACAGTGCGTGCGGAGTTATTTGGCCACCGATAAAGCTGTATGTGGATATACCTAGTCTTGCCATAAATACTGAAACAAAGAAAAAAAAAATCTATTGCAAATAACATTTATTACTTTTACAGTATGTTAGTTTAATACATAAATATAAAACAATTTAAAATATAAAAAGCTTATTCGAAGTGGTCTCCATTGGCTGCAATACAGTCCTTTAAACGTTGAGGCCAGTTATCACTAGAAGCACGCACTCTTTCCATGGGAAAATTCTTCCCTGCCAATCGTACGGATTGTTTTAGGGACTCCAAATTATCATGGCGTTTAGAGCAAACCGTACTCTCTAAAACTGACCATAAATCATAATCCAGCGGATTAAGATCGGGACTAGACGACGGCCAGTCTTCAGCTCTGATGAAGTCCGAAACGTTCGTTTCCAACCAAGACTGCGTAGACCGAGCTTTATGACCCGGCGCCGAGTCTTGCTGGAAGGACCATTCTTGGTTATTGAACATGGTGTTGTTAAGGGGCTTCACTACTTTCTCAAGAATTGTATCTTGATACACTTGTGCCGATGTTTTGATACCTTTTTCACAAAAGTATGGCTCAGTCACTCCTTCATAGCTAATACCCCACCAAACCATCACTGAAGTCGGATAGTGCCCACGTTGCACTGTCGACTAATTGGGAAGCTTCCTTAGAGCTTTGAGCATAAATACGGCCATTTTGTTTGTTAAAATATTGCTGAATTGTAAAAATTTTCTCATCCGTAAACAAAATTTTTCTGTGACCTCCATTCGCGTACCGCTTCAGTATTGTTTCGATTTTACCACCCTATTCTTTTTTAAATTATCAGTTATGAAATGACCAGTACGTCTCTTATAGGCTGCAAGTCCTAAGTCATCTTTTAAAATACGCGACATGGTTCTAGGTGCTATCTTCATCTCCCGAGATAAAATCTTTTGCTTTCGGACAGGATTTCTTCGAATTCTTTCCCTTACTGCTTTGACCACCTTTTTTACGAACACTACGTGGACGGCCAGATCGTTTTCTGTCACAAACAGAGGTGGTCTCATTGTACCTGTGGCGGCATATCTACATCGCCACAATGGAACGCGTCACACTGACGTCACGCAAAATCCTGCATCGCGCAATCCAGAGTTTACCGCGCGACTAGCATATAAGTATACAACATCTCGACATCAACCGTCGGGCAGTAGCCCACCAGGCACAACACCCATCTGGTCGGAGGATCCTCACTTTTCTATGGAGGATGAGTGAACTTTACACCCAATTCCTCATACCTCTATATACCTATTAATAGCCTGGTACACAAACATTTTACTAATACCAAGCGTATGGAGAGTTTTAAAAATTGCATTTGGCTCCATACCTAATCCTAATGTTAATAATCCTTAAATAAATAAATAAATACCTACTTTGTGTAATGCAATCACAGCGATTCGGTTCTCTTTATCACCCCACTCCATTTTAATATCGCAAAATATTGTACAATGTAGGTATTGGCGCCAAAATGAGAAAACTCAATGAACAATCATATAAAAATGACAGATTCCAAATTCAAATGTAATATTTTTTTTTTTTGGCTTCGCACGGTTTGTGCATTTAGCTAATGTCACGTTCAGATAATATTTTGTTTATTTTTAATTGTAACAGTATTTATGGCCAGACTAAGTATAAACTGAATGATATATCAATAATTAGTTGCTTAGTTCAGTTTTATACCTGTAAAATTTCAGCGCAGTACATACAATAATTAACGAGCTAATAAAACAAAAGTACTTAATTACGAAGCGTAAGACCGCGGTAACCCGATAGCATAATGTACTACACGATCGCTTTTTTGTAACCACCTGAACATGGTCGGGTTACCGCAGGCTTTTTTTTTTTTTTGTGGATGGGAAATCATCAAATGACTCTCCGCCACATCCGGCCCCACCCTCACCAGCCGCCCGACGAGGCGGTCTGCAATGACTCTTTCAAAGATCTTGCCCACCTCGTCGAGCAGCACGATGGGCCGGTAAGCGGACGGAGAGTCCGCAGGGCGCCCCGGCTTCTTAATGAGGACCAGTTTCCCCGTCTTCCATTGAAGTGGGAACCGGCCCCTTTCCAAGCATGCGCTTAGGAGCCCCCTTAGTCGAGGCCCGAGAGCCTCCAAGGCCAGGACCCAGGCTTTTCCAGGTAAGCCGTCGGGTCCTGGGGCGGTATTCCTGGCATTCAGCCTGCGCACCGCCACTCTCAGCTCTACCTCGGTCACCTCAGGAGCATCGTCGTCATCGTCGGCTGTGTGGTCCGCATCGGACACCGCAGGAGACGGAGCCATGGGCGGGGGAGTATGTTCCCCTCGCAAAGGGAACAGAGGGGTTACCGCAGGCTTGCACTTCCTAATGACTTTTATTTTATTATCTCGTTAATTATTGTATGTACCACGCTGAACAAATTTTACAGGTATAGAACTGAACTAAGCAACTAATTATTGATACATCATTCAGTTTATATAATATATCCACATACAGCTTTATCAAGTATCAAGTTAAGTACCTGGGGCACTTTCTTACCGACGACGACCTTAAGGACGATGCTGATATAGAAAGGGAGCGTAGGGCTTTGGCGATCCGCGGGAACATGCTGGCCCAGAGATTCGCCCGATGTTCAGATCAGGTCAAAGTTACTCTTTTCAAAGCGTAGGTACTGTCAGGGTCTGTACGCGGGCGGTGTATCGGTCGGATACACCAAAAGATCGCTAAATACCCTGCGTATCCAGTTTAACAACATTTTCAGGATGTTGTTGGGACTTCCCCGTTTTTGTAGTGCCTCCGAAATGTTCGCGCAGACCCGGACAGATGGCTTTCATGCCGTCATTCGTAAAAAAGTTGCGTCTTTGGTGAGGAGGGTGATGGGAAGTAACAACAGCATCCTGAAAAGTGTTGCTGAGGAAGTGCATGCACCTATACGGAGGCATCACGTGCGGGTGATGACTGAGATAGAGAATGGACACTCCGTGACACGTGGTCGTCCTCACGGTATGCCTCTCAGGTACATGCTGTACTAGTTGTGTGTGAGTCGTGTTGTTTTAGGATATATGTATGCACTAATATAATTTTAGGTGTGTTTTACTAACAGAGGGACTTATGCTGTCTGAAAAATAAATGATTTTGATTTGATTTATCGGTGGCCAAATAACTCCGCTCGCATTGTGACCGTGAACGTAGAGAAATGAATTTCATGATAATTTGTTAATTTCTAACAGGATAGTAATGAAACTTCACATACATTTGAAAGCAGTTACAAGCTACAAAATAACGTTTAAAGTAAGTCTATAGAGCTCTTATTCAAGGTGTTAGGACCTATTGAAGTGTTTTTATATTTAATTAAATAACCTTTGAACGGTGCATTATTTTAGTTTTTTTATTGCACAACTAATTAAAACTAATTCTGAAGAAGTCATGTACAAAACATGGTAAGAATCCGATTAACCGTTTCAGAGATCCAGCAAAACCACAAACGTTACTCCAGCAGGATCTCGAATAACTTCGCAGCCGAAGAAAGAACAAATACAAAATAAGTTGCAACATTTACCTCATCTAGACAACTAATTATATAGCTAATATTTATTTCGATATTCCCATTAAAAAAGAAAATGGCTGAGGTAAAGCTAACCCAGCAGGAAATGTTTTTGTGAAATAACTAAAAAACTATAAGTGCAACAAAAAAAATGTGCGCAACAATTACAGAAGCTGGGCAACTAATTATCTATAAAATTTAAATGACTATTTTCGACATTATTTCGCTGGGGTAACGCACACGCCCGCGACTTTCTTTCCACCTGACCCACCCCGTCGAATCGCATCGCCTGCCCGCGCTGTTACTTCATTTTCGCTTAGCGCTCGTTCTTCCTTTTTTTGTTTTTGCTCGGTTTCTAAGGGTCCTAGCGTAATGTTACTACCCTACAGCCTAGCTCAAGAATTGGGCTTTATAATGCAATAAAAAAAAATTTAATCCGATTGGTAGTGACATAGATTAGCGCGTTCAAACAGTCAATAAAAATAAAATGTGTATGTAACTAATAGACTAAACGCATTTTTCTTACTTTAAATATTTTTATACCCGTCGTAATTTCTAAACGAAAGGTCCAATTTGAATAATTTGAAAAGGAATTTACATGTAGGTACTTAATCAACCTTGATTATTAAACTATTTATTTGGATATAAGGATTATTATCACGTTTATGAAAACACCGTCGCAAATAATGCATTATTTTATAACAAATTTGGTTACCATTAAAATAGTTATAGTGAGCCAACCTTAAAAGATAGATACCTACACTACCGCTCAAAAGTATTTGGCCACCTGCATTTTGTTTGTTACAAACAATACATTAAAAAAAAAATTAGGTGTCATTGTTTGTATATCACCGCCAAATACTTATCTACGGTAAAATCGTAAACAACTTATTGTTGCTTGCAGACTCCTGGTCATAAAACCAAAATAGTGATATTGTCGGAATTTCTTCGAAGTTAATCTTTGAAGTCACAGTTTTGTTTTGATTTAGTTATTGAGAAATAAACATAACTAAAATGTTGTATAACTATTACAAAACAAATATTATTACGTTAGTTATCTGATGTCATTTGACCAGAAAACACGCTCTCCGTAGCTCAGTACTTAAAGTCTAATAATATTTTCTTGTTTTTCACTTCTGAGTTTTATTTTTTGAAGAAAATGGGTAAAACTATGGAATATTCCCAAGAAATCAAAGGCATAATAATCGACCTTCATAAATCCGGTAAAAGTAATCGTGAGATTTCAAGACTGCAGAAGATACCAAGGCAAACTGTTGACTACATCGTTAAGAAATTTGCGACTGGAGGAACAATTTGCAACAAACGTCGTTCAGGTAGACCGAGAGCCACAACTTCGAGTGAAGATTTGAGTATAGTTATTAAAAGCAAACGGAATAGACGATTAACTGCACCGGAAATAGCAGCACAGTTTAATGTGGATCGTGATAAACCAGTCAGTGTGTCCACAATCAAAAGAAGACTCCGTGACGCGGGACTTAGGGATGCATAGCGGTGTTAAAACCACTTCTTAAAACTATTAACAAAAAGAAGAGACTTAATTGGGATAGAGAACACAAGAACTGGACAATAGCAGATTGGGAAAAGGTCCTCTGGACGGACGAATCAAAATTTGAAATTTTTGGATCCAAACGAAGAGTTTTCGTACGGCGGCAAGCAAACGAAAGGGTGAATAACGCTTGTACTGTAGCTTCAGTTAAACACGGCAGAGGGTTTGTGGCCGTTTTTGTGGCGTTGGAGATCTTGTGGGAATACAAGGAATCTTAAAAAAAGGTAATAAAAAGATATTGGAGAATAACGCAGCGCCTTCTGGAACCCATTTAATTGGTCCGGGATTTATATTTCAACAGGATAATGACCCGAAACACACGTCAAGACTATGCAAGGACTTTTAAAAGGAAAAGAACAACAACAGGTGTTGAAACTCATGATATGGCCTCCACAGTCCTCAGACCTAGACCCGATAGAACTATTGTGGGATCAGCTGGATAGACAGGTGCGGAAACGTTGTCGGGTCCTACATCTCAGGAAGACTTGTAGAGAAAACTGCAAGACGAATGGCAGAAGATAACCAAGACAACATTGGAAAAAATTGTTGCTAGGTTGCCGAAGCTTTGTGAGGCTGTAATTAAAAATAAAGGGTCCACCTTTATTTATTACATAGATGAGTCCAAAATTTAAAAAGTGTATTATTGTTATGTTTAAAAATGCTAATAAACAGTTTCATTGCATCAAACTTTTACAAAATGTATTTTACTAGGTGGCCAAATACTTTTGAGCGGTAGTGTATATGCTATCGCGAACTTTTTAAGAGGAACAATTCCGTTATACATGATTTTTGCGTATCTTTAACCATTTACGCAGCATATGCAACGGAAGCTCTCAAAATAAATTTTCCCCTTTTTTGCAACATTTTTCATTGGTGCTCCGCTCCTATTAATCGTAGCGTGATGGTATATAGCCTATAGCCTTCCTCGATAAATGAGCTATCTAACACTAAAAGAATTTTTCAATTTGAATCAGGAGTTCGAGAGATTAGCGTGTTCAACTAAACAAACTCTTCAGCTTTATAATATTAGCATAGATACAGCCACTCCCACAAGGCGAAGCTAACGGCATATTATGTTAGAATCCATCAAGCTGTTTAGGCTACAGAGCGTGCCAAAGAAATACACACAACAATACATGTATACTTCCCAAAAAAAATTACCTTCCTTCTGCGGCAGTCGGGTAAAAAAGTGAAAGCGCCAGGGTTGCCCGCGAAATTCAAATTTTCTTACGTTTTTTGCAATTTGCAGATCAGTATTAGGTTGAAGGTTGATTGAAATATGATTCGCGACCGATTAAATACAATATGAATATAATATTGAATATGAGTTTACAGAATTATAATCTTTAAAGTCATCAATACAACTCTCTAAGACCAAGTAAGTCTATTGAATGACTTTTTTTTATGAAATCTTAACATTTCAGGATTATACTAACTTAAGGAATTGTATTACTAATTCTAATATTATAATTCTATAAATACATATTTGTTACGGTCGCGTATCATACTTTGATCAACATACACCCAGACACTGAGCTGCAAATCGCAAAAATCGTAAGAAAAATTGAATTTCGCGGGCTACCTTAGCGCTTCCCCCTTAAGTAGAAATGGCAAAATGTAAACGTTCGAATATCCATTCATTTATTGGTAATCTTAACAATCGATTCGGATCTCTAACAATCTATTCAAAGCAATGAGCTCTTCTTTGGGTGTGTTCAATTTACATTCTAATCAGTTAATTCCATACGTCCTGCGCACGGCAGCTTAGCATGTTCGGTCGCTGAATAGTGACACCGTAGTACCGTACACTACCAGCTCTGATTTATATTAACCCTTTAACCGCCTACGACGGATTAATCCGACAAATATTTTCGTGTCCATTTCGCCAGGGTCGTATATTTACGACCAAATATCGTAATGATTCAAGTTGCCCGGCGCTGGGGGCACGACAACTGATATGAAGTCGGGCGGTTAAAAGGTTAAGCTCATTGGCGTAAAGCTACCGATTATGTGCGGCAAACAGCTCGCTCTCGCGCGGCTACCTGCAGCCTCGCTTTAAGTAGGTATAGCAATAGCAAATGTTCGAATAGTCGCGGACAGACATGGCGCGCTTGGTGCCGCGCATAATCAAATGCGCAACTCTAGAATAGTCGCGGACAGACATGACGCGCTTGGTGCCGCGCATAATCGAATGCGCAACGCTAGAATAGTCGCGGACAGACATGACGCGCTTGGTGCCGCGCATAATCGAATGCGCAACTCTAGAATAGTCGCGGACAGACATGACGCGCTTGGTGCCGCGCATAATCGAATGCGCCACTCTAGAATAGTCGCGGACAGACATGACGCGCTTGGTGCCGCGCATAATCGAATGCGCAACGCTAGAATAGTCGCGGACAGACATGACGCGCTTGGTGCCGCGCATAATCGAATGCGCAACGCTAGAATACCCATGCACGTGATGTATGGTATGACTACCAGTTTGCAATTTTCACAAAATGACTTTACTATTAAGAAAAAACAATATTATTTTGTTATTAAACACCCCCAGAGAAACCCTATATCCGACTATTTATCACATTACATTCTTGAACATATTATAAAAGTTAGAATACAAAAAGTAGTGAAACACAATAGCTTCATAAATTATGCTTCAAGTTCGTTCAGTCAGAGTCGTCGATCTCCGACGAATCCCGGCGGCGGGTCTTTGAGGCATAGTTTTGAATCCATGTAGCATTTTTCTGCGCGGCCATCCGACGCGGGGTGCGACGCTCGGGAGTGGCAGCGACCGGTGACACAGGCGTCGGCGGCTCGGGCTCAGTGCGGCCGCGGCCCCGCGCGCGCGATCCCCGAGCACGCGACCCGCGCCCGCCGCGTGACCCTCGTCCTCTGCCACGTCCGCTCGCCTCTACTTCCGATCTAACCAACTCCTCGTCACTCGATCCATCAACAACAATCTGCGCAGGCACAGGTACAGCGTTGAGCGCTGCAAGCTGTGCAACATCAGCAGAATCGATCTCGTCACGCAGCACTCGCAGACGATCCGCGATAGCTTCGACTTCGGTGTCCGTGTTCGACTCTAGCAAAGTAGTGATACAACGCCTCCTGTGTGCTTCTAAGGCATGCCTCAGGATCTCCTCGTTTTGCTTGATAGTGAAATCACGCACTGCCTCTGTCATGAGTTGCACGGGCAGCGCAGTGAGGCGGCGCTCCGGCGGCAGGGCTTCGTAGTAGGCACGCAGTAAGGTCTCGACATCAGTGGAGTCAGCCACATAGTCTGCCATATTGATCTCATCTCCTTGTCCTTGTCGCTTCTCACGTATTTTACGCTCCCGTTTCAATAAAAGTATATCACTTGAGTTTGCAACTTGGCCAGTGAAATACTGACCAAATCGGGCTCTATTAAATACCTGACCCTCCCGTTCATAAAACACATTAAGTCTTATCAATGGCACAGTTGGCTGTCTGGGATCACCAGATAAAAGACTTTCTGCTTCTGCTATTGCCTCATTTACCTTTTGTTTAAGGAATTCCTGCACCTTTTCACTTTCATTAACATCCTCATCACCAAGATTTTGTTCTGATAAAACAACAGTTTTAAAAATAAATGGCCTTACAGTTTTTAAAGGCAAAGCAGTTAGAATGAAATCACTTTTATGTATTTGCAGCAATGCACAATGTTTGGGTCTAGCTTCTCCTGCAGCCAGCGAGGTAGCGACTGTGCTACCAGGCTGAATAACATTGAAGTGGTCTTTTTCACGACTACCTTTCATATCAAATAGTTCACAGTCATGTTCATGACCCCATACTACTAAATCTAAAAATTTTGGTAATACATCCTCTCTGATAAAGTTACCAACTCCTCTGTCTTCAGCCCTGTTCTGATGCAATACAAGTATATTGAACCAATCATGTTCCTCATCCCGCAACATTTCAACTTTCTTTTCTTGGAATAGATGTGACAAGCGTTGGTCTTTAAGATGGCTGAGACCATATAATGCAAGCTTAGTATCGCCTTTTTGTAAAAGTACTGGTGAAATGTGAACATGGGTATAATCTGTCCATTTCCCAAAATAGTTCACCAGGCCTCCAGTGGACAGTATATCGAGACTGCTTATACCTTCTCGTCCAACAGGGTCGTCGTGATTACCATGGATAGATAAAATTGGATATGACACATTCAAATTTGGATCTTCATAATTAACACTTCGTGAAAAGTTAACCTTCTGGTCCGACAGTAACTCGATGCTTACCGGCTTGTCGCCAAAACAGTACTTGCGAACAATCTCCGTGCACTTGAAAATACAATTGAGCGATGGCTTCGCATGGTGGAATAGGTCACCACCGAGCAGCACCAGATCCACATCATATTGAACAGCCAGTGACAAAGCTTCTTCAAAAGCAATGAAACTATCCTCACCTCTGATAGGATGCTCTTCTAAATAACCTAAATGGATATCCGAAGCGATGAGAATTCTAATTGTTTCATCTTGCGACCAAACGCTGGTATCATTTCCAACCATTTTTCACGATGTAATAATGATATTATAATGGTTAATCTACTCAATTTAAAGTTTAGATCGCTTTTAATAAACCGCCATTGTTCACAGCGCTTGAACTATTTTATTTTGTTTGAGTTTGATCGTTGTTCGTTCAACAGAAGCGGCAGCGGCGGGCTTTCAACGTCCAACTGTCACAGTCGTGTGTCACTTGTCATCTGTCAGTGTCACAGAAGTCAGCTCTTGAGTTTTTAGGGCTACCAGTTAGTAAATGTTGTGTTTGAAAGTGAGTCATCCATTTTACAATGTTTTTGGCGGTTCTCTTCTCACCTCAATTATAAACAAAACATCGTGCGGCAGTGAGCGATCCACGCGGTGAACTAATCGATGTGACGTCACCGGCACGCAACGCATTTTTTTTTAAATAACACGCTTTTAGCTTCACTTGTAACAAACAATGTAAAAAAAACCTTGGAATCTACTTATAATTTTCGAATAGAAATGAAACTTTGTATGTATAATTATGTAGTTCGGATGACAATACTATAATTTGGTATCTTGGAGCTGATCTGATAACGGAGCCAGGAGGTGGATAGTGGAACTCTTAAGTGGCGCTAACTCAAAAGCGTTACGTTTTTCTGCGCAACGTATTCCTTTCGCACCTTTCACGGAATAAACTCCAGTCGTGCGTCGGAGTTTTTTTACACACTATTTTTTAATTACATTATCTTTACTATGCAATTCAAAATATTTTTATTCTCTAATAGTATGATATTCATTCTTTCTTTAATCTTCGCTCGTTTACATAGAAGTCCTTACCGGGCGTATTCTGGTAAGCCTGTAAGCTTTTAGTATGAGTAGCGGTAGGAAATCATATCCATAACGCTACTATTGCGCTTGTAATGCCTCGCGCATTACAAAACTAAAAGCAGCACTCCAATTGCGTAACACACTATCAATCACTATCTGAGTGATTTTGAAGCATATTGATATAATCAATTGCTTAATTTTCGAAAAAAATGTCTGCTCAACAACGTAAACCCGCAATGAATGTTGTCGAACTGTCAAAATGAAACCGATTCCTACTGGCAACATCAGGTATTAATTCGCCGCCTCTCATACTCGAGGTTGTGGGCTCGAAACCGGGCAAGTATCAATGTGACTTTTTTAATTCATGATTTAAGGGTTGAAAAACGAAAGGGTCTAAGTTCCAAGTGTATTGTTTGCGGGTATAACAAAAAAAACTGGCTGTTTCGAAGCGCAAATACACTGGCGCTTAGACTGCATGCCTACATTAATCCTGTGTCATAGAAATAGGCACTTGGACCCATTTGGATGTTGTTAGGCTTGGCACTTAAGACTGTTTTTTCGTAAAAATATTGATTTGTGATTTTTTGGCACATCGACCCTTTAGATTTTCAACCCTTCAATTATGTACTTTCTAACTTTATCTTAGACATCACGGACATCGGCAAAGGAAAACGTCGTGAGAAAACGTGACCTTTAGTTTAGTTTAATATAGGTCTAAAATCACGAGGTGGAGATTAATCTTCGTAAAACTTCGTAGATACTGCATTAGTCTTAATAATGAAATATGTGATAAAAAATAATCCGCAAATAACGTGTCCATCTACTGGCCCTTAGTAGGCCGATACGGAAAAAAAAAGAAATAGAAAGTAGTATACATTAAGTTGGAATAGTGTTAAGATAAGAATAATTTATTGTTTAAGAAGTTACATTCGAGTGTTACATTCTTGGAACTCACTCTAGGATTCCCTGTGTCGTGAGATCTAGGCTCCTTCGTTTCGTTTAGATTTATTGCTATACATGTAGTAGGTAAATTGCAAAAAACGTAAGAAAATTTGAATTTCCCGGGCTACTTGGCGCTTTCACATTAAGGGGGAAGCGCCAGGTAGCCCGCGAAATTCAAACTTTCTTATGTTTTTTGCAATTTGCAAGTCAGTATTAAGTTGTATGTTGATTAAAATATCATTTGCAACCGTAACAAATATGAACTTACGGAAATCAGTAATACAACTCCATCGGTCTTATTACAAAAAAAATGCTTAAGTACTGGTTTAAACCAAGACTAAAAGGTCTAGGATTGTTACGGTATTAAAGTTAGTACCAGGTTTAAAATGTGTTCTGATTACAAAACTTTGACTTTCTGAGGATCAGTAAGTACCAAAGAAGGTCCATGGTTTAAACAATATCCACAGATAAGAAACGAAAATGGCATTCTTTCATTCGTTCATGCAGGCTTTATTTGAAGATCAGCTTTTAAAAAACCATTCAATTTCCAATCAGTTCAAAAGCAGGCCGCTATTAATCGTAATAAGACAACAATAAAGGTGAACGAGTAATGCTCGTCTGTGGCCTGCTGTAATGGCTTGTTTGTGTTGCTAGGGCCAATAGTGGTAAAACTTGGCAGTTTTTTTTTTTTTTGGCTTCGCACGGTTTGTGCATTTAGCCAATGTCACGTTTAGATGAAACGGAATTAAAAAGATTAATTAAAACGGGATTTAGAGTAGGACGATATAGGATCCGTATTTACTAATGTGATGATACCATGATGATTAATGAGCAAATTACAATGACGAAAGATTATAACTTAATATTATTTAAAGTAATAAATGAGACTATACATCTATATACAGGAAAGTTATTTGTACAAAGTAAAGCAAGTATAGAGGTAGGAAAAGGAGTACGAAGGGACAAGAGGTTACTGAGAAAGGAATAACGGTCATATATGGCAGTTATAGATAACATCAAGGATAGTAAGGGGTACGGGTTACCCGAAACGATCAATTGCAATTGCTCTATTGCCATCAATTTCTATTGTACTAATATTGTCAATATGCATCAATGTGTATCAATCACGTAAAAATTGACAATTGCAATTGATCATTTCGGGAATCCTTAATACATGATTGAATGGTCACAAGTGTCCATGTTATTAATATCGATCAGTGTTTTAGGTTGATACGATTAAATCAGTTTTCCTTTATCGATTCAAGTCGATGCTTAGTCAATCACTATTTGACAACTCCCAATAGAATATTATGTTCTGTGACAACTCCCGACAAGGGCGACAAGAAAGGTCGCGAGACGAAATTTGTAATGTGATAGAATATGAATATATACGTCCTATAACGTAGAAGTAGTACTGTAGTGTAACATGAAGTTATGAATACCAAGGACAGCCCATCAAGTGAACCATGCATTATATCCACGCGGAAAACAGTGTTGTGTTAAAGAGAAAGTGTCGTGAAATCGGACAGTCGTCGCCTTCAATGATGTGGAAGAGGTCGATTGTGCAAGCGACGGCTGGAGGCGCGCGCGCCGCCGCGGCCCTGGCACTGCTGCTCGCTGTTAGCGCGGTGAGTCCGCGAACCTTGTCGCACGTTGCTCGTGCCAGGGCTCCGTAACCCCGAACCCTGCAGCCACAGTACTTATCCACTGGCTATGTTGTTGTTTATATAAACATAACAAATGTCATCAACAAGTCATTGATGTCTATGTGATAACTTGTCTCCAGACATTGTACAACTTTTTAGATGTGTTGAATGCTTTGAAAATAAGAACCTGCCAAAGTACATATAAACAGAACTAAACTATTCAATGAAGTTGGAGACAGGCTTCTATGTCTATAAAACATTTTAAACATTCAGTCAGAGTCACCTTCATTATTTTGGTTGTCATAATTATATCTGTGTGGTGTTTATTTTATAGTTCACATAGATATTCCTTAGATCTTAATGATACTCGGAAAGTAATAAAATTTACCTTCATTCTGAATAGGCTGCACTTTTTCTCATGTGTTTATATTATTTATAGTTAACTTTTTACAAAAATGTTTGTGGTTGCTGTATGGAAGTCATGTAGATAATTAATCAGTTGTAGGTCTACATGTAACAAAGATTTTCCATCCATTAGTGCATATAAAATGTTTAATTGACATTTTCATGATCCTGGGCGAAAATCCAACAATTAATCATTATATAAATTTTTTGATGATATCTTTATGTTCTTATTTGCATCAGATTTTATAATCTTTATTGTTTTCCTCTTCAACAAGTTTATATGTGGAAAATAGTTGTGGCTCTACCAAAATCATCAATTAAGATAAAAATTAACTAATTAAGTACATAAATGTTAAATATTGTTAATTATAAAATAAGGAAATACAATATTTCAGATATGACTGAAAGTATACAGTATTTTAATATATGTGACAACATCAATGATAAATAAAGAACTGTATCTTAGCAACCATACTGATGTATAGATGTTTATCTCACGAAAGCGGGTGACCCATACTTGTGTGTGTAAGTGTACATGCACACTGTCTTTGCGTGCGTAAGCTCGGGAGCGCCCAGTCGTGGCCGAGTCAGTAGTGCTTCTTGGTTCGCGCCACAATTGTTTATTGAATACCGTCTGCATGGAAGGTACGAAGAAACAGAGAAAAGTTGTTCGCAGTGAGGTAAGGCAAATTAATGTTCATGTTTGGTGTGTATTTATGTTGTGTGTAATGAATTAATGTATTAGTTAGTTTAATAAGAACATGTTAAATGAGATTTTAATAATATATTGTTTATTTTAGGCTCGTCAAATGATTGCAAATATTTATAATTTTCTCAAAGAAGAATATGAATTCACGGAACTTCATCGAGAACCAAATTGTAATTTATCACATTTGCGTAGTATTACAAAACGCACGGCAGCAGCGACGGGGGTAAGTGAAAGAACAGTGCAAAAAATATTAAAAGAAGGAAGAGATGTTGCAAGTACATCTTTGAATTTTATGTTGCCCATGAAAAACCGAAGAAAGAGAGAAAATAAAGTAGACATTGATGGATTTACTGCTGACGTTGTACAGAGCACCTGCCATCTAATCTCTTCACCACCCTTGGTTGACTGGTAGAGAATGCCTAAGGCATTAAGTCCGCCTTTGTACTTTTTTAAGTGTGAAAAGTTTAAATAAATAAATAAATGTTCTGAGTTCAGGTAAGATGTTTTTCATTTTTTTTTTTTTTTTTGCATTCAGCTACTTATTTACATAAATAATTTATAATTTTCTCAAAGAAGAATATGAATTCACGGAACTTCATCAAGAACCAAATTGTAATTTATCACATTTGCGTAGTATTACAAAACGCACGGCAGCAGCGACGGGGGTAAGTGAAAGAACAGTGCAAAAAATATTAAAAGAAGGAAGAGATGTACTTGCAACATCTCTTACTTCAATAAATAAATACAAAATTTTCATATCTTACAAAAACAAATTCCAACATTGGCAAAACTAAGGTCAGTCTTAAATGAAAAAGTTGGTTTCGATGGATGTCTCGCAACGCTACGCAAGTTATTAAATAAATTGGGCTACAAGTGGCGTAAAACAGATAACAACAGGAAAGTATTAGTTGAACGGCATGATATCCAGATGTGGAGAATAAAATACTTAAAAAATATAACCGAATACCGCTCTCAAGGTCGGCCTATTGTCTATACTGACGAAAGTTACGTATTGACAACACATGTTCGAGATAACACCTGGGCCCAAAAAGACAAACCATCTCCATTTTTAAAAAAAACTTAGTTAAGGTACTCGTTTTATTTTAGTACACGCTGGAACCTATGCCTATGATTTATTGAGAATGCTTGCTTAATCTACAAAGCTAATTCCACAGTTGGAGACTACCATTCCAACATGAGTTTTGAAAACTACGTAAAATGGCTGAATGAAAAGTTACTGCCAAATTTGCCAGATCGTTCCGTAATAGTACTAGATAATGCATCGTACCACAATACACGTGCTGAGAAATTGCCGACGACAGCCTCAACAAAATCTGAGATGCAAGAATGGCTCACTTCTAAGGGCATACATTTCGACACAAATTTGCGCAAAGTTGAGTTATATGATATAATAAAAAACCATAAAAGTGATTTTATCACTTACAAAATCGATGAGTACATAAAAAGTAAAGGATTTGAAGTATTACGTCTCCCTCCTTACCACCCTGAGCTTAATGCCGTAAGAGAACATCTGGGGGGTCCTTAAAAACTACATTGCTCTAAGAAACGTTGAGCAAAATATGACCAACACAGAACAACTTATTCAAGAGAGTATTACGAAAATAACAAGCGAGACATGGCGTAATACTTGTAATAGTGTCATTAGTCATTAAAAAAGAAACTGAATATATGAAATATTTTGACACTGATTCTGAATTAATAATAAATTTACAAGATGGCAGTGAAGAAGAAACTGACTCTGAAGAAGAGTCTAATTACGATTGCACTTGAAATACTAATTTAAATAAAATATAAATTGTATTCAAAATATTGCTAAAATTAAATGTTTCTTGAATATAAGTTTCTATTTTATTGTACCATGTCTTATCTATACATAGCAAAAATCTAATAACTTTATTATTTTGTTCATTAGCGATGAGCTTGCTAACGCTACCTGTAGTTACGCACACAAGAGCGCGTGTCTATACGCATTACAACTACAAGTATGGCTCACCCGCTTTCGTGAGACAAAACAACTGTACCATAGATATATTAAGTCTGGTCTGCCATAGATACTTCACATCCTCCGAACTTTTTAGAAGAATATTATGATAATATATTCTTTAATCCCAATGCTGAACTTAAATTATGCAACCTGGGGCCGAACAGTGGTTTGGTTAATATATCAGCCAACTGCTGCTCCGAAGGAACATGCGTTACGTCCAAGTCTCCATTGCTAACACATTTTCTTACCAAAAAATGTTTTAGCTTGATATGTTTGGTGCGGCTTGTGAGATTCATACTTTGGGTAGTGCACAAGTTTTATAGCTGATTCATTGTCCAGGTTCATTACTGGTTTCTCAATTTTAATCAAGTTTTTAATAAGGCGATTTAACCATAAAATCTCTTGTGCAGATTTGCTTGCTGCTAGAATCTCTGCTTCAGTCGAGGAGATGGAGACTATTGTTTGCTTCTGGCTTCTCCAGCTAATAGCAGCTCCAGAGAATAAGCACACCTTCCAGATGTCGACCTTCCAGTAGTTTGGTCTCCTGCATGATCTGCGTCGCTGTAGCAGACTAAACGTGGAGGTGACTTGTCCGTATAGGTTAGCCCATTCTGTTGGGTCCCTTTCAAGTACCGGAAGATGCGTTTTACCAGCATGATAACTTTCATAGTAGGTGCTCCGAGGTTTCGAGATGCAACACCCAGAGCATATAAAATATCAGGCCTTGTGCCTACAGACAAACTATGCCAAAGCACCCATGGATTGTCTATACGAGAAATGCGCATTGACATCCTCTTCCTCTTCCGTCTCATTTTCTTTGATGATTGGCATTGGTGCAGGTTTGCATTTGGACATTCTATATTTTTCTAACACTCTTTGTATAGGCCTTTTGACATAGAGAAATGGTCTTGTCCTTACGGACATTAATTTCTATTCCAAGGAAGTATGACACAGATTTCGTAGTAAACCTTGTTTTGAATTCCTTGATAAATTCGTCTCCTGCTCTGGTTGTATTATGCTACAAGTCCGTCGTCAACATAAAGACCAATAAACACGTGAGATTGTCCTCTGATTCGAACATATAAGCATGGATCCGCTTCACTCTGTTGGAAATCAGAATTTTTTAAGAATTCAGCAATACAGGTTAAAAGATACAACCAAGTGGAGAGCAGAAAGCAAACTGTTTTATTCCTTTTTACCCTCATTACAAAAATGTTACACTTGACAACTAATGAAAACAATCAACAAGGTTCAAACATAACACAGGTGTTCCAGTAGCGCGGTGCTTGTTTCAGACCACAGAGCCCATCAGGCTGTTTCATGTAAATCTTTTCCTTTACTGTGCCGTTTAGAAAGGCGGCTGAAACATCGAACTGATGTAGTTTTAGATTTTCTCTAGCAGCAAGCAATGCTCGTACGGTGCTCAGACGAACCACTGGACTGAATAAAATAACACATAACATCACGCCTTGTATCCCCGAAGGGTTGGACAGAGGTGTACCTATAGTACACATTTCGCTAGTTAACATAGTTCTCTCTAGTTACTCGTGGAGGTCAATTTTAGTGCTCGACATTTCGGGTACCTACTAACAACTTATTATTTCGTACACGCTCTGCTACCATGTTAAATATTGTTAAATGTAAGGAAATACAATATTTTGGTTATGACCACAGAGTACTATTTTATAATATATGTTATGACAGAAAGTAGACAGTATTTTTATATGTGACAATATCAATGACAAAGAATATACTACTCTCTGACGAGAGATCAACGATAATTAAATAACTGTATCCTAGCAACCATACTGATGTACCATAGATATATTATATAGGTCTGATCTGCCATAGATACTTTACATAATATATACTAGCTTCGGCCCGCGACTTCGTCCGCGTGAAATTTCTTGTTCCCTGACCCACCCCGTCGCATCGCATCGCCTGCCCGCGCTGTTATTTCGTTTTCGCTTAGCGCTCGTTCTTCCTTTTTTCTTTTTGCTCGGCTTCTAAGGGTCCTGGCGTAATGTTAAATACTCTATAGCCTTCCTCGAGAATTGGGCTATAAAGTGCAAAAAGAATTTTTCAAATCCGACTGGCAGTGACAGAGATTAGCGCGTTCAAACAGTCAATAAAATGTGTCGGTAACTAATAGACTAAGTGCATTTTTGTTACTTTAAGCATTTTTATACCCGTCGTAATTTCTATACGAGAGGTCCGAATCGAATAATTTTAAAAGGAATTTACATGTTCTTAATCACCCTTGATTACGAAACTATTTATTTGGATGAGGATTAATACCATGTTTATGAAAACACCTTCGGCAATAATACATTATTTTATAACAAATTTGATTACCATTAAAAAAGTTATAGTGAGCCAACCTTAAAAGATAGACATAAGCTATCGTGGACTTTTTTTTAGAATTTTTTAAGAGGAACAATTCCGTCATACATGATTTTTGCGTAACTTTAACCGTTTACGCAGCGCACGCAACGGAAGCTCTCAAAAGGAATAAATTTTCCCCGTTTTTGCAACATTTTTCATTGATGCTCCGCTCCTATTGGTCGTAGCGTGATGTTATATAGCATATAGCCATCCTCGATAAATGGGCTATCCGACACTAAAAGAATTTTTCAATTCGAACCAGTAGTTCCTGAGATTAACGCGTTCAACCAACCAAACAAACAAACTCTTCAGCTTTTATTAGTTTTAGTAATTATGGTTGATTAATGCTTCACCAAAGTTCGGCTAATAATTACTTTATAAACCAACTAGCTGTGCCCCGCGACTCCGTTCGCGTGGAAGTCGATAAGAATAAGATACACAATACACTTTAGGCGCGTTACGGCGCTCTGTTTATTCGAATGAAACAATGTCCAGTTGTATTAGTTGTGTATTTTGTATCACGGCACGGTATACAAGCGACAGCCGAAGAATATCTGTTTGTACAATCACCAGATAATAATCTTCACACAGTCTAGTCTAAGATAAGTTTTTACATTCCGATTCAAAATCCTCTATCTGTTCACATGAACCATCGACTAACACTCTAGACAACCTAGTGTGACCCGTTTGTGTTCTAACAGTGGGAACCATAGATAATTAGTTTGGTTCGCCACAACACTAAAATCGCCCTCGTCCCCCGATCCGTCGCGTTGTATCGCCCGCCCGCGCTAATACTTCGTTTTCGCTTAACGTTCTTTCTGACTTTTTTTCTTTTTGATCGGCTTCCAAGGGTCGTAGCGTGATGTTGCCAAATTGATGATCAGGACAGCTTATTCGAGAAGATAGTCGGAAACAATCCACGCAGGATAAGTATCTCCATGATTTTCAAGGATATGGGCAGCAGGCTAATAGGTCTATATGATTGCGCCTCAACAGGATACTTACCTGGCTTGCCAGTCATTATAGAGGTCTCTGCACACAGCGGGCGCGGCGCGGCGGGACGGGACGGCGACGCGACGCTGAGCAGTTGTAATGTACTAGATATTACGCACAACACCACACAGCCGTCCCGCCCGACGCGGCGGCGCGGCGTGGCGCGACGGGACGAGAGCGCAGCGCCGGCAGGACGCCGACGCTTAGTGTTGTATGGTTTACGTATGAAGTAGTCACACTGCCGGCGGGGCGGGAACACGTCGCGTCGGACGGGACGGAGCGTGAATGTGATTTTGTATTGTTTTACAAAAATGGATGTCGAAAAACTAATCGAATGTGCTCACGTATGTTTGTACTATTTGGGCCACAGGCAATATAAAAACACTGGTCTTAAAAATTAACTTTGGGAATCTACAAGATGTAACATAAATAACGCACAACCTCTTAAGGGGTCATGTAATCATCATTATGAACAACTTTACTATGGGACCAAACCTGAAATCGCGAAAAAAAAATCTGCTGTTCCCTACATTTTGACGAGTTATGCAAACATACGTACGGAGCAGCTGATTTCTTCACATAAAATACTATGCAATTCTTCAAAACACTAGCGTCATTTTGAAGTAGGCGTAAAACTTATCTTCATGTGATAAAATTTCGCGGCATAGTCTATGGTACTCCCCATAATTACGACGTTTTTGATTTATTTCACGCACCCATTTCCGTTTACGTTGTTTTTTCTTAGCTAGCGCAAATAAGAGCAAAGACGTTTCCACGTCTGAATCGCTCAACATCTTTTTTTTTTTGATGAATGAATCGCGTCGCGACACGGTCGGACGGGACGTGACCGCGCCCGCAGTGTGACCGCTGCCGCCGCGTCAGCGCAGCGTCGCCGCCCCGTCACGTGAAGGGGCGCGGCGGGACGGGACGTGATCGCGCCCGCAGTGTGACCGCTGCCGCCGCGCCAGCGCAGCGTCGCCGCCCCGTCACGCCGCGCCCCGTCACGCCACGCCGGCTGTGTGCAGAGACCTTTAGATGAGTTACTTTCCACTGAGTGGAATCTGACCCCTTCGCAGGATAGCATTGTACATGAAAGTGAGAAATTGAATTCCTTTCTTTGGCAGTTTTCTTAGGATTTTGCCTGCTATGAGATCGTATCCAGGAGCTTTACTTGAGTCTAGCACCTTAATCGCTGTTTTTACTACGTCCTTCGTGAACTTAGTAATGGGGAGATCTAGCTGGTGGGTTTGGTCCAGTGATTAGGTGATTTCATGGATTTTAGAAAAGCCCATATCTGGATTTGGTATGAAGACCTGTTTAAGATGCTCAGTGAATGTGTCAGCTTTGTCCGCATCACTGGAAGTCCATTCTGGGTTTTTACGGATGGGAGGTTGGTTAGAAACAGGACAAAGTTTTTTTAAATGTTTGGATATTTTGGTTTTCATTATCTTGTAGCAGTGTTTTTAGATTTGTCTGTAAATATTTCAGATGTTTTTTTGTCAGCAATGTTAAATACCGAACACTGAGGTACTCAGTATTTAAATTTTGACCTTATTAATTTGTATACTATGTAGTAGGGTTGAGGGTTTGAATATAACAACCAAACTGTATACTGTTCTATAGCTGGTAATATATTCGTTTTTGTTTTTGGGGAATGGCATCTTGCAGCTCAACCTATAGGAGGTTGTCGACTGCTTAACCGGGCTTTCCTGTGGATGCCTCAATAAATTAAGGCCTCCAGCCAGGCATAAAACTAAAACTAAGCGACTACTCGCTAAGGGCATCCCCTGTGGGGTACGGACCTCGGCTTAGGGCGTCGCTGGGAGAGGACAGCAAGGGGACATGCTGGATCGGATTAAAAGGTAATATATTCGTTAAATTCACAATACCTTATTAATATTAATACTCCAAATTAGATCATGAAACTTTGCATAATAACTGAACTAAATATAAAGTAGATACTGTTTTTTTTATTTTTATTTTTAAATACTATTATTTTCACCGTAAAAAGCATTTACCTAAACTATCGGCGCTCCTTGCAGCCCAGCACCACACTCAGTCCCGCTCTCACTCAGTCCGCGTGAGTATCGTGCGAGCGAGATAGAGTGAATTTTAACTGAGGTAGTATAGGCTCTTAATGATGAAAAACTTAATGTTAATGTATCTAACGACGGCTGAACTCAATGTACGTAGATACGTTGCCTGTGTTACTGTTGTGTTCATTGGCTTCTGATTTATAAACTGTATCTCATCTGCCTAGCCTTTTCCCAACTATATTGGGGTCGGCTTCCAGTCTAACCGGATGCAGCTGAATACCAGTATTTTACATGGAGCGACTGCCTATCTGACCTCCACAACCCAGTTACTGGGTAACACGATACCCCTTGGTAAGACTGGTTGTCAGACTTTCGGGCTTCTGACGACCCGTAACGACTGTCAAAGATCCACGAATGACAGCCGGGACCAACGGCTTAACGTGCTTTCCGAGGCACGGAGGAGTCTCGGTATGTAAAGATGGTCACCCATCCACGGACCAACCCCGGCAAGCGTAGCTTAACCTGATGGATCGACCCATGCGGCTGTTATTACTTAGCCACGAGCTCCTCATTTATAAACTGTATCTGTGGGCTCTTTTTTGTAGTATTTATTCATCACACATTTCTTGAACAATTTTTTTTTTAAATAACCGCCAATCAAATTTTTGGTCTATAAAGTACTTTTTTCCACTAATATTATAAATGAAAATGTCTGTATGTAGGTATGTCCTTCGTGCACACACAAAATACTGAATGTATAATGTTTGCAATGAAGAAGATAGCTTATACCTTGGAATAGCTCTTACACTACTTTTTATAATGTAGGTACTTAATCACGTGCAGTCACGGAAACAGCTAGTAGTAGAATATAATCCAATAACAAATTAATTTGTTTACTTATTTCCTACTTTAGTGTACTCGGGCACAACACGTGTCAACCGGGTCGTCAGTAAAGTTAAGAAGGTCATCGATATGTACGAATCCATCGCTTTTTTGTAGTCATCCGAATTTGGTCGGATAGGTTTTTGACATATTTTGTTTTTTGTTTATATCTACTTAATGCGAAATATTCCAAGCTGAATATGTTCACTATATATTTTTGACTACACGCACTAATTTTTGGTTTACACCTACACATTTTGGGTTGAGCCGGTTTCTTGTATTTTGCCGTCAAAGTTATGACACCGTAGTTTTGACTTTTACCAATATTATTCGATAACGCATGCATGTACACTTTTGAAACTTTATATGGTTATTTTAAGCGTTAAGAAGGACCAAGTACAATTTTCAGCGAGCTTATACGTTTTCTCATTTAGGCGCTGCGGCAGTTTTTCGGGTTTTCAAAAAAGTGCGATTACTTAAAAATTATAAATATTTTCTTAAATGTAATTCTGTCACAAATACGCACAAATTAAGAGCTACTCGTGTATGTTATTCTACAGGCGCACATACAATGGTTTTAGAGATACACGATTCTGCAAAACGTTACTCCAGCAGGAAATGCAATATCTCGAAAACATGAAGACGCACAAATTATATTTTCGGTGCACAATTTTGCACAAATATAAGCTCTCTGCCCATGCACGATATTTCTCTCTCCTATCATTCGTTTAGAATTTTCCTGCTGGAGTTACGTTACTCCAGCAGGAATCGTTTTTTGCGTTTTTTTCCAAAACGACAAAGCGCACAAATTTTTTATTTGGCGCACATTTACAGCAGAACACGCACTAATTATACGTTCCATTCAAATCACTCTAGGAGCTACTTTCGTGCTGGAGTAACGCACACCACTCATCCATACAAATAAATAAAATTGAAGTGTCTGTTTGTAATGTCAAAATAACAACTTTTTACTAAATGCATAGGAAAGTATAAACGGTTCTTATAACAAAATAGCAATTTTTAACATTTTTGTTTGTCTGTCTGTTTGATCCGGCTAATCTCCGAAACGGCTGGACCGATTTTGACGGGACTTTCACTGGCAGATAGCTGATGTTACGGCGGGTACTTAGGCTATTTTTATTTTTAAAAATAATTAGGGTCCCGCGCAAAAAAAAATTAAACCCATTAAATTATGAACAAAAAACAGATTTGAAAAATTCTTTTTGCATTTGGTAGCCCAATTCTTGAGGATGGTTAAAGGCTATTTAACATTACGCTACGACCCTTAGGAGCCGAGCAACAAGAAAAAAGTCAGAAAGAACACTAAGCGAAAACGAAGTAATAGCGCCGGCGCGGCGGACGATTCAACGCGACGGGGGGCGGCGGGGCGGCGGGGGGCGAGGGAGGTTTATTAAAATGTGGCTGTTATAATGTCTATCTTACGACATTAACACGAACGAAGTCGCGGCGCACAGCTTGTTGCAAATAAATATCTATTCTATCCTAACAAAAGACTGTTTCTAGCAAACAAGTTATTTGATGTACGATCTTAAAAAGAGATCAATTAAATGTACTCGAACACTGTGCAGAGTACATGGCGAGGCGGCGAGAGCGCCGACCTGGTGATCGAGATCCCGGGCTCGGGCGGCGAGCCGGAGGCGCCGGACGGCGGCCGCTACCGGCTGGACTACCGGCCGCCGCACGGCACGCCGGCGCCCAACTTCACGGTGGCGGCGGCCGCCAACACTATCAACTTCGTGGGGCTGCCCGGCACCAAGTACCACTTCATGCTGTACTACTCCAACGCCACGTTCGCCGACCTGCTGACGTGGAACCAGACCATCACCACGGGTAGTCTTCACTTAGTTATTACATCTGCAATCTGCTTGTTTTCATTGTTTGTGTTATTATATAAACTCTTTGTAAACATTCAAACTTACTAGTATGATTGTGAACTTATTTTTTGCTAAAATAAGACGTAATTAGTCATCTAATGTGAGTGAGACTGTGAGCGTAATAATAACTTGAATTACATTGTCGGTGGACACAGCGCCGGAGCCGCCCACGAACCTGACGGTGACGCTGGGCCGCAACAAGCAGGCCTCCATCTCGTGGTCGCCGCCGGCGCACGGCGACTATACCGGATTTCGATTTAAGGTAATTTTCATTAATCCTTAACTGACTACATGGCCGAGCTCTTCGGATCTATGTATACTGAAATCATCTCAAGCCTGAGGGTGCCTTCCCAAGGTGCGTGATGTTAAGCGCTGCGCTGAACAGACGATGGACAATTTGTAATCTTATGGAAATCCTAAGAGTCTATTTTGTTCCACGTGTGCTTTATTTCATAGATTACCAATACGTTCTATCGTCGCGATTGTCCGCGGTCTTATTTTTCATCTGCTCAGCGCCCAGCCATACATGCGAACAAAGGAATTTAAACATTATTGCAAACATCTTATTGCTCGAAATAGCAGAACGAGCGTTTCCAAACCGCAGACGCGCACGGACTTTTGATTTTGGTCGTTGTATATTTAGTAATAAGGTGTAAATTCGTTTGTACCTAGTACCTATACATACAGGGTGCTATCATGCCCAGGGGTATCCGAAAATACTCCATGTATGTTGCGCGATTGTTTATACAAAATAAAACTAAAATACATATATACACTACCGTCCAAAAGATTGGAAGCACACCTGTCTTCAAACAAAACAAACGAATACCGACTGCAGGCGGCGAAAATTAGCAATAAACTATCGTTTTACAAGCTTTTACGATTGTTTACATAAAAATAAAAGAATTGTTATTCCACATTCATGAAGTTTTAACGAACTCCTTAGTTTTGACGAAACACGTGTTGTATGACTTAATCCGTCGGGTACTTTATTGTTGCAATGGTGTGGTTTTATTGATAATATTTGGTGATTTAAAATTTTTAAGACCCTGTTTAGTCCAACTAGAGCATTGGCACGTGAAAGTTGTGATATTAACATTGTCCGTATTCGAAAGATATCGACGACTCCTTTGACCTTATTTTTCTTCTGAAAATGGCAAAACGCAAGCAAATCACGCTCGAACAGAGAAGCACTATTTGTACTCTATGTGAGGAAGGATACAGTGAACGTCAAATCGCAGAAAGGCTCGGAATCTCTCGTAAAGGTGTCCACTATACCCTTGTTAGATAACGAAAAACTGAGAAAAATGAAGATAGAAAGAGATCTGGTAGGACCAAACCCACAACAAGGCAAGAAGACAACTTCATCAGGATTCTCTCTAAATGGAATCGACGCTTAACTGCACTACAAATCACTGCAGCTCTGAATGAACCGCGAGAAGCACCCGTTTCAAAAACAACAGTTAAAAGACGTTTATTGTCTGCGGGACTAAGAGGATGTGTTGCAGCTAAAAAACCAAAACTAACAATTCGACATATGAAAAATAGACTAGAATGGGCAAAAGTGCACCAAAACTGGACAATAGAGCAATGGGAAAATGTCCTTTGGAGTGACGAATCAAAGTTTCAGATTTTAGGATACAATAGACGTGTGTTTGTACTCCGGCCAAAAGAAGAGAGGGCTTCAGAGGCATGTACTGTGCCTACTATCAAACATGGTGGAGGTAATATCATAGTTTGGGGGTGTTTTGGCAACAATAAACCCGGAAATCTTGTGAGGATAACCGGAAAACAACAAGGAAGATTACTTGAAAATGGGCATTGTTCATATTTTTTTAAATGTTGTAATTGAAAAACCATTTCGAGGAATAGCGTTACTGACCATTACGGACTAATTAATTATGAAAAATATTCATATTTTATTGATATTTTTGATAAATTACGATTGACCTTCTTTGCCCTTCAAATTACGTCAGCTTTAGCCGTACAGTTTTGTATCGTTACCTCAGAAAATAAAAAGTAAGAGACAAGTATTGTCTACAATCTGTCAAGTGTCATATTATAATATAAATGTCAAAAACATAAACATTCTCATTTAGATCTCATATTACATACATTATTTCAACACTCGACAATATTATTTAATATATTGGAAGTCGCCGCGTCGATTGTTCTAGTGACGACAGAGAGTAGTATATTCCTTGGACGACACTTACTCATAAAAAAACCATTAGTAAACAAATACGATAGGATAGGATTCGATTATAATTGTTTATGACAGTATTGACACTTTGACAGATGTGATATGGATGACGTTGTGTTGACAGATTTAAATTTTTAATTATGTAGGTACTAGTGAGGCAACGGCACTTAATCTTTAAGCCAATGATGACGGCACCTACCTTAAAAACTTAAAATAATTAAATATTAAAAAAAAATAACTATTGAACCCATCATCAAAATATTCAAATTAGTTTCTCAAAATGCTCTTAATTTTCAAAAATTAAAATCTAATAGTTATAAATTTTGGACGATCCTCATTCTTCAAAATTCCGCCGTACCCAGTGAACTAAATCTAATTGGTTCTGGATTTATTTTCCAACAGGATAATTATCCTAAGCATTCTTCTAAACTGTGCCAGACCTTTTTGATCAAGAAAAAGATGAAAAAATCTTAAACATGCAATGGTCATCTTAATCACCTGATCGTTCTCCCTTTGAGCTTGTTTGGAATGAACTCGATAGAAAGGTGAAAAATCGTTCTCCTACGAGCTCAGAACATTTGTGGAAGCTATTAGAGAGCGAATGGAACAAATTAGATGAAGATTATTTTAATAAATAAATTAATAGAATGCCTAGAATATGCGAGAAGCTAATAAAGGAAAAAGAAGGACACTGACGAAGCTAAAATTTAATTTAATTTTAGTAAAATATTTTTTTGTATGTAACATTTTTGTTCTGCTTAAATTTTTGGTTAAATTTTAATTTTTTATCAATACATTGAAACTGATATGACTTTGTTTTGTTTTATTTGATTTTACCTTGCTGCTTCCAAACTTTTGGATGGTAGTGTATATTATGTACAAGTATACAATAAAAAAAAAACTGGGCATCAGAAAATTCGTCCGCATCGCTGTCAATGTGAAAAGTGCCCAAAAGGCTGGCAGCATTGCCACGTACGATGATAATGAGCTAAAAAAAGGCCAGCCCTCTGGTCCCGGGAAGAATCGACCAACCGCTTAGAGATATCCCGAAATACTCGATGAGCACTCGGACTCCAAGGCCCTAGAGTTTCAACCCCAAACGGCTCAAATAAATAGCTCCCAATAAGGTTGTTATATTTGCGCCGTTTGAGGTTTTCTGCACCTGCAACAGCCGCCCAGCACAGCCCGCCGTGCTAGGAAGATGGGATGGTGCAAGGGTGTCGACACAGGTAGCATCCCACACCAAAGGCCTACCCAACTTCCAAGGCATTATGGTCATTCCGTCTGGCCTCTTCCCATCGTCGCGTGCCAAGCCATTGGGTTCTAAAACAGCTGGCACCCCGTCGGTGACAAGAGCCCGACGGATGATGTCGTTAATACTGGCGTGCCGTGCCATCCGACCAGCGCTCTTGCTGCAGGATAGGTCATGGTGTCTGAGGCAGTCCACTCCTTCACCGCATTGACAGCGGTGTGGAGCACCCAGACGCAGACATGTAGCGAGCCGGAGTGTAGTGTCGTGTCACCCAGACGCAGACATGTAGCGAGCCGGAGTGTAGTGTCGTGTCACCCAGCAGCAGTGCGTGTTGCGTGAATTGGTGGACTTATTAATGAGTTTTTTCCGTAGCAACAGGCAGAATGGCTCATCCCACTGTCTCTGGAAAGACGGGTTCTCGGGCTGAACCGTTATTTACATAACATAAATATAACATCACGCCTTGTTTCCCCGAAGGGTTAGGCAGAGGTATACACCCACATTAACCGACCGTTAACCGTTATTTATGTCTGAAAAAAAACCACATAACAATGAAAATTGCAAAACAGAATGTGAAAAAGCCGTGTAAAAATAAAGATAGATTTTTTTTTAATTTTCAAGAATTAAAAAAAATAATTGTAACTTGAAAACTATAAAGAATCGCGGAACATACATGGGTTATTTTCGGATACCCCTGGGCATGATAGCACCCTATATGTATAGGTAGGTACAAACGAATTTACACATTATTACTAAATATACAACGATCAAAATCAAAAGTCCGTGCGGGAATCTATTTTTAGGGTTCTGCACCTGAAAAGGAAAGAATGTAACCCTTATAAGATCACTTGTCTGTCTGTCTGTCCGTCTGTCACAGCCAATTTGCTCCGAATGTAATGGATCGATTAAGTTGAAAGGTACACATATCAATTTCTGTGATCCAATCATGGACGTGTTACGTAAATAAATGAATTTTGAATATGGGTGTCACTTTTGGGGGCGAAAAAGAAAATTTAAAAAAAGTTTTGCTAACTATACTGTGTGATATATCAAATGAAAGGGTTTACTGTGCTGTGGGGGTCTCGAATAGATTTTTTAAATATTTTTTTAAATAAATCGTTTTAAAGTTATTTAACAAAATAGACGACCCCCTTATCTCCGAAACTACGGAGGCAAAAATTTGAAAAAAATACAGAAACAGTTCTATACCTATAGATTACGATTGCAGTTGGAATGAATGAGACAACATGTTTTTCAACTACAGTGTTAACCGATTCGTTGCGATGTCTAATTTCGCTAACTTCTAACTGTGGCGTCGAACAAAAATAACGAAACTTAATAATAAAAAATAATAATAAATAATAAAAAAACTTCCTTAACTTAATTGAAGGAGTTACCATCGATTTTAAAATGACACACATCCGTGCCTAACGCCTCACGCAAAAAAAAGTGATGGCACTGAAACGTGTCATCCGCAACGAATCGGTTAAGTTTGTTCTTGGGATAATAATTCTGTATCTTCTTTCTTCGTCCCAAATTCGGAACCCTTCACTGCGCGTGGTCCGAGCGACATGCACTTGTCCGGTTTGTTTTTATCACGTCATTATTTGGACCACCCTGTATATTGCGCATTTGAAAAATCCCGCATCTTGAGAAGCCACCCAAGTGATTCGTTTGCGTAAATGTAATCGTTAGTAATCCTAAACCCCTAAAGTAAATTGTATAACAAAAAAACTGAGATCATTTATTTTCTCTCAGCAAAAGAATATGACATTATAGTATGGAAATATCATAAGATCACTAGGACTAGCTAGACGTTTCTTCGCAGTTTAAAATATGTACATATAGTGTCATTGATGTTATTTCATGTAGTCGTAATTTTTAGGGTTCCCTACCTCAAAAGGAAAAAAACGGAACGCTTATTGGATAACTTCATTGTTCGTCTGCCGGTCTGTCAGTCTGTCAAGATCCTTTTTCTCAGGAACTCGTAGAGGTATCAAGTTGAAATTAATATCAAATACGTGGGGTCTACTGTCCCTTGGAGCTCTAAAAAAATCAAGCTTTTAATCAACGCAGTAAAAAATGCGGCCATTTATGCGACATATTTATTTTGATTCTCGCAAATAAATCAAAACCTATAGGGTGGGTACCCGTTGACCTAGAATCATGAAAGTTGGCAAGAAGCAAGGTCTCACAGCACAAGTATAGGAAAAAGTCCGAAAATCGTTAATTTGTTCTTATATCACATTTTTTTTTGCGATTACAAAGTTACGATAGTAGTTCGATGTATGGGAGAACATGTTTTTCAACTACAGTGTTAAGTTTGTTTTTGGGATAAGTTCATCCAAACTACGGAACCCTTAATTGTGTGTGGTCGGAAACGCACTTGGCCGGTTTTTTGTAACACATTGATCGGTTCCGCCAGTCTCGCTCATTGTTTACGAACAATGTGACAAAAAGTCCGCGACGAGTCGACGACCATGTCGCCGTTTTCGCGTGTTCCTGGTGATTCTCTTTTGGCGCCTTATTTAACGACATGTCATAGTGGAAAGAGGTTTTCAATCAAGATGGCCATTTTGTGGCTTCACTATCGTTTTGTGGCGACAGCTTCACTATAGTTTTGTGGCGACAGCTTCACTATAGTTTTGTGGCGACAGCTTCACTATAGTTTTGTGGCGACAGCTTCACTATAGTTTTGTGGCGACAGCTTCACTATAGTTTTGTGGCGACAGCTTCACTATCGTTTTGTGGCGACAGCTTCACTATCGTTTTGTGGCGACAGCTTCACTATCGTTTTGTGGCGACAGCTTCACTATCGTTTTGTGGCGACAGCTTCACTATCGTTTTGTGGCGACCGCTTCACTATAGTTTTGTGGCGACAGCTTCACTATAGTTTTGTGGCGACAGCTTCACTATAGTTTTGTGGCGACAGCTTCACTATCGTTTTGTGGCGACAGCTTCACTATCGTTTTGTGGCGACAGCTTCACTATCGTTTTGTGGCGACAGCTTCACTATCGTTTTGTGGCGACAGCTTCACTATCGTTTTGTGGCGACAGCTTCACTATAGTTTTGTGGCGACAGCTTCACTATCGTTTTGTGGCGACAGCTTCACTATCGTTTTGTGGCGACAGCTTCACTATAGTTTTGTGGCGACAGCTTCACTATAGTTTTGTGGCGACAGCTTCACTATCGTTTTGTGGCGACAGCTTCACTATCGTTTTGTGGCGACAGCTTCACTATCGTTTTGTGGCGACAGCTTCACTATCGTTTTGTGGCGACAGCTTCACTATCGTTTTGTGGCGACAGCTTCACTATCGTTTTGTGGCGACAGCTTCACTATCGTTTTGTGGCGACAGCTTCACTATCGTTTTGTGGCGACAGCTTCACTATCGTTTTGTGGCGACAGCTTCACTATCGTTTTGTGGCGACAGCTTCACTATCGTTTTGTGGCGACAGCTTCACTATCGTTTTGTGGCGACAGCTTCACTATAGTTTTGTGGCGACAGCTTCACTATAGTTTTGTGGCGACAGCTTCACTATAGTTTTGTGGCGACAGCTTCACTATCGTTTTGTGGCGACAGCTTCACTATAGTTTTGTGGCGACAGCTTCACTATAGTTTTGTGGCGACAGCTTCACTATAGTTTTGTGGCGACAGCTTCACTATAGTTTTGTGGCGACAGCTTCACTATAGTTTTGTGGCGACAGCTTCACTATAGTTTTGTGGCGACAGCTTCACTATAGTTTTGTGGCGACAGCTTCACTATCGTTTTGTGGCGACAGCTTCACTATAGTTTTGTGGCGACAGCTTCACTATAGTTTTGTGGCGACAGCTTCACTATAGTTTTGTGGCGACAGCTTCACTATAGTTTTGTGGCGACAGCTTCACTATAGTTTTGTGGCGACAGCTTCACTATCGTTTTGTGGCGACAGCTTCACTATCGTTTTGTGGCGACAGCTTCACTATCGTTTTGTGGCGACAGCTTCACTATCGTTTTGTGGCGACAGCTTCACTATAGTTTTGTGGCGACAGCTTCACTATAGTTTTGTGGCGACAGCTTATATATTACTTAGACACAGGCCCCTCAAATCTTAAAAAATGTTATCTAATATTTGGTTAAATATGCAAATTGAGAAGTACCTAGATTAAAAAACCGGCCAAGTGCGTGTCTGACCGCGCACAATGAATGGTTCCGTAGTTGGGATGAACTTATCCCAAAAACAAACTACAAACTTTACAGTGTAGTTGAAAAACATGTTCTCCCATACATCGATATACGTCACGGTCAATTCTCCAACTGCAAATGTAAGTTTGTAATCACAAAAAAAATCTGTGATAAATCTATAAATGAACGATTTTCGGACTTTTTTCTTTGCTTGTACTGTAAACCCTTGCTTCTTGCCAACTTTCATGATTCTAGGTCAACGGGAAGTACCCTATAGGTTTTGATTTATTTGCGAGTATCAAAATATGGCGCATAAATGGCCGCATTTTTTTATTGCGTTCACTTAGAAGCTTGATTTTTTAAGAGCTCTAAGGGACCGTTGACCTAGTGTACAACACGATTCCTACCGGCTTTTCTTCGTAGGTTCGCATCAGCAATTCTACCGCTATTGAAAAATGGCACAATCAATAGTGTGAGGTGTCTACTATTGCCAAAAAATATAGTTACACTGCGGGTATTTAATTCACAATTCAAGAACTTTTTCCATAAAAAAACCACCGAATTGCAAAAAAAAAACAACAAAACAACAAAAATCTAAAATAACCCGGTGCCAAAACGTTCGGGAACTAAAAAAAATAATACAATAGCGATACCGGCATGACGTCACTTTAGGTCACGTGGCATCGCTTGACATGGACGAGAGCAAGCCGCTGTACAACGGGATAATATGGCTTCGCTCCGCCTTCTCTCTTACAAATATTTCACATCTCGCCGCTGAGATCTACGTACCTAATTGATATTAATTTCAACTTGATACCTCCACCGCGTTCCTGAGAAATAGGGTCTTGACAGACAGACAGACATAGACAGACAGACAAACAGACATATAGACAGGCAGACATACATACAGACAGACAGACAGACAGACGGACGACGAAGTGATGCTATAAGGATTTCGTTTTTTCCTTATGAGAAGAAATCGGATAATCGGATGCATATATAATAGGTAGGGGAAAAAGTTTCTTCGCATTTTTTAAGAAAATTCAAAACATTTTTTTATATAGTTTATTCACATTTAACTAAAGTATGTAGGTACCATTTTGTTCGATAATTTTTTGCCATCTTGTAGGTAGGGACATGATCCCATTGCTATAGAAATTTTGGGACTTCTGATCAAAATACCGCGACAAGTGGTTTTGGCAGTCCTCTCGTGGTGTTAACCTGACACTGCCTAAAGAATTCTGAAGAGACCGAAACAGGTGGAAATCTGAAGGTGCAAGTTCAGGACTATACGGCGGATGCATTAACACCTCCCAGCCAAACTCTCTTAATTTTTGTTGAGTGGCTAAAGATGTGTGAGGTCTAGCGTTATCATGATGAAAAACCACACCCCTTCTGTTGATTAATTCCGGCCGCTTTCTCTCAACTTCTTGCTTTAATCTCATCAGTTGTTCGCAGTAGAGTTCAGAATCGATGGTCCTGCCTGGTGGTAACAGCTCATAATGAATAATGCCCTTCCAATCCCACCACACACACAGCATCACCTTGTTGCGAGTTAACCCGGGTTTCGCCACAGTCTGTGAAGCCTTTTTTTTTTTTTTTGTGGATGGGAAATCATCAAATGACTTCTCCCGCTCTGGGCGGAGCGGGAGGGCGTGTCAGACTTTTACTGACTAAAACCCACCCGTGTTCCTTCTGTTGCCTGTGCCGGGGCCACGGTAACTCTTTCGAACATCCCGCAAAGTCTGTGAAGCCTGACCGGCCTTTGACCACGACCTTTTTCGCACGTTCTTGTCGTACGTGATCCACTTTTCATCACCAGTTATCAGCTTCTGTAAAAATGGTTCGGTGTCATTACGTCGTAATAAAGAATCACAAATGAGTACACGGTTCATTAAGTTTCTTTCAGTGAGCTCGTGAGGTACCCAAATATCGAGCTTTTTTGTGTACCCAGTTTTTTCAAATGCGCCAAAACTGTTTTGTGGTCAATTCCCAGTTCTTCAGCTACGTCGTAACTACTGATATGCCGATCTTGCTCCACTTTTTCAAAAATGGCATCCATTTTATCCGTAAAAGGGCGACCAGAGCGACGTGCATCTTTGACATCAAAATTTCCGGATTGAAAACGCTTAAACCAAATTTGTGCTACTCTCACACACACTGCACCAGATCCATAAACATCGCAAATTTTTTCGCGGCTTGCGTTGCATTTTTACCATTTTTGTAGTAAAATTTTAAAATGTATCGAATTTCTTCATTAGATTCACTCATCTTGACAGTACGAAAAACAAATGAAAATCACACATTTTCCTAATTTGAATTTGGAATTATGTTCTTTAAAATTTAAACTTTCATTAATACCAAAACCAGCCAGATACAAATAGTATAGCCAAAGAGATTTTATTACAAGTTCATACATACTATAATGCGAAAAGACTTTTTCCCCAACCTAATATTTACCTAAAGTAAATTTTTCGTTAAGAAATTATGGAAGCGGCTTCTTTTTTTTTTTTCTTAATATAAATCCCGGGATTCGTAGCACAAGGTCGTAATTTCAAGTAAAACCAAAATCCAAATTACGATGCAAATCAGAAACCGTTGTCGAATAGTCGAGTAGCTCGAAAATGGAGAAAAACATAAAAAAAACACGCGCACACACGGCAAGCACAGCGACAAATGTAATTAAATTTGGTATTCGATTCTATAGTCAAAAAAAAAAAAAATTCGACGAACGAACTGAGAACCTCCTCTTTTTTTGAAGTCGGTTAAAAAGTACTAAATTTATCAATTCCGGAATCCCGGGATTATTTCCATACAAAAGTGCACTCCATAATAGCCAACACCTCAACTTTAGGTAAATTTGCATCCGAATATCTTATCACTGGTTATGAGGTACGCAAGTACGGAACACTAGACATTCACAGTTTTGTGTTGTATGTGAGGGACGGTGTGCGCTCGCAGGTGGTCCCGCTGACGGAGCGCGCTGAGGGCGGCGCGCGCAACATCTCGGTGGACGGTGCCGGCAACTGGTCGTACGTGCTGCGCGAGCTGTCGCCCGGCGCCACCTACCAGCTGCACGCCTTCACGCTGCTGCACGACAAGGAGAGCGCCGCCTACGCCTCGCGCAACTTCACCACCAGTGAGTCACCCCCACAGCCCCACAGCTGGCGCGGGTGGCGGCAGCAGGCCGGCGAGCCTGCGCTGCCCCCTTACGTTCACACTGTTCCTTAACAATGTTCATTAAAATATATGTATTAAGGGATGTTACCTAAAAAACCTGTTTCTCAACAAACAATCACTAGATAATATATTTAATAATATTTATCTTCCTACATCTGGTCGCGTCAGATTCACATCAGGTTCTTCAGTAAAGACAAGTAAGCCTCGCTGCAAGTGGCGACACCACCTCCGCTGTTTCTTTAATCAAAACAGAGTTTAGGAGAATTGTTAATCAGCTGTTTTGAAGTTGAGAGTAAAAATAGGATCGGTACGGCTTATACGTTCAGCGTGGGATAGTTCGGAATAGATGAATCATACAGATATAAATACAGAAACGGCGGAATCCGTCGCCCTGGGCGGCAGTCGCGTTGTGAACTAGATGGCTACTGCTGGAGTGTCGCGCGACCCGCGCCGCGCCACACCACTGCTGCGGGCGTCCGGCTGCAGGTCTCATGCGACCGGAATGACATCGCGGTCAAACGGATTTACAATAGCCCATAAAAAAGGATAACCTTCAGCTTGGTGCGGTTGGTTACAGCTGCTTGCAGGCCCCTGCTGCACAAGTGCTTCTATCCGCTGAGGGCAGCGGCGGCCGTCACTCTGCAACCACAATAGCAGGAAAAGCTAAGCGGGGCGTGCTCCCATGCAGCTAGAACGTGAAACCAATTCAATCAATTTTTTTTAAGCACGAAGACCTTGGTTCACTCTCCGGAAAAATAGATGAAAAACAACCTCTAAAGTAAGAATAACATTGTGTCAGGCGACATGACGTAATACCCAATTTGATGGAATGGACATTATACATCTATTTTATGTGCGTTATCCAAATAACAGGAGATGATGTAAACGACGGGGCTCAGACTATTAGCGCATTAAAATGTTAACTGGTTGGCGGAAACTAATGAATTCTAGCTACTTGTAGCTGGCACGACTGTGTGGTGCGCCCAGTCGCCCGCAGCGCCAGTCTTGCAGAACATTCCGCGGCGGCGTAGCGCTGCGGTAACCATGCAGAACTGAAACCATAACACAGATATGAAAGCTATCGCGCGCTTCACAGGCAGAGGTAGGCTAGCAAACGATCAATCCTGACTTCAGTGCAACGAGAACTTCACGAGTAGTATGCTGTCATTGCAGACAGGAGTATTGTGTGCCGGCAGGTGTTGGCGGCAATTTCATGAACAGTGTGAAACAGTTATGAGTGTAAACACCGGCAGCGCGTGATGTAAGCTGAAGGTTGAGAGGCTCGCTCGGCGCGGGCGCAGCGCCCACCGCACACCAACTACTCGCAGAAGGTCCGCGCGGGCAGCCGCAGCGCCCACCGCACACCAACTACTCGCAGAAGGTCCGCGCGAGCAGCCGCAGCGCCCACCGCACACCAACTACTCGCAGAAGGTCCGCGCAGGCAGCCGCAGCGCCCACCGCACACCAACTACTCGCAGAAGGTCCGCGCGAGCAGCCGCAGCGCCCACCGCACACCAACTACTCGCAGAAGGTCCGCGCGAGCAGCCGCAGCGCCCACCGCACACCAACTACTCGCAGAAGGTCCGCGCGAGCAGCCGCAGCGCCCACCGCACACCAACTACTCGCAGAAGGTCCGCGCGAGCAGCCGCAGCGCCCACCGCACACCAACTACTCGCAGAAGGTCCGCGCGAGCAGCCGCAGCGCCCACCGCACACCAACTACTCGCAGAAGGTCCGCGCGAGCAGCCGCAGCGCCCACCGCACACCAACTACTCGCAGAAGGTCCGCGCGAGCAGCCGCAGCGCCCACCGCACACCAACTACTCGCAGAAGGTCCGCGCGAGCAGCCGCAGCGCGCGGCGGAAGCCTCGAGTTCATGTTAAACTTTCCCGTACATCAAATATGCTGGTCAACACTGCTCTGCAACATGTTTTCCAAAACACGAAACCATTTTGTTGAAACAATTTGTACAACTTTTGCTCTCAATGAATACGAGGTTTAACTCAAATTATCTTAGCGCATGTAGAGTCGACCGCACATTAGTGGTTACAATCTGACATTGACAGCGCCTTTTTGTCCTAGCAGGGGTGATTTTCGTAATGATAGTGTTACCACTGATGTGCGGAGTAGTTGTCAGCGCGTGCGCCGTGTTGCTGACGAGTTGTGTACTGATGTGCGGAGAGGTGTTTCGGTTAAAAATGAGCAAAGCTCACTTACCTGTAACATATTCTTTACTGAGAGCCGTCTAGTGTGGCCGGCTGAGAGCACCGCGGTGACGACTAGGGTCACCGACTGGCGGTAGCAGTGCCGTTTGTGTCCACATCACAAACGGTACGGTCGCACACCATGTGCCTGCACGCACTCCTATGCGCGCACCCATGTACGCATGTGGCCACTGATATCAAACACAAAGTCACGCTACCACTGTAGGAACTCCAGCGCGACCTCCGTAGGAACTCCACCGCGACCTCCGTAGGAACTCCACCGCGACCTCCGTAGGACAAATAATGCATAACATATAATTGCGCATGAACTCCGTGCATGAAACAACAATTCTACAATGCCAATATGGAAAGACGCTTCAAATCATGGATATCCGTCGACTGAAACAACGAAATACGCGGGATTTGACCTAGCAACAATGTAATGGCGATTGTGCCACGCTGGAGCAACTCCGAGCAACGTGTACGAAGCGTAAGCGCTGAGGCGACCTGCACATGACTCGACGAGCCAACGCACGCAAGCGCTGAGGCGACCTGCACATGACTCGACGAGCCAACGCACGCAAGCGCTGAGGCGACCTGCACATGACTCGACGAGCCAACGCACGCAAGCGCTGAGGCGACCTGCACATGACTCGACGAGCCAACGCACGCAAGCGCTGAGGCGACCTGCACATGACTCGACGAGCCAACGCACGCAAGCGCTGAGGCGACCTGCACATGACTCGACGAGCCAACGCACGCAAGCGCTGAGGCGACCTGCACATGACTCGACGAGCCAACGCCAACGTACGAGCGCATTGTGAACACTCTGTATTCAGTCATTTCATTGTGATGCTCCCTCCAACCAAATGCGATTTTGTAAAACAAATAGTTTTAACATTAGGTTATTAATTTATCCTTAAATTAAACTCTCACTCAGTGAAGCGCAGTTTTATATCGTGTGATTCATTCTATTGGGAGGAAGTTAAAACAATTGAATATTTACAGGGTGAGGACTGTAGGTTTAGGTAGTTTTTATGAACACTCATTAAATTATTAAGTTTAAACAAATAAGTAACCCATACTTATTTACCTTTAAACTACATGATTTGAAATGAACACATCATGTACGGTCATCATCATCACGGTACGGCGCCGCGACTTCTTACAAAGTAAGATGCTTTCACAACCAAACGATCATCAGCAATACCTTATTGTAAACATACTGCTGATGGCGCCGGACCGTGCTGCAGATGTGCCGGGCCCACCACATATGTTTCAGGCCAGAGTATATAGCCCTGGAGAAGCCTAACGAACACTTTCCCGTGTGTAAAGAAAGAACAAGAACAACATTTTGAAATGTCCAAGTTCGTCGGTCGGTCATTGAGACTACTTTCAAATCGATTCTAATGCACGATACGATTCTAATAATCGATAAAAAAAATCGATGGTACGAACTTCTCTTTCCGGGCGAGCCGTTTTTGTTTTTGTTTTTTTTTTTTTTGTAGTAACTACCGCGTCCCCCGCCAAAAGCGACGGACTTCCTTGTTCAGCGTATTGCGCGTATCCTCCGGTGCTATATACTCTAAGGCTCAGCTCGATTGCTTACCAACCACTATTGTGTCTATTTCGTGGACAGGGAGAGTGTTAAAAGTATTATAAATGTATAAATAAAACAAATTAGTCAACAACTGAGGTCCCTTCGTTGATGCTAACTTTGAATTTCATATGTGAGAACAGAACTAATGTCCGGAACTGATACCCATTACATTACTTCGCATGTATCGGCGCGAGCTGCAGAGCTCGCACGCGCGACGTGCTCATCTCGTGCTAATGTTATGTTTTGTTTGTCCCCCTCGCGCAGCATCCGCAGGACACTGGTGAGCTGATGGCATGTTGTTTCTCGTCACTTCACACCCTCATGTTACGCCTCTCTTTGCTAACGCCACCGAACAATCACTCTTGGATAGGTCCTCGTTGGTAAATACGTATCCATGATGAAAGTGTAGCGACAGACCTACTTCACTCCACAGTACACACCGTTAGAAAGCTGATCCTTAGATTGTGTTTAGTGTTGTATAGTGCGATTCGTTTTTAATAATATGTCATAGCGAGATCGGTAAATTCGTAGACCAACAAATTGAGTCATACCTATCATTCTTGAAAGCCCACCATGTTAAAGTCGTCAATTCGAATCACGCAAGCAATAATTGTTTTGTCTTTGTCGGATCAATATGAAGGAAATTAAAACCATAAAGTGTGCACGTCGTTTGTAATTCGGGAATCGCTTTACTAATGTTACACTCACGAGTCTTGCGACTAGCTCGTGATTTGACGTCATAGCCCCCGAGCTGACGTCCTGCGCAACAGATGTGGAGCCGTCACCCTAACAGTTCACAGGCGATCGCTGAGCTCATGCTTGCGGCGGCAGACATTGATTCAATTAAAAACTTTCTTAATAGCTTTGCAAATGAACAGCTGTTAGTTTTTCTGTCCCCGTCGGATATATTACAAGAGAGTAAGTCGGGCGCAGCATGAGGGCCGCTTGTATTGTGCATGCTTTTGTTTATGCTTCCACAAGTAGCTGTGGGTCGAGGACTGTGTGCTCCGAGCTCGTCACCGAGCAGGCCGTGGCGCCACCAGCACGAACAGTGCCGGTATGTGTGGCGCACACTATTCACGTGGATGGCGGATTGTATCTGTATCCATGTCGACACGTCTGACTGTTGCACTGGCCATATGTTATTCTAAGCACTCAGTGTGACTGAACAACAATGTGTTGGAACATTTAACGTCCGCTACTCATGCGTGTGCCGCGAACATAATTATTTTCACACCTATTTTTATAAAAATGACTCGCCCTCTTACAATATTCATGTCATGTCGGAACTTTTAAATAACAACCATTCAGTAACAGATATGATGAATAATTACAAATACAAAGAGATTATAAATGGCACTCAACTATATTAATGTATAATTCATTATAATTACTACCTGCTTTTATTAGTTCAAATGCCTACATTGAAGGTACAATGTATTGTATGAGAAAAAGTTATTATGATCCAACTAATGTGTAAAATTGTTATTTTCCTCCTGAATAGTCATGCATTTATAAATAAGTACATAAACAATGTCGCCGTTCCTCTGAGAGTAACCGGACTGGTACGCGGCGCCACACGTTTGTGTCGTCGTATGTCGCCGTTCCTCTGAGAGTAACCGGACTGGTACGCGGCACCACACGTTTGTGTCGTCGTATGTCGCCGTTCCTCTGAGAGTAACCGGACTGGTACGCGGCGCCACACGTTTGTGTCGTCGTATGTCGCCGTTCCTCTGAGAGTAACCGGACTGGTACGCGGCACCACACGTTTGTGTCGTCGTATGTCGCCGTTCCTCTGAGAGTAACCGGACTGGTACGCGGCGCCACACGTTTGTGTCGTCGTATGTCGCCGTTCCTCTGAGAGTAACCGGACTGGTACGCGGCACCACACGTTTGTGTCGTCGTATGTCGCCGTTCCTCTGAGAGTAACCGGACTGGTACGCGGCGCCACACGTTTGTGTCGTCGTATGTCGCCGTTCCTCTGAGAGTAACCGGACTGGTACGCGGCACCACACGTTTGTGTCGTCGTATGTCGCCGTTCCTCTGAGAGTAACCGGACTGGTACGCGGCACCACACGTTTGTGTCGTCGTATGTCGCCGTTCCTCTGAGAGTAACCGGACTGGTACGCGGCACCACACGTTTGTGTCGTCGTATGTCGCCGTTCCTCTGAGAGTAACCGGACTGGTACGCCGCGCCACACGTTTGTGTCATCGTATGTCGCTGTTCCTCTGAGAGTAACCGGACTGGTACGCCGCGCCACACGTTTGTGTCGTCGTGAGCGCGAACATATCGATCCGAACCAGTTTTCAGGATTAACCTGGAACTGCTCTCAATGTTCCATGTGCTCATAAGGTTCATTTTCCTGTACCCTTTGAACCGGTGGAAGCAACAATCTGTTAGAAGTATTGCACAACAGTATCAAATATTGTTTGCTTAATAGACCAGGTACCTAGGCTACGTACTACAGTCCGCCTCTAAAAGATGTGTACACGGATCCATTTTATTGTCAACAACTTTTGCTTCATGACATTGTATCCACCGTATAGGTACAAAACTTAGTATACATTTTATTTTACCAAAACAAAATACTATAGTACTACTATTAATGACATTATCCGTCGTGCTCTTGTCACCGCCGGGGTGCCAGCTGTTTTAGAACCCAACGGCTTGGCACGCGACGATGGCAAGAGACCAGACGGAATGACCATAATGCCTTGGAAGTTAGGCAGGCCTTTGGTGTGGGATGCAACATGTGTCGACACCCTTGCACCATCCCATCTTCCTAGTACGGCGGGCTGTGCTGGGGCGGCTGCTGCAGGTGCGGAAAACCTCAAACGGCGAAAATATTCCGATCTTTTTGGGAGCTATATGTTCGAGCCGTTTGGGGTTGAAACACTAGGGCCATGGGGTCCGAGTGCTCACTTGGTTTTCCGAGACATCGCCAAGCGGTTGGTCGACTCTTCACGTGACCAAAGGGCTGGCCTATTCTTTGGCCAAAGAATCAGCATCGCCATATAACGTGGCAATGCTGCCAGCCTTTTGGGCACTTTTCCTGTTGACAGCGATGTGGACGAATTTTTTGATGCCCTATGATTATATTTTTTTTTTACATTTGTACATATTATAATTATTATTTTAAGTCTGTTAGCTTATATATTATGTAAATATTTAAAAACAAAATACTTATACATATAGTCCCAAAACATTTATACATCCTATGACCAAAACAATGTATACCTACACAGTGTAATGTACTCACATAAGTCCAGAACAAGGTGAACAAGACTAACAACGACATACGACTTTTATCGAATGAGACGTCTTCAACTTCGTTTAATAGAAGAACTATAATTTTATTTTTGTCCTCTTCATTTCATGCAGACGTCACTGACGTGTCGTTTGTTTTTAGATTTTAGATGTGAAATACAAATTGGTAAATCATGAATGTTCACAACGAATGTTGCATAGGCTTTTGAAGGTGGTCACTTACCAGGTGTTCGCGTGTAATGGGGAAGGTGGTCACTCACCAGGTGTTCGCGTGTAATGGGGAAGGTGGTCACTCACCAGGTGTTCGCGTGTAATGGGGAAGGTGGTCACTCACCAGGTGTTCGCGTGTAATGGGGAAGGTGGTCACTCACCAGGTGTTCGCGTGTAATGGGGAAGGTGGTCACTCACCAGGTGTTCGCGTGTAATGGGGAAGGTGGTCACTCACCAGGTTTTCGCGTGTAATGGGGATGGTGGTCACTCACCAGGTGTTCGCGTGTAATGGGGAAGGGCGGGCAAAGCTAATTGTAGATGGCGTGACCATAGCTAGGTCCCTGCGGCCTACAATAAATTGGACATTTCGTTCATTCATTCTATTTCGTGTTCATTCATGAGTTTGGTTTTAATTCACTATTTCTTTATTTTCAGCGATTTCAATATTTTTAATCAAGTGTTTGACATAGAAATTGTCAGAATTTAAAACTTTAATTACTTTCTTCAAAATGTTACTGACCCACTGTTTACTTTTTTCAAAATCGCTACGAATAGCTTTAAGCCACCATCTGGTCAGTGGGTCGTCTTAGGCATAGTATAAAGAGAGGAAGTAGGTTATCTCCGGCACAATCCGCGATATAATTGCCTACTGTCTCAGGGTTGTCACTTTTAGTTAAATTTTAATTCAGTGCCAATAAATTGGCAAGGGTCGGGAAGTTGTATTTTTTACTTGTATTGTCTGGGTACCTAAACGATGATGAAACCTTTCACGACGAAAGAAAGAGCGACGGGCCAGCAGACGGGCGGCGCGGGGCGGTGATGAGCACGAGTAAACGGTAGGTGATTCGAACTTTGCTCTATTTATCTGATTCACAATTAGTCAATTACTTATTTTTTAAGTACGATTTTATAACTGTAAGTAGGTACTTAGTTACTATACCTACAATAGGTACTGAGAAATCGGCATGACTAAACATAAACAAAGCAATAGCGGCAAATCAATTGACAGATCAAAAGTACCTAGTACATTCTAGTGGGAAAGTAGGCCTACCTACTTCCTCTGTCTGATAGAAAACTAATACAACAAAAAATAAGTAAGTAGGTATCTCATCATCAAGTAAAAATGATATGCTAGAAAAAGTGACTTCTTTCCTGTTCAATAGGTAATTTGAACAGAGACAATTCTGGAATCGATGAATTATTAAGACACCCAAACACACAGCAATACGTTCTCCTGCGATTATCACACATTTTTCATTCATTTAGCGGTGCCGAAAAGCCGTGACGCGCGAACCTCGTGCGATGTTAGCCCCGACTGGCGCGCTGCGAAACGGGCCGAGATTTGGTTAAAAGTGCGTGCGGCGACGCATAGATACTTTGGCGCACACATACAAGCCGCGCGCGGTGCGTTTGTATGAAGATAACGTACTTCCTCTCTTTTTACTATGTCTTAGGGGCGGTCTTCTAATGTTAGGGTCTCTCGGGAAATGGTGGACTCCAGTTTCGGAGTATTTAAGAACACAACAACGCATCATTTTCGCATAAATAAAATAAAACCGCCTCACGCCTTGTATTACTAGCTTGTGTTGGGAACTAGCTACGACAGCGCCGTGTTGGCAGTTGCCTTCCCAGTTTACATTCCATGATTTGATTTTGAGCATTGCGTTACAATACTACCAGCTCGACGCACTGACTAAGGAGCATTCGTTTTTGTAACCGCTCCAACTATGAGTATTCGTACATGTAACATTGATTCAGGTATAATGCTCAGTTTTCCACACTCACTGATGCAATGTTACGAATTGTATCATTACAGGTACGCACTGTAATGCTCACCGAATCTGAACCGTTAAAGTATACGCAGATGCTCCCGGCGAGTGACTCCCTTAAGATGTGATCGTTGTCATGACAATAATAATATGTCAGTCTGACGCGTTTGAGTAAATGTCAATTGTTTATGACATGGCTTTTCAATTAAATTCTTATTTCTAACACTTCCTCTCAAAGTTGAACTTATGAATTCAGCTTGCAAGATTTAACGCATACATACTAACTAACTAACTAACAAGGCAAGTTAAATAAAAATATAATATCCTATAACCTAACTAAAACTATTAAAAAGAACTAAAATATGGCGTCGAAAAATTCCTCCGCATCGCTGTCGACTGGTAATGTAGGTACCCAAGAGACTGGCGGCATTACCACGTTGTATGGCAATGCTTAGCCTCTGGCCAAGGTAACAGCCAGCCCTTGGGTCACGGGAAGTGTCAACCAGCCGTTTCGAGATTTCGTTGAACAAACCATGAGCACATGGACCGCACGGCTCGAGGGTTTTAACCCCAAACGGCTCATATAATTACCGATAAGGTTATTATACTATCGCCGCTTGAGGTTTTCCGCAGCCGCTGCAGCAGCGCCAGCACAGCACGCCGAGCCGGGAAGATGGGATGGCGCAAGAGTATCGATACGTTGCGCCCCACAATAAAAGCCTACCCACCTTCTATGGATTTAAAGACATGCCGTCCGGACTCTTGCCATCGTCGCTTGCCAAGCCATTGGGCTCTAATACAGCTGGGACGCTGACGGTGACAAGGGCTCATCGGAAGATGTCATTAATGTTCGCGTGCCGCGCTATGCGACCCGCACTTCGGCTGCAAAACAGGCCGTGGAATCCGAGGCTGTTGACAACTTCGCCACCGTGACAGCGATGAGGAGAACAGCAAGGAGCTCTTAGTCCCAGCACAGTAGCGAGGCAGAAAAAAGTGTCGTCGAACCAAGCGCCTATGTTCGACGACGTAGTGCATGGAGCCACAGACCCGACTCCCACTCACCCACGGCCAGCAGGCGCGCACGCTCTGCAGTAGTAGCAGACGTGTGAAGTAAATTGTTCTGTACTACTCTGCAGAGCGGCTCATCTCACCGTCTCTGGGGAGATGGATTGTCGGGTGGATCTATATTTGGGCAAGGGCATTAACAGCATACTTATTTATGTAAATGTCTATTAACTGCTCCCAAATAACATTAATTTAATTTAAATTTAATTTATTATATTGTTTTTTTACATGCTTCCATGATACAATCTTTCCATTATTTTACATTATATAGTCTTGTCTTTTAAACAGATTCTTTTATATTTTGCGATTGTGAGAACGTTGTAGGCTTTATAGACTGTAGATTTGTAGACCATTTTCTATTTTGTTGAGTACCTGGTACTTGTTGACAGGCCTACACTGTCCTCCCATAGCAAATAACACTGTAATTTGAAAACATTGTAAAAGCCAATTATTTTTAAAAGAGTAACCGTGGAGTTTCTTGCCGGCTCTTCTCCATAGGGAACGACCAATAGGACCCGCGCACCTAGCTGCTGACGTTTCATGAGTGCCCAGGTAGGCGGATGTGAAATAAAATATTTTGAATTTGAGTCTCCAAGCATCCATAGCCTCGGTGAAGCACGGCACATCAAAATTAATCGGTGTGGAGGCAAGGAATTTCCTGATTAATTTCTCAGTGCCGTGGACCGAGGATATGAAAGCCGGTAAATTAATACTAGTTTTGCGAAATTACATTAAAAGTTAAATAACAATTACATTTTAAATTTTAATTTTTTATGAGCGTGGAACCCAATACAGAAATACGCTTGTACGATATGACTATATACAGAAAGCACAGTTAATAGAAATCTCTATTCCTAGACAGCACGTTTCGCCGAAAACTTTGTTGTTAGAAAACATTGTTTGTAGACATCTCGGTACATAGGAAGCACTGTTGACAGAAATCTCTGTTCATAGATAGCACTTCTTGCCGTAAACTTTTTCATAGAAACCACTGTTTCCAGATACCTTGGTTCACAGAAAGCGCCTCTGGAGAAGAAACTATTAATATTTATTATCGCTTTTCTGGCTCAGATTCAGACACGCATTATGTTAGCCGCTACGCTACATAGTATTCATTAATTCATGTAATTATAACCATTTCAATAAATTATTATCTATTTACGGAAACCAATTAGATAATTATTTTTATAATGTGATTATGCACATTGCGTCGCGTCGTATTGTAGAAGTTTAACAATAATACGAGAATGAATGCAGAAATGAGAAAAAATGTAGGGTACATGTAAACTATTGCGCCTTACAAAGTAACAAACGTTTCCTACGCATTTAGTTTTGCATTTGTAATTGTCGCGACGCTAATGAAAAAAATTTTTTTAAAATGAGTGCTTGCAAGTTAGTAGAATCAAATCGTGGAGCAAGTGTACTTATAGTGGATGGTTATTCATATCGCGTAAATAAAAAAGTGAATGATACATTTTACTGGAGATGTGCGTGGAATAGTGCTAAAGGTTGTGGTGCTACTGTAAAAACATTAATTATCGGTAATGAACATTCGATCATCAATCTAAACAACGCACATGGACATTTGCCAGAGCCAGAAAAGCGAATACAAATGGAATATAAATCAAAAATAAGGAATATAGCAAAAAAATCCATGGATTCTCCGTCACAAATCGTTAACCGCTGCCTCCAGGATGTTTCAAGTACGAGTGCTGTCCACTTGCCTAATAAAGCAGCAGCACGAATGATTGTGCACCGCATTAGGAATAAAGGACAACCGAAAATCCCTAATACAATTAATTTCGACATACCGGACTATCTTTCAAAAATTGGAGAAGAGCAATTTTTAATCGGCCAATATATTAACCAAAATGAGAGTGTAGTCGTATTTTGCACAAAAAGTAATTTCAAACTACTTATTAATGCTAAATGTTGGGTAATGGATGGCACGTTTTCTACATGTCCAGCGCCATTCTGTCAAATATATACTATACATGGTTCAATAGGAACAGAAAATGGCACAAATAAATTTCTACCTTTAGTGTTTGCATTATTATCGCATAAGACAGAAACATGTTATACAATTTTATTAGAATTATTAAAAAGATATGGCGCTAATACATTTCAGACTAATTTGTCTCCTGAGAACATTTTAACTGATTTTGAAATAGCTGCTATCAATGCCGTTAAACAGCAATTTCCAGAATGTATACAAAGACTATGTTTATTCCATCTTACGCAGAGCATTTGGCGGCATGTACAGATCGAGGGTTTAGCAAAGAAGTATGGGAATGATTTTTCATTTGCGCATAAAATTAGGCATTTATTTGCTTTGGCATTCCTAGATCCCAACGAGATACCTGAAGCTTTTCAACTTGTTAAAGATAAAGTATTACCAGAGGAAGCCGCAGGAGTAGCGAAGTGGTTCGATAAATATTATGTCTCTGGGACGTATGTAAGAAATAATGCCAATAGTACAAAATTAACAATAAATAGAAAGCCACTATTTCCACCTGCTATGTGGTCAGTGTTTGATCGCACATATGACATTCCCAAGACACAAAACGTCTTGGAATCTTGGCATGAACGCTGGACTACACTTCTTAACCGTAAGAAATGGAATGTGTTTAAAACTATAAAATAATTTTCAAAAGAGGTAAAATACACAGAATGTGAAATTGAGCGCATCAGGGCGTCAGAGCCCATGCCAAAGCGTCGTCGATCTCCACAAATTCAATACGAAAACAGAATGCAAAAGCACTTGTCTCAAAGAAGTGAGATGGACTTATTAGCCTTTTTAGGTGGATTAGCTCATATTTTGCACATGAAAAAATAATAATATTGAAGTTTAGTGTATAAACAATATTTTTTAAGTTATATCGAGTATTTTTTTGTTTCTATTATAAAGCTAAAGAGTTTGTTTTGTTTTCAATTTCATCTATTGCTTTCCTTTTGCTTCATTTTTGATTAAAATGGCATTTTTGTATGAAATAAACGTGTTTTTTTTATGGATAGAGAGGCAGAAAAGCGAAATTTAGTAATATAATAAATATTAATAGTTTTTTCTCCAGAGGCGCTTTCTGTGAATCAAGGTATCTGGAAACAGTGGTTTCTATGAAAAAGTTTACGGCAAGAAGTGCTATCTATGAACAGAGATTTCTGTCAACAGTGCTTCCTATGTACCGAGATGTCTACAAACAATGTTTTCTAACAACAAAGTTTTCGGCGAAACGTGCTGTCTAGGAATAGAGATTTCTATTAACTGTGCTTTCTGTATATAGTCATATCGTACAAGCGTATTTCTGTATTGGGTTCCACGCTCATTTTTTATTGCATGAACGTTCAGATTTGTGCACTTACCTCGTTATTGGATCATTACTGTATACATACTTATGATACTTATGTAGATTGCCTTGTTTTGGCATGCAGGCTTAGATGTTTTGGGACAAAAATTTTGCTTTGGTTAAATAAATTGTATACTCTGTTTTGTACCTGGACGATGGATACAATGTTACGGAACAATGGTTGTAAACAATAAAATGGTTCCTTGTCCCGTGTATATGTGTATACAATTTTTTGAGGCTGACTGTACCTAGGCTTACAGACGTTTATTTTAATTGGATACTGCCTGTACCTCATTCATATTTATAATTGCTTTAGAAAAAGGGGATACCAAAGAACTGAGACACGAAAATTGATTAACCCTGTTAATAATCATCATCTAACTAAATTGACATAAAATTATATACAAGATGGAATTTCTTAACCTCACCTGGTTTATAAGGATGCAGAAGTGTATTAATTGTGGTGGTAATTACTTTGAAAAACTGAAAAATAAAGTTAAATCTCAAGAGTTTCAGAACACCCTACGTTAATAGTTGTTCGTCATTTTAATTAATAAATGACGTCAAAGATAACTGTTAATTAGGTACTAAAGTAATCTGATGGACCTTTGAGTAAAAGGGCTTTATCTTGTCCCATTGAATTTATAATTTTAGTTTTCATGGTTTTCCTTTCATTTAATTTATCGTGTTTGTTTGAGAGATTTGATCCTTATGATTGATCCTATCGATTGATGCCATAAAAGTACAGGAAGTTACTTTTGGAGATTTTAGCCGGTTCGATTCCCGAGTGTGGCAAGCGAATTTTCGAAAATCTTTGAATGCAGATTTGTTTCTTTCTAAAAATAAAGGAAATGTTTCCTTTGAGTAAAATTTGCTATCTCCAGTATTTAGAGTACTTTCCCTCCAGGTGCGGTTAAAAAATTTGCTATCTCCAGTATTTAGAGTACTTTCCCTCCAGGTGCGGTTAAAAAATTCCATCCTGTATATGATGATGATGATTTTTTTGCTCAATAATAATGAAAAACTGAACTGACTGTATTCGTTGACTTTTGTTGCTGACTGTACGGTCAGCATGTAAACATGTTGGCAATATGTAGTCGGAGAAGTAACAAGGTGCGACTAGAGCGCGTAAAGATTATTGTTAGGCTCCTTGACTGCACGCTCTCCACCTTGCAAGGGTAAGATGACATAAACGCAAGAACTCTATAATAAATATAACAATATCGCAAAATAAATAGGTATGGTAGGTAATAGGCGAATATATAGGTACGGGTGTGGCTGTACTATAGGTACACCTCTGCCTAACCCTTCGGGGCAACGAGGCGTGATGTTATGTTATGTATATAGGTAAACCGCATTACAATATTATTGCACAATTTGCAATCTTTCATCTGTGGCACTAACCAACAACACGTATTCATTTGGATATGATGCATGTCGTACAGTGATGTTTAATAGTTTTCATTATATTTTTGTTCCTTGTACCGTATGTACTCTGTGGGAATCCGAGTGAAAAAAGAACATGACTTTGTTTGTCTGTAACATGTTGAATATTGCAGAACTGTTCAATGGCACGTTCAGAAAGTATTCTATTTCGCTCAGAAGTCCACAGAATGTGTAGTTAGGTATATGTTGACGGTAGCTGCGTGTCGTGTCTGTGTCGTGACGTATTGTGACGTGTCGCCCGCAGAACCCAACACGCCCGGCAAGTTCATCGTGTGGTTCCGCAACGAGACCACGCTGCTCGTGCTGTGGCAGCCGCCCTACCCGCCCGGCGCCTACACGCATTACAAGGTATGTGCTCTCCGTGCGTCCGCACCACACACAAATACACGCGCACACACTGTTACTCATTACAAGGTGTGTGCTCTCCGTGCGTCCGCACCACACACAAATACACGCGCACACACTGTTACTCATTACAAGGTGTGTGCTCTCCGTGCGTCCGCACCACACACAAATACACGCGCACACACTGTTACTCATTACAAGGTGTGTGCTCTCCGTGCGTCCGCACCACACACAAATACACGCGCACACACTGTTACTCATTACAAGGTGTGTGCTCTCCGTGCGTCCGCACCACACACAAATACACGCGCACACACTGTTACTCATTACAAGGTGTGTGCTCTCCGTGCGTCCGCACCACACACAAATACACGCGCACACACTGTTACTCATTACAAGGTGTGTGCTCTCCGTGCGTCCGCACCACACACAAATACACGCGCACACACTGTTACTCATTACAAGGTGTGTGCTCTCCGTGCGTCCGCACCACACACAAATACACGCGCACACACTGTTACTCATTACAAGGTGTGTGCTCTCCGTGCGTCCGCACCACACACAAATACACGCGCACACACTGTTACTCATTACAAGGTGTGTGCTCTCCGTGCGTCCGCACCACACACAAATACACGCGCACACACTGTTACTCATTACAAGGTGTGTGCTCTCCGTGCGTCCGCACCACACACAAATACACGCGCACACACTGTTACTCATTACAAGGTGTGTGCTCTCCGTGCGTCCGCACCACACACAAATACACGCGCACACACTGTTACTCATTACAAGGTGTGTGCTCTCCGTGCGTCCGCACCACACACAAATACACGCGCACACACTGTTACTCATTACAAGGTGTGTGCTCTCCGTGCGTCCGCACCACACACAAATACACGCGCACACACTGTTACTCACAGCAGACTAGTTACTATTCAAAAAGAAGTTTACTCAAAATTATGAAATAAATTTAATTTCGTAAGTCGGTGTCTTAGGATCTGTATTTTAGTTTTTGGCCACCGACTTCCGAAGTTAAAGTTATTTTTCACTTTGTAGTGTTTTTTATTTGAAGACGATTGTTTTTTTAATAGGTAGGGGAAAAAGTTTCTTCGCATTTTATAAGAAAATTCAAAACATTTTTTAATATAGTTTATTCACATTTACCTAAAGTATGTAGGTAGGTACCATTTTGTTCGATAACTTTTTGCCATCTTATAGGTAGGGACATGATCCCATTGCTATAGAAATTTTGGGACTTCTGATCAAAATACCGCGACAAGTGGTTTTGGCAGTCCTCTCGTGGTGTTAACCTGACACTGCCTAAAGAATTCTGAAGAGACCGAAACAGGTGGAAATCTGAAGGTGCAAGTTCAGGACTATACGGCGGATGCATTAACACCTCCCAGCCAAACTCTCTTAATTTTTGCTGAGTGGCTAAAGATGTGTGAGGTCTAGCGTTATCATGATGAAAAACCACACCCCTTCTGTTGATTAATTCCGGCCGCTTTCTCTCAACTTCTTACTTTAATCTCATCAGTTGTTCGCAGTAGAGTTCAGAATCGATGGTCCTGCCTGGTGGTAACAGCTCATAATGAATAATGCCCTTCCAATCCCACCACACACACAGCATCACCTTGTTGCGAGTTAACCCGGGTTTCGCCACAGTCTGTGAAGCCTGACCGGCCTTTGACCACGACCTTTTTCGCACGTTCTTGTCGTACGTGATCCACTTTTCATCACCAGTTATCAGCTTCTGTAAAAATGGTTCGGTGTCATTACGTCGTAATAAAGAATCACAAATGAGTACACGGTTCATTAAGTTTCTTTCAGTGAGCTCGTGAGGTACCCAAATATCGAGCTTTTTTGTGTACCCAGTTTTTTCAAATGCGCCAAAACTGTTTTGTGGTCAATTCCCAGTTCTTCAGCTACGTCGTAACTACTGATATGCCGATCTTGCTCCACTTTTTCAAAAATGGCATCCATTTTATCCGTAATAGGGCGACCAGAGCGACGTGCATCTTTGACATCAAAATTTCCGGATTGAAAACGCTTAAACCAAATTTGTGCTACTCTCACAGACACTGCACCAGGTCCATAAACATCGCAAATTTTTTCGCGGCTTGCGTTGCATTTTTACCTTTTTTGTAGTAAAATTTTAAAATGTATCGAATTTCTTCATTAGATTCACTCATCTTGACAGTACGAAAAACAAATGAAAATCACACGGTTTCCTAATTTGAATTTGGAATTATGTTCTTTAAAATTTAAACTTTCAATGATACCAAAACCAGCCAGATACAAATAGTATAGCCAAAGAGATTTTATTACAAGTTCATACATACTATAATGCGAAAAGACTTTTTCCCCAACCTAATATAAAAAAAGTTTTTTACTTTTCACTTTTTAGTGGGTCGGTTTGTAATTTATTTAAGTTACAATAGCGTAATGTCAACTGCTCATCACCTTTTACAAAACATTGCTTTTCCCGATGCAGGGGCCTTAATTGTTGAGGAGTTCTCCTAATACTTCACTATCAGCTTCACTTCACCATATGCATTGTGACGAGCATAAATTGCTTAGCAACCATATTAAAGTAATCGAATCGCAACCCGTGAAATACTTATTATTGAGTAGTTCCGGTGGCCATCTGTGGTCTTCAACATCATTTCCACTTCACTAAATGGTGCTTTCTGAGAGCAAATGCACGAGTTACTATAAAAAAATACCCAAATCGCTATAGGTGTGCCTATAATATTTGAAGACTTCCATCGATTTCTCCAGGATCACATTATCAGACCTGATGACAATGGGACCGCCTGGAAAGTATACCCTTTCAAACAAAAAAAGAATTTTCCAAATCGGTCCAGCCGTCTTCGAGTAATCGGGAAGCATACTTAAAAAAACAAAAGATTCCGACGAACTGAGAACCTCCTCCTTTTTTTGAAGTCTGTTAACAAATGACATGTTTGACTCCCTCAATTCGCTACTCTGCATGCGGATAAATCTGTGCAGCTTCTTAGTACTAAAGTTTATGACGCTCTAAAAGCCGAACTTTCTCTAGAACTGCGTGTGCCTTGGGCATATCACCAGCTGGGTACTTATTGTAAAGATCCGCTCGTCTTCCCAGTATACAATGGTAGTTCGGCGAGCTTGCTTAAGCATCGTGTGGCAATCAATGTGCGCAGGTGTCCATCGTGCCGCCGGATGCGCGCGACTCCGAGCTGTACGTGGAGAAGGAAGGCGAGCCGCCCGGGCCAGCGCAGGCCGCCTTCAAGGGGCTAGTGCCGGGCCGCGCCTACAACATCTCCGTGCAGACCGTGTCCGAGCCCGAGATCTCCGCGCCTACCACGGCGCAGTACCGCACCGTGCCTCTGCGCCCGCGCAACGTCACCGCGCCACTCGAGGACCTCAAGGAGACCTCCTTCAAGGTCACGTGGCTGCCGCCGCTCGAAGAGAGGTAATGCAACCATGTGTACTGCACTATACATAACAGGTTGTTTTCAATATATGGTACCCATAAATTTTGAGTAAATATGCGGTTTATTTAGCACTTTATTTGTAATATCTTTCGAGTATTCATTTAAGTTTTGTAATATTTATGTTACCAGCGAGTTCGAGAAGTACCAGGTGTCTGTGAGCGGGTCGGGCGGCGGCGGGGCCCGGCGCCTGGCGCCCGTGATGCGCACGCGCAACGACACGCCGTCCTGCTCGTTTGAAGGTCTCGAGCCCGGCGCGCCCTACACCGTCACCGTCAAGACCATGTCCGGCAAGGTCACGTCCTGGCCCGCCACCACGGACCTCACGCTCAGTAAGTATACAACGACACGCCGTCCTGCTCCTTTGAAGGTCTCGAGCCCGGCGCGCCCTACACCGTCACCGTTAAGACCGTGTCCGGCAAGGTCACGTCCTGGCCCGCCACCAGGGACCTCATGTTCAGTAACTATACAACGACACGTCTCCAACTGCAAATGTAAGTTTGTAATAGCAAAAAAAAAAATTATTTGATAAATTTACAAATTAACGATTTTCGGACTTTTTCCTTTACTTGTGTTCTGCGAGACCTTGCTTCTTGCCAAATTTCATGATTCTATGTCAACTTTAAGGACCCTGTGGCGGCATATCTATATCGCCACAATGGAACGCGTCACACTGACGTCACGCAAAATCCTGCATCGCGCAATCAGTTTACCGCGCGACTAGCATCTATACAACATCCCGACATCAACCGTCGGGCAGTAGCCCACCAGACACAACACCCGTCTGGTCGCAGGATCCTCCCTTTTTTATGGAGGATGAGTGAACTTTACACCCTGTTCCTCATGCCTCTATAACCCTATAGGTTTTGATTTATTTGCGGTTATCAAAAATGTCGCATAAATGGCCAATTTTAGAGCTCTAAAAAATCTTATTATCATAGTTGATATTAATTTCATCTTGATACCTCCATGCGTTCCTGAGAAAAAGGGTCGTGACAGACACAGATAACGAAGTGATACTAAAAGGGTTCCTTTTTCTCCTTTTGGGGTACGGGACTCTAAAAAATACAAGGAAAATACGAAATCATGTTGCGACACTCGTGGGTCATAGTTAAAATGGCGAATTATTAAAAAAAAAAATGCAAACGCACATAAAATGTAACCACTTGTCTCGATGCGGCAGCCCCGACTTACTCCCCGTAACCTGTTACCTGAAGCAGGCTTAGAATTCCGACCATTTGTTCCTAATTGAATTACTGTATGTTAATACTAATGTGTACTGTGTGCTATAGAGCCGCTGGCGGTGCGCGAGCTGCGCTGGGAGCACGCGGGCGCGGACGGCGTGGCCGTGTGGTGGGAGCCCGCACCCGGCAGCACGCAGGACGAGTACAAGGTACGCCGCACATATACACGATACATCCTAAATACTCCAATCAATGTTACTAGTTCATACACTTCACTCACGTAACTATCACGTAAACCGTTTCCGAGCAAGATGACCGAGAATCCGGCTCGAAGGACTGAAATGTGCGGTGCGGGGCTTCGAGTGTTGGAAGGTTTGTTAAACAAAAGTCAATGTTTTAGATTTATAAACTAAAAGGTTTATTGAAATGTCGCAAAGTGATGATACTAAATCTAATGTTCAGTTAATAACCGTATGATAGGTTAATGTTTAATGTTAATAATGTCTGGAACGTTATGAATGCACCCAGTTGCGATGTGCCCGTACAATCCACTAATTGATATTTAGTAAGTTCGTCGTTTTATAGGCGCGTGCGTCATAAGAAGTAAAGTGTTCAGTCAGTGGTATGTATTACACCAAGCAATAGGTTCAATAAATTTCCTAAAAAATAATAATAATTGCTTCTGTCGTAGCGTCTGCCATATATTCCTGTCGATAATATCGACGTGTTCAAGCTCTTCCTTTCAGTCGTCATGTAGTGTTATAAGTTCCCAAGTCTAACATTACCACTTAACAAGCGGGCTATTGCACAAATCCCTTTTGACAATCCCCGTCAATGGGGATTGGTGGAAAAACCCAACTTTTTGTCCGCAAATCCCCATTGACGTCTCATAGAGGTCATAGAGGTCATAATGGGGATTGTCAATGGGGGGTTTGTGGAATAACCCAAATGAGCGTCGACACGTCGTCTCCGCAGGTGTCGTACCACGAGGCGGGCCCGTCGCGCGACGACAGCAACACGCTGATGACGCCGGACGCGCGCGTGACGCTGCGCGCGCTGCTGCCGGGCCGCAACTACAGCGTGGACGTGGCCGCCGTGTCGCGCGGCGTGGCGTCGGAGCTGCGCGCCGCCGCGCTGGCCACGCGCCCGCTGGCGCCCGTGCTGCTGCCCACGCTGGCTGCGCGCGCCAGCCTGACGCTCGCGTGGCGCTCCGACGTCAACAGCCGCCAGGACCGCTACGAGCTGCGCTACCGCCGCTACCGGCCCGGCCTGCCGGCCAGCGACGATCCCGACGACTACGAAACGGTCAGTACGCCATACTCGCTATTTATTAGTTTATGTTCCCATGAAATGTGTGTGAAAAGTTTTTTGCGATTTGTGGCTTTTTTACTCTAACCTCAGTTTGTCCAGGAGAGTCTTTTAATCCTTAAATGAAACTGAATCGATTGGCATCATACAAACAAAACGTCAGGATGGAAGTTTTTCTAGCTGACTGGACCATTTTTCCAAAATCTGTGATAGCAATTACTCAAAAAGTTAAGGACAGTCTCCTAAGACCGTGTTCCAGTTGCTACAACGGTTAAGGCACCTGCCCTCGCGGCGCCGTCTCAAACCGTCTCCACCCTGTCTACAGACGGCCAAATTAAATTAGCTGGCGAAACTTCACACGTGATGGGTATCGTCATATCATCTTCGGCCTTTTCCCGACTATGTTGGGGTTGGCTTCCAGTCTAGCCGGATGCAGCTGAATACCAGTATTTTACATGAAGCGACTGCCTATCTGACCTCAGCAAATCAGGTACTGGGAAATACGATACCCCTTGGTAACCCCTTGGTTGGACTGGTTGTCAGACTTTCGGGATTCTGACGACCCGTAACGACAAAGATCCAAGAATGACAGCCGGGACCAACTCTCAGCGCTGAATGCGCTCTCCGTGCAGTAATATTGTTCGCGGGGATGAAGGTTAAAGATAAAGATAGTTTTATTTGTCAAAACATGCGTATACATGCAAATTAAGCATGCAGGATGTCACAATATTAATATTTTGTACGTACATGTTTCACCCGTAAGGCGTACAAATTTATAAAATTTACAAAAAATAGAAACTAAATTACAAAATAAAAACTAAATTACTAAAGGCACAATACAAGTACATAATAGTCAGAAATAAATATTGATAAGTCAGCAAAATAAATTAATCATAATATGTCACAAAAATTAAGGATTAATAAAATAAAAGAAAAACCAAAAATGTCAAATAGTGTCATTCAAAAATTCATTAATACTATAATAACACTTGTCCGTTAATATATCTCGAATCTTTTTTTTAAACAAATTGCTTTATATGACTGTGGTATTTTATTATAAATTTTAGGAGCCATACAGAAAACGCTTTTTCCCATTAATGCGGTCTTTGACGTATGCCAACACAGTTGATTATTGTCACGTCTGTTACGGGGGAAGGTGTCAGCTAGTCGTGGAAATAGAAATTGGTTTACCCTAACAAATGCCGCGATTTCAAAAATATACAGAGCTGGTAGAGTTAATAATTTATGTTTTTTAAATAATGGCATACAGCTGTCGGTCGACTTCAAATTGAACATACCACGAATGCATCTCTTTTGGGCCTTAAACGCTATTACTTTGTCTGTGGAATTCCCCCAAAATATAATACCGTAACGCAATAACGATGCTACTAGACCATGATAAGCTGTTAATAAGGCATCTGTATTTAGCTCCGGGGCCAGTTTATATAAAGCGTACGCAGATGAGCTCAGCCGTTTACTTAGGTATTCGATGTGTGCCTTCCAGTTCAATTTAGAGTCAATAATAATTTTATTCCTAGAAATTTTGTGGCGTCGACTTTATTAAGTACAGTGTCCTTGTAAATTGCGTTAAGGTCAAGTACAGCCTGGGTCCGTTGCCTAAAATGCATGATAGTTGTCTTATCTAGATTTATTTTTAGGTTGTTCTTGTTTAACCATGACATTATCGATGTCAAAGATTCATTTATGTCACTTTCATGTGTTTTGATTTTTACACGCTATAGTCATAGTGCTATCGTCGGCAAAGAGAGTCATGGGGTGGTCAATAGCACTAGGCAGGTCATTGATTTATATTATGAATAATAAAGATCCGAGTACACTGCCTTGAGGAACACCGTATGTAGGTGTGCGTTCGCTTGATACATACATTTCCTGTTTCTTTGTCTTAACATTAATTCTCTCTATTTCTGTGCATTGTTTTCTGTTAGTAAGATAAGACTGAATAAGATTTAGTATGTTTCCCCTTATGCCGTAAGCTTCTAATTTCTGTAGCAAGATACTATGGTCAACGTAGTCAAAAGCTTGCGTCATGTCGCAGTATATAGCACACACCGGGCTTCTCCTGTCCATATTCTTCATAACGGTGTATAAAAAGTCATAAATGGCCCTACTGGTTGACATGTTTTGTCTAAACCCCTTTTGCTTCTTCACTAAAGATATTTTTCTTTTCGAGATATGAGTACAGTTCTTTATAAACATATTTTCAAAAATTTTGGATATTATAGGTATTAAGGCAATTGGTCTATAGTTAGCCATGTGTTCCTTATTATTCTTTTTAAATAATGGTTTCACTCTTGAAACTTTTAGGGCATCCGGATATACACCTGAGCTGATGCACAGATTTATCAGGTAGCTTAAGTGGGTACAAATGGTTTCCGAAACATACTTTACAACCCTTGTAGAAATACCATCATAACCTGTACTATTTGTGGCATTTAAAGATTTAATTATGTTTAATATGTCTACAGGTATACTGGGTGCAACAAAGATTGAGTCTTTGGATTTGATGATGAAGTGAATGTGTTGCAGTTGACGACGACCAACACGAGCGCCAAGCTGGAGGGCCTGTTCCCGGGCGCCGTGTACCAGATCCAGCTGGCCGCCGTCAGTTACGGCCTGCACAGCGAGCAACACACGCTGCTTAAGCCCGTCCGTGAGTATACTGACGTGGGGCGCTTTCTCTTGCATTACTGTAGGGCACATAGTGGTCATGCCTTTGTAAAACCGACCACCGATGAAATGAAAAAGACGCGCTGTCACCTTGAGTGAGCATTATTGGTCAGTGGGCGGGGTCATTCTCGTGGGTGCGTTATTTGCCTAATACAAGCAACATTCATTATATTTTTATATCACCTGCTCAACAAAGTCAAATTATATGCCATGCTATTATGTTTGTAACCATACTAGCCGTGGGGTCTACCCGCCAATAATATTGAACTAAATGTCATTATAACCTACTGGTCAATAGTGTGATTCGAATTTGGAACCGTAACTAAAAATTCATATAAAAATTTTATTAAAAATATAATAATAATAACATATTCTATAATCGAATTGCTTTTTATTACCTCGCAGGTGTGAAAAGTAGCACTAGAAATCCTTCGTTACTCTCGGGATTCAATATAGCGCATGTCACAAAAGTAGCACTAGAAATCCTTCGTTACGCTCGGGATTCAATATAGCGCATGTCACAAAAGTAGCACTAGAAATCCTTCGTTACGCTCGGGATTCAATATAACGCATGTCACAAAAGTAGCACTAGAAATCCTTCGCTACGCTCCGGATTCAATATAGCGCATGTCACAAAAGTAGCACTAGAAATCCTTCGTTACGCTCGGGATTCAATATAGCGCATGTCACAAAAGTAGGACTAGAAATCCTTCGTTACGCTCGGGATTCAATATAGCGCATGTCACAAAAGTAGCACTAGAAATCCTTCGTTACGCTCGGGATTCAATATAGCGCATGTCACAAAAGTAGCACTAGAAATCCTTCGCTACGCTCGGGATTCAATATAGCGCATGTCACAAAAGTAGCACTAGAAATCCTTCGCTACGCTCGGGATTCAATATAGCGCATGTCACAAAAGTAGCACTAGAAATCCTTCGCTACGCTCGGGATTCAATATAGCGCATGTCACAAAAGTAGCACTAGAAATCCTTCGCTACGCTCCGGATTCAATATAGCGCATGTCACAAAAGTAGCACTAGAAATCCTTCACTACGCTCGGGATTCAATATAGCGCATGTCACAAAAGTAGCACTAGAAATCCTTCGCTACCCTCGGGATTCAATATAGCGCATGTCACAAAAGTAGCACTAGAAATCCTTCGCTACGCTCGGGATTCAATATAGCGCATGTCACAAAAGACTGCTTTATCTCTTCGTTGAATAATCTACTATTCTGAATGACAGTTTGACGTACTCCGTGTTTGGAATATGTGGTCAGTACGTTGTAAGTAGTGTGGAATGGCAGGCCCGCTGCCGGGCGCGCGCGCTGCGCGTGGCGCGCGCCACATCCAACAGCGTGGCCGTGGCGTGGGCGGGCCCGGCGCGCGCGCAGTCGGCGCTGGGCGGCTTCGTGCTGCGCTACCGCACGCGCGACGGGACCCGCTGGCACCAGCTGCCGCCACTCAAGCCAGATGACACCGAAGCCGAGGTAAAAATGTTCATTTATTCAAAAAATTAAAATTGGTAAAATACAGTATAAATCCTAGAAATAATTTGAAAGAATTGGCAAATCAGTTTTCTACATGAAAATAGTAGCTTTCATAATTCATTTACAAATTAAATTACCACCTTCTTGAAATTCGGGAGTGTCCTCTGTATCGACATTAGCATCCTTAATGAACACCAGGACTATGGTATCTGCCCTTTATTTGTCGTCGCCGTCTTGTATTTTTGCATTCATATAAATATAAATTGTGTACTCCATAACAAATATTTGTATGCTACCAACATAGTTAAAACTACTTAAGACATCCTCCTCCTCCTTGCCGCAGATCAACAACATGACGCACGGAGAGCACTACCTCATCCGGCTGGACACGCTCAGCGAGGACGCGGACGGCGAGACCGTGGAGAGCGACCAGCCGCTGCACGAGGAGCACACCGTCCGTACGTACACTGTACACCACGGTTATCTATGCAGCTTGTCGTGAGAATATCGTAGGCGAGTGATGAGTTATCTATGCAGCTTGTCGTGAGAATATCGTAGGCGAGTGATGAGTTATCTATGCAGCTTGTCGTGAGAATATCGTAGGCGAGTGATGAGTTATCTATGCAGCTTGTCGTGAGAATATCGTAGGCGAGTGATGAGTTATCTATGCAGCTTGTCGTGAGAATATCGTAGGCGAGTGATGAGTTATCTATGCAGCTTGTCGTGAGAATATCGTAGGCGAGTGATGAGTTATCTATGCAGCTTGTCGTGAGAATATCGTAGGCGAGTGATGAGTTATCTATGCAGCTTGTCGTGAGAATATCGTAGGCGAGTGATGAGTTATCTATGCAGCTTGTCGTGAGAATATCGTAGGCGAGTGATGAGTTATCTATGCAGCTTGTCGTGAGAATATCGTAGGCGAGTGATGAGTTATCTATGCAGCTTGTCGTGAGAATATCGTAGGCGAGTGATGAGTTATCTATGCAGCTTGTCGTGAGAATATCGTAGGCGAGTGATGAGTTATCTATGCAGCTTGTCGTGAGAATATCGTAGGCGAGTGATGAGTTATCTATGCAGCTTGTCGTGAGAATATCGTAGGCGAGTGATGAGTTATCTATGCAGCTTGTCGTGAGAATATCGTAGGCGAGTGATGAGTTATCTATGCAGCTTGTCGTGAGAATATCGTAGGCGAGTGATGAGTTATCTATGCAGCTTGTCGTGAGAATATCGTAGACGAGTGATGAGACGATTTCAATAGTACTCAATCGTCTTGCGATTATAGTATAGTAGGTATCAATACTTTTGTAGTACTCATATGAATAGTCATATGAGAACTACACAAGTATCAATACTTTTAGGGTTCCGTACCTCAAAAGGAAAATACGGAACTCTTATAGAATCACTTCCTTGTCCGTCTCTGTCTGTCAGACTGTCAAGAACCTTTTTCTCAGGAACGCATGGAGGTATCAACTTGAAATTAATATCAAATACGTAGGTTTACGGTCCCTTGAAGCTCTGATAAAATCAAGCTTCTAAGTCAACGCAATAAAAAAATGCGGCCATTTATGCGCCATATTTTGATACTCGCAAATAAATCAAAACCTATAGGGTACTTCCCGTTGACCTAGAATCATGAAATTTAACAAGAAGGTCTCACAGTACAAGTAAAGGGGAAAGTCCGAAAATCGTTAAATCCTGGTTTTATCGCTTACTAGCTTCCGCCCGCGACTTCGTCCGCGTGAAATATCTGGTTCCTCCGACCCACCCCGTCGCATCGCATCGCCTGCCCGCGCTGTTATTTCGTTTTCGCTCAGCGCTCGTTCTTACTTATTTTTCCTTCTGCTCGACTTGTAAGGCGTAATGTTATAGCCCTATAGCCTTCCTCAACAATTGGACTATAAAATGCAAAAATAATTTTTCAAATCAGACTGGTAGTGATAGAGATTAGCGCGTTCAAACAGTCAATAAAATGTGTCGGTAACTAATAGACTAAGTGCATTTTTGTTACTTTAAGCATTTTTATACCCGTCGTAATTTCTATACGAGAGGTCCGAATCGAATAATTTTAAAAGGAATTTACATGTTCTTAATCACCCTTGATTACGAAACTATTTATTTGCATAAGGATTAATACCATGTTTATGAAAACACCTTCGGCAATAATACATTATTTTATAACAAATTTGATTACAATTAAAACGTTTTAGTGAGCCAACCTTAAAAGATAGACATATGCTATCGCGGACTTTTTTTTAGAACTTTTTAAGAGGAACAATTCCGTCATACATGATTTTTGCGTAACTTTAACCGTTTACGCAGCGCACGCAACGGAAGCTCGCAAAAGGAATAAATTTTCCCCGTTTTTGCAACATTTTTCATGGATGCTCCGCTCCTATTAGTCGTAGCGTGATGTTATATAGCCTATAGCCTTCCTCGATAAATGGGCTATCCAACACTAAAAGAATTTTTCAATTCGAACTAGCAGTTCCTGAGATTAGCGCGTTCAACCAAACAAACAAACAAACTCTTCAGCTTTATAATATTAGTATAGATAAAAATATTTTTTTGTGATTATAAAGTTACATTTGCAGTTGGAGAATCAATTGTGACGTATATCGCGATGTGCGAGAACGTGTTTTTCAACTACAATGTGGTTTGTTTTTGGTATAAATTCATCCCAACCACGGAACCCTTCATTGTGCGTGGTCTAACACGCACTTGGCTGGTTTTTTTATTAATCTGAAATATAAAATTGATGTGATAGTTTAGGTACTTATATATATTTCATATTTTACTAGCACTTCCCGCGCGACTTCGTTCGGCGTGGATTTCGTACTTAAAGTACCCGTTAGGGGTAGATTTTCAACAAACCCTGACACTCGTTATTATTTATTTTCAGTGTTAAGTATAAATACCGAGTTTCGAGTTCATCGGACCGCGTTAAAATTCTTCCATACAAAATTTGACACGCCCCAATCCCCCTTTCGGGGGTAGTTTAGAAAAACAAAAAATGAAAAATTGTATAATTTACTAAGTATTCATGCCAAGTTCCACTAACGCAAAGAATAACATTTTTCATACAAACAAAACCGCCCGCCCACCCCACCCACACCCCTTTCACCCATAAAAGGAAGTTGTGTGCAAAATTTCAAGTTTGTAGCCCCAACGGTTTATTTTCTGCGTTGATGAATCAGTCAGTCAGGACAAGTAATTATACTATATTCATAGATTACATCTTTAAAAATAAAAAGAAAGTCCTGACTGACTGACTGACTGACTGACTCATCAATGCCTAGCGGGGCGAGTACGGGCGTACCCAAGACGTTTGTGACAAGACGTGATAAATTATGGCATGCCTTATTTGTCTCAAATGCGCAATGCAAAACGGGTCAACCGTGCGACATACTCTAGAGGCGCGACATGCCTTTCTTGTCGCTGACCACCACTTCATAGTGTGACGTAGTAAATTAATAAAATAAATATGTCTATATACAGCCTTGGCCAAAAGTATTGAGCACCCATGATATCTTTCAGTTTTATGCGGAGTATCAAATAGAAATAAAACAAAACGTTTTATATGGGTTTATTTTACTATTTATTAATAGAAAATTAATATTTTGTGGGTCCACCCTTTGCCTTAATTACGGCAGAAATTCTTTTTGGTAAAGAGTTAACAAGTTTTTTACAGTCGTCAACAGTAATCGAGTTCCATTCTAGGCGCAGGCAGCGTTTTAAATCTTCTTTGTTGTTAATTGTGTGGCGCCTAACCCTGCGCTTTAATAAACCCCATAAATGTTCTATGGGGTTCAGATCTGGAGACTGAGCTGGCCAGTCAAGCAGTTCCGTGTTATTTTCCCGAAACCATCTCATAGTGCGTGCAGATTTGTGGCATGGCGCGTTATCCTGCTGGAATTTGACACCATCCATATTCGTGTCGCCAAAAAGTTTCGTGAATGAAGGCAGTAATGCAGTTTCTAGTACATTTATGTACTTAGTAGAGTCCATGCGACCCTCACACACGAACAATTCGCCAACTCCAGAATCGGTCATGCAACCCCAGACCATTATGCTGCCTCCACCGTGTTTAACGGTTGGGATCACACACTCTGGCTTAAATTCTTCGCCCACACGGCGACGCACAAAGGTCACACCAGGTGTACCAAAAATCTGCAATAAAGAGAAAAATATTGAGTTCCGTAAAACTAAAATAAATTTAATTATGCGTTTGGTTTTTAAAACATTTTATAAAATTGTATCAGGGCATTAAATTGACTTACTCACCTCAAAGTTTGATTCGTCTGACCAAACAACATTTGACCAATCTTCAGCGGTGAAAGTTCGGTGTTTTAAAGCCCATTTCAATCGAGCTTTTTTGTTGTTATCGGAGAGCCATGGCTTCTTCCTAGCTTTACAGCCTTTCAGACCAGCTTCTTGAAGTCTTCTGCGAGTAGTTCGAGCAGAAATTGGCTTCTTAATTTGTTCCGACAACTCAGCAGCGAGCTCTGAAGATGTTTTTTTCCTATTTCTTAACGACTCTCTCAGTAACTGACGATCTTGACGGTCTGTGGTGATGCGTTTGCGCCCGGTTCTCGGTCTATTTTCATGTGATCCGGTAGTAGAGAATCGCTGAATAGCATATTGCACGGATCGGCGCGAACATTTCACAGTTTTAGAAATCTCTACTTGTGATTTCCCTTGCTCATACAGAAGCTGTATCTGCACACGTTTTTCTAAAGAAAGTTCGTTTTGTTTTGGCATATTGCAACGATAACACTTAAAACTTCTGAAATAAAATACAAAAGGCGCACTAGATCACTGGATGTGTTCACAACGAGCGATGGTAGCGAACTGATAAATAAATACAAAAATTGTAAAAAACACATTTTATTGCACCCAGGTGTTTTATTGCTAGCTGTGCGGCGTGGGTCATTGTTTAAACCTTTGTAGATGGCCGACAAAAGAATTCTTCAACAATAGATTTGGTTTACTCCCATACTTTCCGTGAACGAGCGAAATTTGTAAGGTGCTCAATACTTTTGGCCAAGGCTGTATATATATGATCCTGGCCGACTTCGGCCACAGCGACTTGGATCTGCCTATTGAGGACATCGCTGGTGTGCCCTCAGGTGACTGATATATATATATATGATCCTGGCCGACTTCGGCCACAGCGACTTGGATCTGCCTATTGAGGACATCGCTGGTGTGCCCTCAGGTGACTGATATATATATATATATGATCCTGGCCGACTTCGGCCACAGCGACTTGGATCTGCCTATTGAGGACATCGCTGGTGTGCCCTCAGGTGACTGATATATATATATATGATCCTGGCCGACTTCGGCCACAGCGACTTGGATCTGCCTATTGATGACATCGCTGGTGTGCCCTCAGGTGACTGATATATATATATATGATCCTGGCCGACTTCGGCCACAGCGACTTGGATCTGCCTATTGATGACATCGCTGGTGTGCCCTCAGGTGACTGATATATATATATATATGATCCTGGCCGACTTCGGCCACAGCGACTTGGATCTGCCTATTGAGGACATCGCTGGTGTGCCCTCAGGTGACTGATATAACCAATGTTTGCCGTGAAAGTGCGTCCACACTCACGGCAAGTCAGCACCCCTCCGATGTAATTATATTGGATGGCCGCGGGTGGTCGGGCCTTGAGCTCATCTCGTTTAGCATCGAGCTCCTCTTTACGTCGCCTTTCAAACGCATGACTTGGTTCTTAAATATGTCTAATTATGAAAATTGTGAATATGCGACCAAATAAAATAATACGTATAAAAGAGTGCGTTTCATGCAGCTAAACAACTTTTCAATTTTGTTGGAAACTTATTCATTTTTTACACACGCACGACTTTAATTTTGTTTGTTTGTAGATTTATTAATATATTATTATTATTTTTATTTTTTTATTTTTTTTTAGACTGCCTCGTTGGTCTAGTGGTCGCAAGCGCTACTGCTATGCATGAGGTCCTGGGTTCGATTCCCGGGTCGGGCAAAGTGATATTGGGTATTTCTATTTGGAATTTCTCAGTAGCAGCCCGGAGTCTGGATTTGTGCCCGGTAGATGGCAATAGGCTCGCCCCCTATTACATGGGACTTAAAGATAACTGGCGAAATGTGGGTGTACTGTAGGTGCAACTCTGCCTAACCCTTCAGGGAAAGAGGGCGTGATGTTATGTTATTTATTTATTCATTCTTTTTACCTTATAAAATAATATTTTAATCATTTTTTAAAAAAGATATAAAAAACATTTAAAAATATAAAAAAAAATATGATCTGCCGGTGTCGGGAGCAGGGTCCAAGCTACCGGTGGTTAGGGCTGCAGAGACAGGAACCTCCTCACAATACGAGCCGTGTCAAGGAGTACTGCCTTCTGAATTAGGCTCTTGATCCAACCGCCTAACGACAGCCTCGAGAGATGTTGGTCGAGGCTTTCGGCCATCAGGCCATTGGCCGTTACGACAATCGGCACAATCACCACTATATCAGGCTTATTGGCGACAATAGTCCTGTCAGTGATGATAGACCGATCCCAGTACAACGTGACAAGGTCATTTTCGAGAACTGGGTCGGGCACATACTAGTAATACGGTACCTCAGAGTCCACAAGTTTATATTTCAAAGCAAGTTGCTGGTGAATAATCCTGGCCACTTGGTTATGCCTGTGCAAGTACTCGCCGTTAGCCTGACGAGAACAACCAGAGATAATATGTCTGATGGACTCACCCGGACGGTGGCATGCCCGACACACGTCAACCGTCCCGTCCTTCATAATATGTCTCCGGTAGTTATTCGTCAAAATAACTTCGTCCATAATTGCACAAACAAAACCTTCAGTTTCCCCAAAGAGGTCACCGAAACGTAGCCAGGATACGGACGCTAAGAAATCTACACCGGGCTCGTGTAGAGCCCGATGGAAGCGTCCGTGAAGCTCCTTGCTTTGCCATACCTGTTTGCGGTCATCGGTAGTAAGTACCACAGGTTTGCGCCAGTTCTCTTTAGCCATGGAGAGCGGGGTGGCCACTTCAGCGTTTAAAAAATATTCCCTGAGATTGCACACCTCGCGATTGTGGAGGATCTTCGCATTTAAAAAGCCTCGATCCCCGCACTTCCGCGGAATGTACAATCTCATCACCAATGATCGTGGGTGCTGCCTCCGGCTTGCGGTCAGCAGCGTACGGACCCTCCTGTCCAAGGCGTCGAGTTCAGTCTACTTATAGTGTCATGTGCTAGCACAGTTGTAGCGTACGGACCCTCCTATCCAAGGCGTCGAGTTCAGTCTACTTATAGTGTCATGTGCTAGCACAGTTGTAGCGTACGGACCCTCCTATCCAAGGCGTCCAGTTCAGTCTACTTATAGTGTCATGTGCTAGCACAGTTGTAGCGTACGGACCCTCCTATCCAAGGCGTCGAGTTCAGTCTACTTATAGTGTCATGTGCTAGCACAGTTGTAGCGTACGGACCCTCCTATCCAAGGCGTCGAGTTCAGTCTACTTATAGTGTCATGTGCTAGCACAGTTGTAGCGTACGGACCCTCCTATCCAAGGCGTCCAGTTCAGTCTACTTATAGTGTCATGTGCTAGCACAGTTGTAGCGTACGGACCCTCCTATCCAAGGCGTCGAGTTCAGTCTACTTATAGTGTCATGTGCTAGCACAGTTGTAGCGTACGGACCCTCCTATCCAAGGCGTCGAGTTCAGTCTACTTATAGTGTCATGTGCTAGCACAGTTGTAGCTGCTCACTTGGATAAAAAGAGTCACTCACTCTTTTTATTTTGATATGCTAGCACACACCATAGATAAGCTACACAAAACATTTTTGTAAGTCTGTTTACGATCCTAAGCAAGGGAGTTAAGCTCTATGTTTAATTGCCGTATTTTGCTTTCGTTTGACGACGTTACGTAACCATTCTCATTTCTCTTTCCCTCATCATCACTCGTGCGAGCTGTGTGACGCGTTTAACCGATTAGTCACCGCATGTGCCTACTCTAATGCGTATGAGTGCCGTGTCGCCACTACACACCACACTCGCGACTCGCACGGTGAGTCCCGCGACACACTCACAGCACTGACAGCACGTGTACTCACAGGCCACCGCAGCTTCGCGGCCTCGCCTCATTCGTGGTAGCACAGTGTGCTAGCACACTTTGTAAAAAGAGTGCCTCGCACGATCCTCATTTTAAAAGAGTGTGCTACCCATCTCTAGTTCAGTCTGAGTCCATTTGAGTATGCCGAAGAAGTACATCAAAACCGGCATGACCCAACCGTTGAAGGCGCTCACCTTGTTTCCGCCTGAGAGAAGACTAGTTAATACCTTCTTCAGGCGACCAAAGAAGCGCTCCCTCAACGATTGCTATGAGCATGTTACTGACATGAGTCAGTAACATTGATTCCTAACGCTTCCGACATACCCAAGTACTTATAGCTTTCGGATGAGCAGAAGGGTCTAAAGTGTATGAAATACGAGTATAGAGGCATGAGGAACAGGGTGTAAAGTTCACTCATCCTCCATAGAAAAGGGAGGATCCTCCGACCAGACGGGTGTTGTGTCTGGTGGGCTACTGCCCGACGGTTGATGTCGGGATGTTGTCTATATGTTAGTCGCGCGGTAAACTCCGTTTGCGCGATGCAGGATTTTGCGTGACGTCAGTGTGACGCGTTCAATTGTGGCGATGTAGATATTGACACCACACGAGAGTTGAATTCCCTCGGATTCCATAACTTCCCCTCGCTTTACATGCATGACTGCACCTTTGTCCACACCAAATTCCATCCTGATCCTGATGGCGCTACTGAACGTTTCAGTTACCTTCAGTAGCTCCATCAGTCGCAATCAGTTGGGGGCAAAGAGTTTCAGGTCGTCCATCCGGCCAGCGGGGCCATTGCGTTACATACTTGTACTATGAATCGGTTTCGTTTTGACAGTTCAACAACATTCATTGCGCTATAAACATGTAATCGGTCTATAATTCTTGGGTTCCGCGGGACTACCTGACTTATGGAGCAGGTGGGTAACGCCTGTTGTTAGAAACTGTGGTAGCGTCGCAGGCTGACTGACTGACTGTGGATGACTGGAATTGAGATGCCAGGCGAGTATGTGCAAAAGTTGTCCCGGTGATTTCCAATTCGGTAACGTACGGACTGCGCTGGCTACGTCTAATGGCGTAATAAAGACTGCTTCCATTTCTGGTATCGTCCCACACACTCGCTCGACGTCCTGCATCCAGTCAGCCTCAGCGTGACACGAGCGCCGAGTAGATGCCGCTCCAGACAGTACTCGAGGTGGCATCATCGGGACGGCACACGTCCGCCACATTTTGTTCAGGTCGCTCCCACCTCTCATCGCTCTGCAACATCCGATTCTGCGTGTATCGATCAACCCGCCGCTTATACCACCGAATACGGCTCGCCCATGCACAAACTTTCTGCTGCAGGAAGTCGATGCGCTCTGTGACACGGGACGTGTATTCGGAAAGACCGATTCCAGTCCCCGAGAATGCCCGCCTTACAAAGCGCATCACTCGTGGTCATGTATTGCCCTCCCTAAAGCAGGACAGTTTGCCGATGAGTACCCTGGTCCCATCGATACGACGCTTGATCCGGTACTGCCAAGCTGGTACGGCCGGTTTTGATCGAGTAGCTCCGTCACAGCTTGGAAACTTGACGTTAGCTAAATGACATGCCGCAACAGTCGTGCAATACAAGATCGAGTGTGTGTCAACAAGATCCTCGCGGCTTTCGAAGAAATTCTTAAGCTTAAGTCCAAGGCACACACCAGCGCCCTATTTTTAGATAGATTGATAAATGTCCTTCTACAAAGATATAAAACAGCGACCTTCGTCCTCGTCGCCGCGTCTCCTTGTGATAGATAGATAGATAGATAGATAAATGTCCTTCTACAAAGATATAAAATAGCGACCTTCGTCCTCGTCGCTACGTCTCCTTGTGATAGATAGATAGATAGATAAATGTCCTTCTACAAAGATATAAAATAGCGACCTTCGTCCTCGTCGCTACGTCTCCTTGTGATAGATAGATAGATAAATGTCCTTCTACAAAGATATAAAATAGCGACCTTCGTCCTCGTCGCTACGTCTCCTTGTGATAGATAGATAGATAGATAAATGTCCTTCTACAAAGATATAAAATAGCGACCTTCGTCCTCGTCGCTACGTCACCTTGTGATAGATAGATAGATAAATGTCCTTCTACAAAGATATAAAATAGCGACCTTCGTCCTCGTCGCTACGTCTCCTTGTGATAGATAGATAGATAGATAAATGTCCTTCTACAAAGATATAAAATAGCGACCTTCGTCCTCGTCGCTACGTCTCCTTGTGATAGATAGATAGATAGATAAATGTCGTTCTACAAAGATATAAAATAGCGACCTTCGTCCTCGTCGCTACGTCTCCTTGTGATAGATAGATAGATAGATAAATGTCCTTCTACAAAGATATAAAATAGCGACCTTCGTCCTCGTCGCTACGTCTCCTTGTTATAGATAGATAGATAGATAAATGTCCTTCTACAAAGATATAAAATAGCGACCTTCGTCCTCGTCGCTACGTCTCCTTGTTATAGATAGATAGATAGATAAATGTCCTTCTACAAAGATATAAAATAGCGACCTTCGTCCTCGTCGCTACGTCTCCTTGTGATAGATAGATAGATCGATAAATGTCCTTCTACAAAGATATAAAATAGCGACCTTCGTCCTCGTCGCTACGTCTCCTTGTGATAGATAGATAGATAGATAAATGTCCTTCTACAAAGATATAAAATAGCGACCTTCGTCCTCATCGCTACGTCTCCTTGTGATAGATAGATAGATAGATAAATGTCCTTCTACAAAGATATAAGATAGCGACCTTCGTCCTCGTCGCTACGTCTTCTTGTGATAGATAGATAGATAGATCGATAAATGTCCTTCTACAAAGATATAAAATAGCTACCTTCGTCCTCGTCGCTACGTCTCCTTGTGATAGATAGATAGATAAATGTCCTTCTACAAAGATATAAAATAGCGACCTTCGTCCTCATCGCTACGTCTCCTTGTGATAGATAGATAGATAGATAGATAAATGTCCTTCTACAAAGATATAAAATAGCGACCTTCGTCCTCATCGCTACGTCTCTTTGTGATAGATAGATAAATAAATGTCCTTCTATAAAGATATAAAATAGCGACCTTCGTCCTCGTCGCTACGTCACCTTGTGATAGATAGATAGATAAATGTCCTTCTACAAAGATATAAAATAGCGACCTTCGTCCTCGTCGCTACGTCTCCTTGTGATAGATAGATAGATAGATAAATGTCCTTCTACAAAGATATAAAATAGCGACCTTCGTCCTCGTCGCTACGTCTCCTTGTGATAGATAGATAGATAGATAAATGTCCTTCTACAAAGATATAAAATAGCTACCTTCGTCCTTGTCGCTACGTCTCCTTGTGATAGATAGATAGATAAATGTCCTTCTACAAAGATATAAAATAGCGACCTTCGTCCTCATCGCTACGTCTCTTTGTGATAGATAGATAAATAAATGTCCTTCTACAAAGATATAAAATAGCGACCTTCGTCCTCATCGCTACGTCTCCTTGTGATAGATAGATAGATAGATAGATAAATGTCCTTCTACAAAGATATAAAATAGCAACCTTCGTCCTCGTCGCTACGTCTCCTTGTGATAGATAGATAGATAAATGTCCTTCTACAAAGATATAAAATAGCGACCTTCGTCCTCGTCGCTACGTCTCCTTGTGATAGATAGATAGATAGATAAATGTCCTTCTACAAAGATATAAAATAGCTACCTTCGTCCTTGTCGCTACGTCTCCTTGTGATAGATAGATAGATAGATAAATGTCCTTCTACAAAGATATAAAATAGCGACCTTCGTCCTCGTCGCTACGTCTCCTTGTGATAGATAGATAGATAGATAAATGTCCTTCTACAAAGATATAAAATAGCGACCTTCGTCCTCGTCGCTACGTCTCCTTGTGATAGATAGATAGATCGATAAATGTCCTTCTACAAAGATATAAAATAGCGACCTTCGTCCTCGTCGCTACGTCTCCTTGTGATAGATAGATAGATAAATGTCCTTCTACAAAGATATAAAATAGCGACCTTCGTCCTCATCACTACGTCTCCTTGTGATAGATAGATAGATAGATAGATAAATGTCCTTCTACAAAGATATAAAATAGCGACCTTCGTCCTCGTCGCTACGTCTCCTTGTGATAGATAGATAGATAAATGTCCTTCTACAAAGATATAAAATAGCGACCTTCGTCCTCATCACTACGTCTCCTTGTGATAGATAGATAGATAAATGTCCTTCTACAAAGATATAAAATAGCGACCTTCGTCCTCGTCGCTACGTCTTCTTGTGATAGATAGATAGATAAATGTCCTTCTACAAAGATATAAAATAGCGACCTTCGTCCTCGTCGCTACGTCTCCTTGTGATAGATAGATAGATAAATGTCCTTCTACAAAGATATAAAATAGCGACCTTCGTCCTCGTCGCTACGTCTCCTTGTGATAGATAGATCGATAAATGTCCTTCTACAAAGAAATAAAGTAGCGACCTTCGTCCTCGTCGCTACGTCTCCTTGTGATAGATAGATAGATAGATAAATGTCCTTCTACAAAGATATAAAATAGCGACCTTCGTCCTCGTCGCTACGTCTCCTTGTGATAGATAGATAGATAGATAAATGTCCTTCTACAAAGATATAAAATAGCGACCTTCGTCCTCGTCGCTACGTCTCCTTGTGATAGATAGATAGATAGATAAATGTCCTTCTACAAAGATATAAAATAGCGACCTTCGTCCTCGTCGCTACGTCTCCTTGTGATAGATAGATAGATAGATAAATGTCCTTCTACAAAGATATAAAATAGCGACCTTCGTCCTCGTCGCTACGTCTCCTTGTTATAGATAGATAGATAGATAAATGTCCTTCTACAAAGATATAAAATAGCGACCTTCGTCCTCGTCGCTACGTCTCCTTGTGATAGATAGATAGATAGATAAATGTCCTTCTACAAAAATATAAAGTAGCGACCTTCGTCCTCGTCGCTACGTCTCCTTGTGATAGATAGATAGATAGATAGATAAATGTCCTTCTACAAAGATATAAAATAGCGACCTTCGTCCTCGTCGCTACGTCTCCTTGTGATAGATAGATAGATAGATAAATGTCCTTCTACAAAGATATAAAGTAGCGACCTTCGTCCTCGTCGCTACGTCTCCTTGTTATAGATAGATAGATAGATAAATGTCCTTCTACAAAGATATAAAATAGCGACCTTCGTCCTCGTCGCTACGTCTCCTTGTGATAGATAGATAGATAGATAAATGTCCTTCTACAAAGATATAAAATAGCGACCTTCGTCCTCGTCGCTACGTCTCCTTGTTATAGATAGATAGATAGATAAATGTCCTTCTACAAAGATATAAAATAGCGACCTTCGTCCTCGTCGCTACGTCTCCTTGTGATAGATAGATAGATAGATAAATGTCCTTCTACAAAGATATAAAATAGCGACCTTCGTCCTCGTCGCTACGTCTCCTTGTGATAGATAGATAGATAGATAAATGTCCTTCTACAAAGATATAAAATAGCGACCTTCGTCCTCGTCGCTACGTCTCCTTGTTATAGATAGATAGATAGATAAATGTCCTTCTACAAAGATATAAAATAGCGACCTTCGTCCTCGTCGCTACGTCTCCTTGTGATAGATAGATAGATAGATAAATGTCCTTCTACAAAAATATAAAGTAGCGACCTTCGTCCTCGTCGCTACGTCTCCTTGTGATAGATAGATAGATAGATAGATAAATGTCCTTCTACAAAGATATAAAATAGCGACCTTCGTCCTCGTCGCTACGTCTCCTTGTGATAGATAGATAGATAGATAAATGTCCTTCTACAAAGATATAAAGTAGCGACCTTCGTCCTCGTCGCTACGTCTCCTTGTTATAGATAGATAGATCGATAAATGTCCTTCTACAAAGATATAAAATAGCGACCTTCGTCCTCGTCGCTACGTCTCCTTGTGATAGATAGATAGATAAATGTCCTTCTACAAAGATATAAAATAGCGACCTTCGTCCTCATCACTACGTCTCCTTGTGATAGATAGATAGATAGATAGATAAATGTCCTTCTACAAAGATATAAAATAGCGACCTTCGTCCTCGTCGCTACGTCTCCTTGTGATAGATAGATAGATAGATAAATGTCCTTCTACAAAGATATAAAATAGCGACCTTCGTCCTCGTCGCTACGTCTCCTTGTGATAGATAGATAGATAGATAAATGTCCTTCTACAAAGATATAAAATAGCGACCTTCGTCCTCGTCGCTACGTCTCCTTGTTATAGATAGATAGATAGATAAATGTCCTTCTACAAAGATATAAAATAGCGACCTTCGTCCTCATCACTACGTCTCCTTGTGATAGATAGATAGATAGATAGATAAATGTCCTTCTACAAAGATATAAAATAGCGACCTTCGTCCTCGTCGCTACGTCTCCTTGTGATAGATAGATAGATAAATGTCCTTCTACAAAGATATAAAATAGCGACCTTCGTCCTCATCACTACGTCTCCTTGTGATAGATAGATAGATAAATGTCCTTCTACAAAGATATAAAATAGCGACCTTCGTCCTCGTCGCTACGTCTTCTTGTGATAGATAGATAGATAAATGTCCTTCTACAAAGATATAAAATAGCGACCTTCGTCCTCGTCGCTACGTCTCCTTGTGATAGATAGATAGATAAATGTCCTTCTACAAAGATATAAAATAGCGACCTTCGTCCTCGTCGCTACGTCTCCTTGTGATAGATAGATCGATAAATGTCCTTCTACAAAGAAATAAAGTAGCGACCTTCGTCCTCGTCGCTACGTCTCCTTGTGATAGATAGATAGATAGATAAATGTCCTTCTACAAAGATATAAAATAGCGACCTTCGTCCTCGTCGCTACGTCTCCTTGTGATAGATAGATAGATAGATAAATGTCCTTCTACAAAGATATAAAATAGCGACCTTCGTCCTCGTCGCTACGTCTCCTTGTGATAGATAGATAGATAGATAAATGTCCTTCTACAAAGATATAAAATAGCGACCTTCGTCCTCGTCGCTACGTCTCCTTGTGATAGATAGATAGATAGATAAATGTCCTTCTACAAAGATATAAAATAGCGACCTTCGTCCTCGTCGCTACGTCTCCTTGTGATAGATAGATAGATAGATAAATGTCCTTCTACAAAAATATAAAGTAGCGACCTTCGTCCTCGTCGCTACGTCTCCTTGTGATAGATAGATAGATAGATAGATAAATGTCCTTCTACAAAGATATAAAATAGCGACCTTCGTCCTCGTCGCTACGTCTCCTTGTGATAGATAGATAGATAGATAAATGTCCTTCTACAAAGATATAAAGTAGCGACCTTCGTCCTCGTCGCTACGTCTCCTTGTTATAGATAGATAGATAGATAAATGTCCTTCTACAAAGATATAAAATAGCGACCTTCGTCCTCGTCGCTACGTCTCCTTGTGATAGATAGATAGATAGATAAATGTCCTTCTACAAAGATATAAAATAGCGACCTTCGTCCTCGTCGCTACGTCTCCTTGTTATAGATAGATAGATAGATAAATGTCCTTCTACAAAGATATAAAATAGCGACCTTCGTCCTCGTCGCTACGTCTCCTTGTGATAGATAGATAGATAGATAAATGTCCTTCTACAAAGATATAAAATAGCGACCTTCGTCCTCGTCGCTACGTCTCCTTGTGATAGATAGATAGATAGATAAATGTCCTTCTACAAAGATATAAAATAGCGACCTTCGTCCTCGTCGCTACGTCTCCTTGTTATAGATAGATAGATAGATAAATGTCCTTCTACAAAGATATAAAATAGCGACCTTCGTCCTCGTCGCTACGTCTCCTTGTGATAGATAGATAGATAGATAAATGTCCTTCTACAAAAATATAAAGTAGCGACCTTCGTCCTCGTCGCTACGTCTCCTTGTGATAGATAGATAGATAGATAGATAAATGTCCTTCTACAAAGATATAAAATAGCGACCTTCGTCCTCGTCGCTACGTCTCCTTGTGATAGATAGATAGATAGATAAATGTCCTTCTACAAAGATATAAAGTAGCGACCTTCGTCCTCGTCGCTACGTCTCCTTGTTATAGATAGATAGATAGATAAATGTCCTTCTACAAAGATATAAAATAGCGACCTTCGTCCTCGTCGCTACGTCTCCTTGTGATAGATAGATCGATAAATGTCCTTCTACAAAGATATAAAATAGCGACCTTCGTCCTCGTCGCTACGTCTCCTTGTGATAGATAGATAGATAGATAAATGTCCTTCTACAAAAATATAAAGTAGCGACCTTCGTCCTCGTCGCTACGTCTCCTTGTGATAGATAGATAGATAGATAGATAAATGTCCTTCTACAAAGATATAAAATAGCGACCTTCGTCCTCGTCGCTACGTCTCCTTGTTATAGATAGATAGATAGATAAATGTCCTTCTACAAAGATATAAAATAGCGACCTTCGTCCTCGTCGCTACGTCTCCTTGTGATAGATAGATAGATAGATAAATGTCCTTCTACAAAAATATAAAGTAGCGACCTTCGTCCTCGTCGCTACGTCTCCTTGTGATAGATAGATAGATAGATAGATAAATGTCCTTCTACAAAGATATAAAATAGCGACCTTCGTCCTCGTCGCTACGTCTCCTTGTGATAGATAGATAGATAAATGTCCTTCTACAAAGATATAAAATAGCGACCTTCGTCCTCATCACTACGTCTCCTTGTGATAGATAGATAGATAAATGTCCTTCTACAAAGATATAAAATAGCGACCTTCGTCCTCGTCGCTACGTCTTCTTGTGATAGATAGATAGATAAATGTCCTTCTACAAAGATATAAAATAGCGACCTTCGTCCTCGTCGCTACGTCTCCTTGTGATAGATAGATAGATAAATGTCCTTCTACAAAGATATAAAATAGCGACCTTCGTCCTCGTCGCTACGTCTCCTTGTGATAGATAGATCGATAAATGTCCTTCTACAAAGAAATAAAGTAGCGACCTTCGTCCTCGTCGCTACGTCTCCTTGTGATAGATAGATAGATAGATAAATGTCCTTCTACAAAGATATAAAATAGCGACCTTCGTCCTCGTCGCTACGTCTCCTTGTGATAGATAGATAGATAGATAAATGTCCTTCTACAAAGATATAAAATAGCGACCTTCGTCCTCGTCGCTACGTCTCCTTGTGATAGATAGATAGATAGATAAATGTCCTTCTACAAAGATATAAAATAGCGACCTTCGTCCTCGTCGCTACGTCTCCTTGTGATAGATAGATAGATAGATAAATGTCCTTCTACAAAGATATAAAATAGCGACCTTCGTCCTCGTCGCTACGTCTCCTTGTTATAGATAGATAGATAGATAAATGTCCTTCTACAAAGATATAAAATAGCGACCTTCGTCCTCGTCGCTACGTCTCCTTGTGATAGATAGATAGATAGATAAATGTCCTTCTACAAAAATATAAAGTAGCGACCTTCGTCCTCGTCGCTACGTCTCCTTGTGATAGATAGATAGATAGATAGATAAATGTCCTTCTACAAAGATATAAAATAGCGACCTTCGTCCTCGTCGCTACGTCTCCTTGTGATAGATAGATAGATAGATAAATGTCCTTCTACAAAGATATAAAGTAGCGACCTTCGTCCTCGTCGCTACGTCTCCTTGTTATAGATAGATAGATAGATAAATGTCCTTCTACAAAGATATAAAATAGCGACCTTCGTCCTCGTCGCTACGTCTCCTTGTGATAGATAGATAGATAGATAAATGTCCTTCTACAAAGATATAAAATAGCGACCTTCGTCCTCGTCGCTACGTCTCCTTGTTATAGATAGATAGATAGATAAATGTCCTTCTACAAAGATATAAAATAGCGACCTTCGTCCTCGTCGCTACGTCTCCTTGTGATAGATAGATAGATAGATAAATGTCCTTCTACAAAGATATAAAATAGCGACCTTCGTCCTCGTCGCTACGTCTCCTTGTGATAGATAGATAGATAGATAAATGTCCTTCTACAAAGATATAAAATAGCGACCTTCGTCCTCGTCGCTACGTCTCCTTGTTATAGATAGATAGATAGATAAATGTCCTTCTACAAAGATATAAAATAGCGACCTTCGTCCTCGTCGCTACGTCTCCTTGTGATAGATAGATAGATAGATAAATGTCCTTCTACAAAAATATAAAGTAGCGACCTTCGTCCTCGTCGCTACGTCTCCTTGTGATAGATAGATAGATAGATAGATAAATGTCCTTCTACAAAGATATAAAATAGCGACCTTCGTCCTCGTCGCTACGTCTCCTTGTGATAGATAGATAGATAGATAAATGTCCTTCTACAAAGATATAAAGTAGCGACCTTCGTCCTCGTCGCTACGTCTCCTTGTTATAGATAGATAGATAGATAAATGTCCTTCTACAAAGATATAAAATAGCGACCTTCGTCCTCGTCGCTACGTCTCCTTGTGATAGATAGATCGATAAATGTCCTTCTACAAAGATATAAAGTAGCGACCTTCGTCCTCGTCGCTACGTCTCCTTATTATAGATAGGTAGATAGATAAATGTCCTTCTGCAAAGATATAAAATAGCGACCTTTGTCCTCATCGCTACGTCTCCTTGTGATAGATAGATAGATAGATAAATGTCCTTCTACAAAGATATAAAATAGCGACCTTCGTCCTCGTCGCTACGTCTCCTTGTGATAGATAGATAGATAGATAAATGTCCTTCTACAAAGATATAAAATAGCGACCTTCGTCCTCGTCGCTACGTCTCCTTGTGATAGATAGATAGATAGATAAATGTCCTTCTACAAAGATATAAAATAGCGACCTTCGTCCTCGTCGCTACGTCTCCTTGTGATAGATAGATAGATAGATAAATGTCCTTCTACAAAGATATAAAATAGCGACCTTCGTCCTCGTCGCTACGTCTCCTTGTGATAGATAGATAGATAGATAAATGTCCTTCTACAAAGATATAAAATAGCGACCTTCGTCCTCGTCGCTACGTCTCCTTGTGATAGATAGATAGATAGATAAATGTCCTTCTACAAAGATATAAAATAGCGACCTTCGTCCTCGTCGAAGAAATTAAAGAGTATTTGTATGTCCGGGTCCAGTTTTAATGACAAAATTGAATTTGTAATTAGATTTATTTTTGAAGAATTTACACGGGTTATTGTTAGAATACTTATTTAAAGATGTAGATATTTTGGGAAATCTGTTGAAACTATTTAAAAATGGCTAGCTGTGGAAGGGATTTTGTAATAAATTTTATGCAATGGAATGCACAGAGCTTAAGACCTAAATTAGAAGAGTTTAAACTTATATTATCTCAAGAAAAAGTACATGTTGTTCTAATATCCGAAACCTGGTTAAAGCCTGACTCAGTACTTAACATACATAAGTGGATATAATAAGTTTAGACACGACAGAGATGATTCTTACGGAGGTGTTTCCATTATCACACATCATTCAATTAAAGTACAGGAGATTCCGGTAAGTGCGAATAACCCTGGTATTGAAATTATATGTATTAGGTTAATAAATTGTGGCAATATTGAATACATTATACTGGTTGATTGTCCAAGTTCGGTACATACATCACAGAGTGACTGGGATATTCTATTCTCTAAGTTTCATAAAAAATGTCTGATAGTTGGAGATTTTAATGCTCATCATACTAACTGGTCGAACAAGACTGATTGCAGAGGCAAACAAGTTTAATGCTCATCACACTAACTGGTCGAACAAGACTGATTGCAGAGGCAAACAAGTTTAATGCTCATCACACTAACTGGTCGAACAAGACTGATTGCAGAGGCAAACAAGTTTAATGCTCATCATACTAACTGGTCGAACAAGACTGATTGCAGAGGCAAACAAGTTTAATGCTCATCAGACTAACTGGTCGAACAAGACTGATTGCAGAGGCAAACAAGTTTAATGCTCATCATACTAACTGGTCGAACAAGACTGATTGCAGAGGCAAACAAGTTTAATGCTCATCATACTAACTGGTCGAACAAGACTGATTGCAGAGGCAAACAAGTTTAATGCTCATCACACTAACTGGTCGAACAAGACTGATTGCAGAGGCAAACAAGTTTAATGCTCATCACACTAACTGGTCGAACAAGACTGATTGCAGAGGCAAACAAGTTTAATGCTCATCACACTAACTGGTCGAACAAGACTGATTGCAGAGGCAAACAAGTTTAATGCTCATCACACTAACTGGTCGAACAAGACTGATTGCAGAGGCAAACAAGTTTAATGCTCATCACACTAACTGGTCGAACAAGACTGATTGCAGAGGCAAACAAGTTTAATGCTCATCACACTAACTGGTCGAACAAGACTGATTGCAGAGGCAAACAAGTTTACGAATCAGCTTTAGAATTTGGATTTATGTCCCTTAATAATTGTCAGTCTACTCGATCTAGACTCGTTAATAATTATCTACAGGAGTCGTCTCCCGACGTCTCAGTTTCATCGGCAGATATTGCAATATGCTTTGAATGGTCAGTCATTAGTGAAAACCTGGGAAGCGACCATCTATTTATTAAAATAAAATTTCGATACTTTGATGAAATTTGTATTTCTAAAACACGAAATTATAAATTAGCTGACTGGAACTCTTATAAAAGACGTATAAGTGAATATTTATCATGTCCTGCGGAAATAATGAATGTTCAAGACCTATATAATTCCTTTATCTATCATATTAATAAAGCCGCCGATGAAAGTATACCAACTAAAAAGTATTGTCATAATAAAATAAAAAAATAAATAAATAAAATAAATAGTGTTTTATTACAGGCGAAACAAAAACCCATATACAAAAAAAAAATTGTATTGAATTAAAACATGGGGGTATGTAAAGGTACCGATACTCTTCAAAACAATAAGTCTATTGTCAATTTTTTTTGTCGTCATTTTTTGTTCTCACTTAGGTGAACAGAAATCCAGTGCTAAAGGGCTTGCTAGGTTACACGAGACAACCCTCAAAATGCTGTTACTGGAGCGTCTCAAACTCTGCCAAAAAGACGCGACCCTCGACCTCATGATGGCGTAAAAATCCGGGACCCTCGCTTCAGCAAACATGCTCGAGGCACTGCAGTACCTTGGCAGTTTCATAAGGGTAATAATCCTAACAGTAATTTTAGACCAAAGAGTTATTGGTCTCAGTCCATTTCAAAATTAGTTGGTGAACGAAGGCTAGCTTTGGCAAATTTTCGGAAAAACCCCACTCCGAGTAATTTAAATATACTTGTAGAAAAGACGTTACATGCCAAGAGTGCTATTTGTAAAGCAACATTTCAAGACTGGCAAACATTTTGTAATAGTGTGGATCATACACTGTCGGCCTCTAATATGTGGAGTAAAATGCGTTGGATGAAGGGCTACAAAAGGTGTAAGGTTGACATTGGTCAAAAAGCGAAAACAGAATGATTGCATTCTCTTACTCCTGATTTTGTTGCGTCGTTGCCGCCATCCTTTTCTTCTTTTAACGAGTTATTAGAGTCAGAGTTCAATATAAATGAAATGCGTGGTTGTTATAAAAAGAAAGACACAGCTCCAGGTGAAGAAATGATCACATATTCAATGATTTCACACTTACCCGTGGTTGGAGAATTACATTCACTACAGTTATTTAACCTCATACTCAAATCTGGTGATCTCCCATACCAATGGCGTGACGTTAAAGTCTTGGCCATTCCCAAGCCAAGTGGTTCTTCGAATTCCAGCTCTAAACTTAGACCTGTATCCTTGATATCTTGCATCTGTAAGATTTTTCATGCGATGATTGCAAAGAGAATCGAATGGTTCGTTGAAAAGTATAAGATCTTATCACCATTTACTACTGGCTTTCGGAGAGGTCAATCTTGTTTGGATTGTTTAGCACGTTTGGTAACTCAAATTCAAATTGGTTTTTCTAAGAACCTTCCCACTCTTGCCTGTTTTTTAGACATCGAAAGTGCATATAATAGTGTTTTGATTAATAAATTGGTATCTATTCTTGACGATTTGAATGTAGGTAAAACTATACATATGTCAGTATATATGGAATTTTCTAAGTGAAAGGCATCTTAGAATCGCGAGTGATTCAGTGGAAGATACTGATGTAGTGGTCAGATTTGCGAGGAACGGTTTAGCTCAGGGTGATCCTTTATCTCCGCTTCTTTTTAATATAGCCACTTATAAAATTTGTAAAGGCATTGCTATTAATATATGTATATGCCAATATGCGGACGATTTCGTGGTGTACACAACGGGTAAAAACATTTGAGAGTGTGGAGAAAATTCAAAATTCTTTAGATTTATTTACTAAAATACTGGAAGAGTTGGGATTGGGACTATCTGTGAATAAATCAAAGTATTGTATTTTTAGCAGAGGTCGAAGACAACCACAAATAAACCTGAAAGTAAACAATATCCCCCTTACTTAACTGGTGTAGACACTTGTAAGTATTTACTGGTGTAGACACTTGTAAGTATTTACTGGTGTAGACACTTGTAAGTATTTACTGGTGTAGACACTTGTAAGTATTTACTGGTGTAGACACTTGTAAGTATTTACTGGTGTAGACACTTGTAAGTATTTGGGAATTTGGCTTGACAAATCTTTACGCTGGAGCAAGCATATTAACGAGATTGTTGAAAAGAGTCTTAAATACATTAACATACTCAAAGTGCTAGCAAGTTCCTCATGGGGGTGCATCAAAGCCATTTACGAAGAATATATAGGGTGACTGGTAATTAGTGACCGATACTTAAACACTTGATTGTACTCATGATAACAAACAACTTTTACTATGGGACCAAACCTGAAATCGTGAAAAAAAATCAGCTGCTCCCTACATTTATGCTCGCATAATTCGTTAAAATGTAGGGAGCAGCTGATTTTTTTTCACGACTTCAGGTTTGGTCCCATAGTAAAAGTTGTTTGTTATCATGAGTACAATCATGTGTATAAGTATCGGTCACTAATTACCAGTCATCCTATATATAGCCGTTGTTAGGAGTAGATTATATTACAGATCTTTTCTTTACAACAGTAGTGCTAAAACCCACCGATACAAAGTAGATAAAGTACAGAACAGGCTCTTAGAATAGTAGGCGGATTCATTAGGAGTACTCCGATTCAGGTTATGGAAAGCGAGCTCTGTATTTAAGAAGAAAATGGTTAGCATATAAGTTTGTTCTAAAATCCCTCTCCACAACCAGTAATGTAACAAACAAACTATTAGCTGAACTAGGAAGTTTTGAACAAATCGGATATTGGGCAAATAAGGACATGCCATTATTAAGTATGACATATAAAGAAGTCACAGGTGAAACTATAGATCAATCATCTCTGGACATGTTCAGTTTAAGTACATGGGTTACTAAACTTAATATGAAACTATAGATCAATCATCTCTGGACATGTTCAGTTTAAGTACATGGGTTACTAAACTTAATATGAAACTATAGATCAATCATCTCTGGACATGTTCAGTTTAAGTACATGGGTTACTAAACTTAATATGAAACTATAGATCAATCATCTCTGGACATGTTCAGTTTAAGTACATGGGTTACTAAACTTAATATGAAACTATAGATCAATCATCTCTGGACATGTTCAGTTTAAGTACATGGGTTACTAAACTTAATATGAAACATTTAATTAGTCTAAACCTAGACGTAATCAAAATGCCAAAGAAGTCATATGAGCCGAACTATTTGTATTTTTCTACGGTTTCGGAACTACAAGATAAGTATTGTGAACATTATGTTATCTACACTGACGGTTCCAAAACTGCTGAGGGTAGAGGTGTGGCTTATTATGATCCTGTTAGACCGGAAAATAGTAAATTATTTAAAATAACCAACGCTTTGAGTATAGTCGTTGGAGCTCATTGCAATCTCAGAAGCCTTAACATATGTTGGTACCATTGCAATCTCAGAAGCCTTAACATATGTTGGTACCATTGCAATCTCAGAAGCCTTAACATATGTTGGTACCATTGCAATCTCAGAAGCCTTAACATATGTTGGTACCATTGAACTTAGAAAAATATTACATGCATAAGAAAGTATATACGGTGCTTATCAAAAAAAAACTATTTTTAAAATTTTTGTCTGTCTGTCTGTTTATTCCGGCTAATCTCCGAAACGTCTGGACCGATTTTGACGGGACTTTAACTGACAGACAGCTGATGTTACGGTGGGTAACTTAGGCTATTTTTATTTTTTTAAATAATTAGGGTTCCGCGCAAAAAAATTAAAACCCATGAAATTATGAACAAAAAGTCGGATTTGAAAAATTCTGTTTGATTTGGTAGCCGAATTCTCGAGGATGGTTATAGGCTATTTAACATCACGCTATGACTCTTAGCCCTTAGGAGCCGAGCAAAAAGAAAAAAAGTCAGAAAGAACACTAACCGAAAACGAAGTAATAGCGCGAGCGGGTGACGCAACGCGGCGGGTCGCGGGACGGGGGTGTTTTAGTAAAATGTGGCTGCTATTTTAGTATATTGTGTATCTTACGACATCCAAGCGAACGAATTCGTGGGCACAGCTAGTTCTAAATAATTAAAACTCGGTAAGTGTACACAAGGTAGGTTACATGATACAAGATTTTACTGCATTTTGCTGAACAAATACTTAACGCTGGAGAGGAGTAGTGAAACGTAATTGACAGTTTGCCCTAAGAAACACCTCTCCTGATTACTTTTATGTGGATATAATTAAATGACTCACTGCTGTTTTATTTCAATTTATAACAACACAACTTGCTGATATGCTAGATGCGGCATTTATAGGCGAGTTCTCTGCGAACTTGTGCTTCGATCCCAACATCAGCTTCCGAGTCGATCACTTCTGTTACCATTTGAGCATCACTTCCGATCTACGTACTCTCACTTGAATTGGACATGTGTTATACGATTATTTAAGTGTTCTTTTTATAAGTAAACAACGCTTAGATAGATACGTTTATCGCTGCAATTCGGGGGATAGACCAATTGGTCATCTTTAGTAACTGTCGTGTCAAACAAATAGCTGTCAACACGTTATTGGAACGCATACTTTGGCTTATTCATACAAATAGCTATCTGTAGTAAGCGATAGAACCTCCCATCAATAGATGGTGTGGCCCGGTAAGATTCCATAATCTCTTTAGATTACAACATACAGAAACAATGTGCCAATATACAACAAAGAAAAACAAGTATTTATAGAAATAGAGTGACACGATGACAAAGTTCAAATCAAATACCGAAACAAGGTGCGGCGTGCGTCTGGAGCTCGGGTCTCTTGTCTATGTATGCGATACTGAATCGTGCGTGTTAACCTGGCAGGACCCAACCCGGTGAGCAACGTGGAGCAGCTGGTGGACACGCGCAACATGACGCTGGAGTGGCCGCGGCCGGGCGGGCGCGTGGAGTGGTACTCGCTGCGCTGGTGGCCGCTGGAGCCCGGCGGGGCCGCGGGCGCCCGCAACCTGTCCGCGCCCGGCCCCGCGCGCACCGTGCGCGCCGCGCTGGACGGGCTGGAGCCGGGCCGCGGCTACAAGCTCAGCATCGCCGCGCACTCCTACAACCTCACCAGCGACCTGTTCACCATGGAGACGCGCACTCGTACGTACCGCCGCGCCGCCGATGTGAAGTTCAGCACCCTTCTTCAAACGAGGTGTTACCGAACTAATGCGACGTTAGTTTGCAAGAGCTGCCGCAGGCACAAGGCAGACCGGTACGAAGTACAGTCACGTCCTAAATATGTCGGCTGTTATTGTCTGCTCATTGCACAACAAAATCTGCTTTACTGACTCAACTTTATATTATACAGGCTGGTCCAAATAGTGAGGTCCCAAAGAAAAATCTGAATTCCTCATACACAGGGGTATTCGAAAATACCCCAAGTATGTTCCGCGACTTTTTGTAGTTTTCGAGTTACTTATTATTTTTTTTGTAATTTTTTTAGTTTTCTGCCGGTGTAGATTTAAAAATTCATCTTTTTTTGTAGTGGATATTTTTCAGTATTGTTTTGTGACATAATTGTCTTAAATGTTATTTTTATTCTTAAAATAATAAACTTACTAACATTCCTACAAGTTACTCAAAAAGGTATCGATATCAGGGATTTAAGTTGTTAGGGGATACACTCAAATTTTAATAACTCCAAAACTACAAAAAATCGCGGAACATACATACAATAACATATACAATAACACATACAATAACATATACAATAACACATACAATAACATATACAATAACATATACAATAACATATACAATAACACATACAATAACACATACAATAACATATACAATAACATATACAATAACATATACAATAACATATACAATAACATATACAATAACATATACAATAACACATACAATAACACATACAATAACATATACAATAACATATACAATAACATATACAATAACATATACAATAACATATACAATAACATATACAATAACATATACAATAACACATACAATAACATATACAATAACACATACAATAACACATACAATAACAGATACAATAACACATACAATAACACATAAAATAACATATACAATAACATATACAATAACATATACAATAACACATACAATAACATATACAATAACATATACAATAACACATACAATAACATATACAATAACATATACAATAACACATACAATAACACATACAATAACATATACAATAACATATACAATACAATAACATATACAATACAATAACATATACAATAACATATACAATACAATAACATATACAATAACATATACAATAACACATACAATAACATATACAATAACATATACAATAACACATACAATAACATATACAATAACATATACAATAACACATACAATAACATATACAATAACACATACAATAACACATACAATAACACATACAATAACACATACAATAACAGATACAATAACACATACAATAACACATAAAATAACATATACAATAACATATACAATAACATATACAATAACACATACAATAACACATACAATGACACATACAATAACATATACAATAACATATACAATAACACATACAATAACATATACAATAACATATACAATAACATATACAATAACACATACAATAACATATACAATAACATATACAATAACACATACAATAACATATACAATAACATATACAATAACATATACAATAACATATACAATAACACATACAATAACATATACAATAACATATACAATAACACATACAATAACATATACAATAACATATACAATAACATATACAATAACATATACAATAACACATACAATAACACATACAATAACATATACAATAACATATACAATAACATATACAATAACATATACAATAACATATACAATAACATATACAATAACACATACAATAACATATACAATAACATATACAATAACATATACAATAACATATACAATAACACATACAATAACACATACAATGACACATACAATGACACATACAATAACATATACAATAACATATACAATACAATAACATATACAATAACATATACAATACAATAACATATACAATAACATATACAATAACATATACAATAACATATACAATAACACATACAATAACATATACAATAACATATACAATAACATATACAATAACATATACAATAACACATACAATAACACATACAATGACACATACAATGACACATACAATAACATATACAATAACATATACAATAACACATACAATAACATATACAATAACATATACAATAACACATACAATAACACATACAATAACATATACAATAACATATACAATACAATAACATATACAATAACATATACAATACAATAACATATACAATAACATATACAATAACACATACAATAACACATACAATAACACATACAATAACACATACAATAACACATACAATAACATATACAATAACACATACAATAACATATACAATAACATATACAATAACATATACAATAACATATACAATAACATATACAATAACACATACAATAACACATACAATAACACATACAATAACACATACAATAACACATACAATAACACATACAATAACATATACAATAACATATACAATAACACATACAATAACATATACAATAACATATACAATAACATATACAATAACACATACAATAACACATACAATAACATATACAATAACATATACAATAACATATACAATAACATGTACATGGGGTATTTTCGAAAACCCCTGGGTATAGTTACCGGCACGAGTCGTGAGCACAAATTACACTTTTGCACCTTACGAATCTTATTTCCTATTACGGCAATTCATACACGGGCAGGGGCAATGAGGTTAATATAAGATCAAGTTTATTATGTACAGGTAGAAAACAGAATACAACAGCCCGCTGACGCTGGCAACAACAGTTCGTGTGCAATTTGTGCTCACTATTCGTGTCGGCAACTATATATGAGGAATTCAGATTTTTCTTTTGGACGTCACTATTTGGACCACCTTGTGTAACAATGTGACACCGACAGACTCTGACAATGTGACACTGACAGACTCTGACAATGTGACACTGACAGACTCTGACAATGTGACACTGACAGACTCTGACAATGTGACACTGACAGACTCTGACAATGTGACACTGACAGACTGTGACAATGTGACACTGACAGACTCTAACAATGAAATTTTAAAAGAATGTTTCAGGTTAATGTCTATTTTGATAACTGTTTTCAAGTAATTAATTATATAGTTTTCTATGCAATAGTCTGCTCAGTGCCGTAGCTTCAAAAGGTATTATGTATAAATCGATAAAGGAAAGAATTTAAGAACTGACGAAGATATAAAAGACTTGACTTTACGCTTCCACTGGTGCGACACTCGTGGCATATTAAGTTCTGCCGCACGAGCCCGCTCCGCGCCCAGCGCGGACGCGTCGCTCATGCTCTGCGCTCGTTGCAGGCCCTCTCATACAGTCGGAGATGACGATCGTGAACGAGCCTGGCACCGGAGACGATAACGATACCCTGTCTACCACTCTGGTGAGTACCGCAATTGCTAAGCTAGACGATAAATTAGTATTAATTAAATCTAACAGTCGAATTTAATTTAGCGTTAATAACAAGTGAAGCTAACAAAAGCGTGTTAATAACAAGTGAAGCTAACAAAAGCATGTTAATAACAAGTGAAGCTAACAAAAGCGTGTTAATAACAAGTGAAGCTAACAAAAGCGTGTTCATAACTAGTGAAGCTAACAAAAACGTGTTAATAACAAGTGAAGCTAACAAAAGCATGTTAATAACAAGTGAAGCTAACAAAAGCGTGTTAATAACAAGTGAAGCTAACAAAAGCTTGTTAATAACAAGTGAAGCTAACAAAAGCGTGTTAATAACAAGTGAAGCTAACAAAAGCTTGTTAATAACAAGTGAAGCTAACAAAAGCGTGTTAATAACAAGTGAAGCTAACAAAAGCGAGTTAAAAAAGCATTGGAGTCATATTTCTTACGAAATTAATTCAATTTCTGTCTTTTCTAGTTCTCAAACATCAGTAGGTCCGCTAGTTTTTTGATCCATATAAAAAACAGGATCGATTAAACATCAAAAAAAGTTTTTGTGTAAAATTGCTCATTTTCTTGCTGAATGCAGCTCAAAGTTTCTCGAAAAGTTAAGGACAGTCTCCTAAAACCGTTTACTGTAGGTCCATTTTTAGTAATTAAGATATATTTCTTTTACCTCAAACCTTTCTTAAATAAAATGATTAATAAAAACGTTTTGCCCAAGCACCCAAGCAAAGTTAATAAATTTTACATGGGACCAACTTCGAGGTATACCCTCCCGAATAAAACAAGAATCGTTCAAATCGGACTGCACGGTAAAAAGTTATGCGTGGTCGTACATAAAAAATATACGCCTCGACTTGAGAACCTCCTTTTTTCGTCGGTTAAAAAATCCAACATGGCGGCTTATAGCGGATGCAAAGTGTCACCGAAAATAGATATTATGCATTTATTCGGGTTAAAAAATAACATATTTTCTATAGAAAAATTACTTAAAAAGGCCTAGAAAAAGTCCGCGAGGACGTATTACATACTGGATGATTTTTTTACCGTCCCGAAATTTTTACAGGGTGTTCTAACCATAAATATGAACAACTTTCACTATGGGACCAACTCTCAAATCACGAAAAAATAATCAGCTGATTCATACATTTTGGTTGAGTAGGTATTGAACTTTTGTATAAATCAGCTGATTTCTTTTTCGTGATTTCAGAGTTGGTCCCATAGTGAAAGTTGTTCATATTCATGGTTAGAACACCCTGTAAAAATTTCGAGACGGTAAAAAAAATCATCCAGTATACATATAAGGTCTATCAAATGCTTAATTAGATTAATTCACAAATTGATAAAATATGACACAGTTGTGTGAAAAAAAATTGTTAATTTGTCTAGGGTAATTTTAATAGATAATGTTAAATCCTTATCGAAACACTTATCGAATATCGTGTTTATCGCCAGGGAAATTGTTCGTAGATAAACATTGCTTCTTACACCAAATCATTTGGATGAATATGTGTTGAATCATTTAGATTTTACGGACGTGTTTTTGATCGCGGTACACACGATGAAGACTTTCTGTGACAGACCGAAATACACGCGGGCGAAGCCGCGAGCAGAAGCTAGTATAAGTATATTTTGGTTCTTTACTCGTGCACTGATCGCATGGAGCACGAGAGACACTCACCTACTTAGTGCCTGGCAGGGACTTTATGCTCGCTATGCTACAATAAGAAGAATGGGCGAGAAACTCTACCGTTACTCTTCTTTTACAATATTTTGTTTACATTAATTATTATGTTAATTATATATATGAAGGCGATGCACCTGGAAAAAATGACTAAACTGCAATAGGTAGGTAAACTACCGTCCAAAAGTTTGGAAGCAGCAAGGTTAAATGGAATAAAACAAAACAAAGTCATTTCAATTTCAATGTACGAGTATTGATAAAAATTTAAAATATAAACAAAACTAATTTTAGCAGAACAAAAATTTTACATACAATATAAAATTCATTCAATTTTAGCTTCACCAGTGTCCTTCTTTTTCCTTTATTAGCTTCTCGCATATTCTAGGCATTCTATTAATTAATTTATTAAAATAATCTTCATCTAATTTGTTCCATTCGCTCTAATAGCTTCCACAAATGTTCTGAGCTCGTAGGAGAATGATTTTTCACCTTTCATCATGTTGTTTTTCATCGTGTCGGTATTTGCAGCGCGTGATCTACACGCGCACGCCCGAGTCGGCGTCGCGCTTCGACTCGTACCGCTTCCGGCTGGAGGGCGCGGGCTCGGCGCCGCGCTGGCTGGCGCGCGCGGCCGACGCGCCGGGGCAGAGCGTGGAGTTCGGCGCGCTGGCGCCGGGCCGGCTGTACAACGTCACCATGTGGACCGTGTCGCGCAACGTCACCTCGCACCCCGTGCAGCGCCAGGCCAGGCTCTGTAACTATACCAGCTTTTTCTTTCTCTTCGTACAGTATCACAGTTCGTGATACATTATTAAACATTACAACCTAGCCTATTCGCTAATAAGTAATTAGTTTATTACTCACCATTTAAAATTACAGTTACTCAATTAGGTACAGGTGTACAAGTAGGTATTTCACATTTTTGTGGTGATCAGGATAAGGTGCACAGAGTATTGACCCTAGCCCCTGAACTAGGCGGGAACCTGTAGCTCAGGGGATAGTGTTCAGCTATTATCATTATAATTGTTACCTTAGGACATTTGTGTGTCACTACTATAGTTCGTCTCAGTAAGTACCATTAGAGAGTGCTAGGGTTTGTTGGTGAGTTAGAAGATATGAGTTATGGATGTGGGCATGTGTGTAAATATGAGTGGTGAAATGGAAGGTGTGTGAATGATGTAGTGGTGAAGTAAGTGTGTGTGTGTGTGTGTGTGTGGTAGTTATGACTATACATGAAGGGTCATTAGTTTTTCAGTGTTTTCGTAATCCAATTGCAATAAGTACATTTCTACATTAGACTTGGCTTCAGTTCATGGCTGCTAAGTTTTATTATATTCGTTTTTTCGTTAACTTTGTTATAAATTATAGAACTTAGGACATAATGTTGTCGCTTTCCAAATGTTGTGCTGTGTGGGACTCTAGGACAAGGTGCTGGATTTCTGCGTTTACCAGTATCAACAGGCGGGAGGACTGCTCGATGTCTTCTCATAGTGGATGCGAGTACAACAAGCTGTCGAAAGGTTAGCTCCTGACATTCTGAGTACAGTTGTCTAGTTACCGGTATCAACAGGCGGGAGGACTGCTCGATGTCTCCTCATAGTGGATGCGAGTACAAACAGCTGTCGAATGGTTAGCTCCTGACATTCTGAGTACAGTTGTCTAGTTACCAGTATCAACAGGCGGGAGGACTGCTCGATGTCTCCTCATAGTGGATGCGAGTACAAACAGCTGTCGAATGGTTAGCTCCTGACATTCTGAGTACAGTTGTCTAGTTACCAGTATCAACAGGCGGGAGGACTGCTCGATGTCTCCTCATAGTGGATGCGAGTACAAACAGCTGTCGAATGGTTAGCACCTGACATTCTGAGTACAGTTGTCTAGTTACCAGTATCAACAGGCGGGAGGACTGCTCGATGTCTCCTCATAGTGGATGCGAGTACAAACAGCTGTCGAATGGTTAGCTCCTGACATTCTGAGTACAGTTGTCTAGTTACCAGTATCAACAGGCGGGAGGACTGCTCGATGTCTCCTCATAGTGGATGCGAGTACAAACAGCTGTCGAATGGTTAGCTCCTGACATTCTGAGTACAGTTGTCTAGTTACCAGTATCAACAGGCGGGAGGACTGCTCGATGTCTCCTCATAGTGGATGCGAGTACAAACAGCTGTCGAATGGTTAGCACCTGACATTCTGAGTACAGTTGTCTAGTTACCAGTATCAACAGGCGGGAGGACTGCTCGATGTCTCCTCATAGTGGATGCGAGTACAAACAGCTCTCGAATGGTTAGCACCTGACATTCTGAGTACATTTGTCTAGTTACCAGTATCAACAGGCGGGAGGACTGCTCGATGTCTCCTCATAGTGGATGCGAGTACAAACAGCTGTCGAATGGTTAGCACCTGACATCCTGAGTACAGTTGTCTAGTTACCAGTATCAACAGGCGGGAGGACTGCTCGATGTCTCCTCATAGTGGATGCGAGTACAAACAGCTGTCGAATGGTTAGCTCCTGACATTCTGAGTACAGTTGTCTAGTTACCAGTATCAACAGGCGGGAGGACTGCTCGATGTCTCCTCATAGTGGATGCGAGTACAAACAGCTGTCGAATGGTTAGTACCTGACATTCTGAGTACAGTTGTCTAGTTACCAGTATCAACAGGCGGGAGGACTGCTCGATGTCTCCTCATAGTGGATGCGAGTACAAACAGCTGTCGAATGGTTAGCTCCTGACATTCTGAGTACAGTTGTCTAGTTACCAGTATCAACAGGCGGGAGGACTGCTCGATGTCTCCTCATAGTGGATGCGAGTACAAACAGCTGTCGAATGGTTAGCTCCTGACATTCTGAGTACAGTTGTCTAGTTACCAGTATCAACAGGCGGGAGGACTGCTCGATGTCTCCTCATAGTGGATGCGAGTACAAACAGCTGTCGAATGGTTAGCACCTGACATTCTGAGTACAGTTGTCTAGTTACCAGTATCAACAGGCGGGAGGACTGCTCGATGTCTCCTCATAGTGGATGCGAGTACAAACAGCTGTCGAATGGTTAGCACCTGACATTCTGAGTACAGTTGTCTAGTTACCAGTATCAACAGGCGGGAGGACTGCTCGATGTCTCCTCATAGTGGATGCGAGTACAAACAGCTGTCGAATGGTTAGCACCTGACATTCTGAGTACAGTTGTCTAGTTACCAGTATCAACAGGCGGGAGGACTGCTCGATGTCTCCTCATAGTGGATGCGAGTACAAACAGCTGTCGAATGGTTAGCACCTGACATTCTGAGTACAGTTGTCTAGTTACCAGTATCAACAGGCGGGAGGACTGCTCGATGTCTCCTCATAGTGGATGCGAGTACAAACAGCTGTCGAATGGTTAGCACCTGACATTCTGAGTACAGTTGTCTAGTTACCAGTATCAACAGGCGGGAGGACTGCTCGATGTCTCCTCATAGTGGATGCGAGTACAAACAGCTGTCGAATGGTTAGCACCTGACATTCTGAGTACAGTTGTCTAGTTACCAGTATCAACAGGCGGGAGGACTGCTCGATGTCTCCTCATAGTGGATGCGAGTACAAACAGCTGTCGAATGGTTAGCTCCTGACATTCTGAGTACAGTTGTCTAGTTACCAGTATCAACAGGCGGGAGGACTGCTCGATGTCTCCTCATAGTGGATGCGAGTACAAACAGCTGTCGAATGGTTAGCTCCTGACATTCTGAGTACAGTTGTCTAGTTGGGTATCTAAAAGGCTTCCTATTTATGACCTTCAGAACAGCACTTAAACTGCTAACTAACTATAAAATTACGAAATCGTCCAATAACGTCTTTCTTACTATGTATTTCAATTAGTTAGACCATTAATAGGCACTTTTGGAGGATAAAAAGCACAAAAAAAAGAGAATTGAAAGTGGGATAGGGATGTTGATATTCCTTTCGCTGCAGTAGATACTCTCTCGCTAATCTGCCGCCACACAATCCCAACCATCGGTGGATTACAGAGTATTATAGGAACCACAAATTACGGACTAAAGCATATATGGGCAACAACCGGCCCAGTGGGCCGGCGCGGGCCGGATCCGGCCCGCTGTAAGATATGATCCGGTCCGCGAGGCATTTTGAAAAAACCCAATTAAAAAAATATTACATTAGGTACTTATACTCACGGGAGTGACAGTGAGGCGGCAAACATCAAATCCTTTGATGTTTGCCGCCCACTCGGCTTGCTCGATCAAATTATTTGAGGTTTGCCGCCTCACGGGCGACATTTCAAAAGATTTATTGCTTCTCAATTATTCTAAACTAGTTTATTCCAGATTATTCCTTCATTTGGCCTATATAAGTGGGTGGATGGCCCGAACGTTAGTTCAGTTCTATTTGAGCTACCGAGGCCGAGGTGATAACTTGGACAAGCGATATCCTAGCGAACTGCTCGAGCCGTCAACTTGCTTTGTGACTTTGTGTGTATCTTGAGTGGGTAAAAATATAGTTTGTTATTAAGTTTATTGAACGAAAAGTAAACAAAAATGATATCTGGTGGAAACAATCGAAAAGTAGATACAGAGGGTCGCCAGTTTCAAGAAAAATGGACTGAAGAATTCTTTTGTATCTTGCACAATGGCAAGCCTATTTGTTTGCTGTGTAATGAATCCATTTCAGTAATGAAAGAATTCAATATAAAGAGGCATTACTCAACTAAGCATGCTACGCTGCACACAGGACAGTTAAGAACAGACAAAATCCAGAAGCTTACCGCAAATTTGGAAAAACAGCAACAAATGTTTCATAAACAAAGAACACAACTTGATAATGTTGTGAAAGCTAGTTTTATAGTTAGCTCAAAATTGGCAAAGGCATTAAAACCATTTGCCGAAGGAGAATTTATCAAGGAGTATATGTTAGAAGTTTGCAGTATTTTGTGTCCTGAAAAGAAAAATGAATTTGAAAAAATTTGTTTGTCAAGACGAACTGTTGTTCGACGTATAGAAATGATGGCTAATGATATAAAAACAACATTGACTGACCGTATGGCTGGTTTTGGATCATTTTCCATAGCATTAGACGAGAGCACCGATCTGTCTGACACAGCTCAACTGGCTATATTTATTCGAGGTGTTGATAAGGAGTTCACTGTTACTGAGGAATTGCTCGCTTTACAGCCGCTTAAAGGAACCACTACAGGAGAGGATATTTTTATTGAAGTTCAAAAGGTATTCACAAGTTTTGACTTGCCATGGTCAAAATTAATTGGAGTATGCACTGATGGTGCACCTTCTATGATCGGCTTACGTAAAGGTTTCATCGGAATTTTGAATGAAAAAGCAACAGAATTAAATGTGCAAAAAGATGATTTGATAGTTCTTCATTGCATTATCCACCAACAGAACCTAGAAGAAGACAATTTTCCGCAGCTTAGAAAATTCGCAAGAAGATTGATTTGTGTGTTTGGCAGTACTTATAAATGCGAACAGTTCTTTTCATTGATGAAAGTTAATAAATCAACACATCGTACAAGACTGGCTGACGATAATTTGGAAAATTCTTAACGTCTTTGTATCAGTGGAATTAATCCAAATATCGATGGATTAGTTTCCCAAATTCAAGCTCAAGTGTCTCATTGATTTCGGTGTATTTAACTTTCGTAGTTTGTAACAATTGCAAACTTAACGATTTAATTATAATGTACCATTTTTTTAAATTTCATTTCATTTTTTTATTTTAATAAATTGTACTATAATAACATTGTCGTATTATTTCATGTCTAATATCTATCTCAAAAAATATTATCACTACTTTAAAATGCACCAAGTACTTTTAAACGCGGCCCGCGAACGTATTTGCACGCTAAAGTTTGGCGCTCAACATGTCAAAGGTTGCCCATACCTGGACGAAAGAGTTGCTGCTTACGACCCTGCGGCGAACTATAGAACTAGCTACGATCATATGCATGAAAGAGTTGCTGCTTACGACCCTGCGGCGAACTATAGAACTAGCTACGATCATATGCATGAAAGAGTTGCTGCTTACGACCCTGCGGCGAACTATAGAACTAGCTACGATCATATGCATGAAAGAGTTGCTGCTCACGACCGTGCGGCGAACTATAGAACTAGCTACGATCATATGCATGAAAGAAACGGTAGACGACGGATTATCGAGCTGAAGATTTAGAATGTACGGCGGATTACAGAGTATGATCAGACCAGTCTCGACTCGCAAAAAACGGCGGATTATAGTACGTAGGGTGTTCTGAAACTCTTGAGATTTAACTTTATTTTTCAGTTTTTCAAAATAATTGCCACCACAATTAATACACTTCTTCATCCTTATAAACCAATCGCTAAAAATGTCTTTCAATTTCTGTTCAGGAATTTCCGCACATATATTGTCCCAGGCCGAAAGTAAAGCTTCTTCGTCCGAAATCTTTGCCCTTTCAATTTACTTTTCACGAAAGGAAACAGTCCAAAGTCAAATGGCGCCAAGTCTGGGCTGTAAGGCGGATGTTCAAGAAGTTTCAAGCCGACATCTCGCAAAAATTGGCATGTAACGTCAGCACGATGTGCCGGAGCATTATCATGATGAAGATACCAGGTGCAGAGTTGTGACTTTGGACGAAGCTTCTTGAATTCCTGAATAAGTTGAGGAAGGCAGACAGTGGTGTACCAAGCAGCGTTTACAGTCTTCTGCTCACGGAGAACTACTTGTTCAATAATTCCCCGAATACCGAAAAAAAACACGATCATTTTCTTTTTTATCGACTTAGATTTTTTACTTCAGTCGGAGTTTCTTCGCCTTCTATCACCCATATTTTATTTTGCTGCTTTGTGGGCACGTCGTAATAATAAAGCCACGTTTCATCGCCCGTGACGATTGAAACGATGTCTTTAGATTTTCCGTTTTCAAACTTTGCAATAATTTTTTTACACCATTTAACTCGCTGTTCCTTTTGTTCGTCGGTAAGTTTATGTGGAATTCAAAGAATACAAACTACAGCCTAAATGATGGTGAATAATTGAATGTAACGCTGCTGAGCCAATCTGCAGTAAGGACTTCATTTGCCGGTAGGTTATTCGCCGGTCAATTTCAATTAAATTTTTTTCTGCAGAAATATTTTCTGGAGTAACTGCTTCCGCCGGTCATCCTGAACGCGGGTCGTCTTCTAGGTTAAAACAGCCACTCTCAAACTGTTTGTACCATCTGTAGACGGTTGCACGAGAGGGACAGTCATCACCAAGTATAGGCTTCATTTCTTCTAAACAGTTTTCTGAACTTAATCCACGTATAAAGTTGTAACGCAAAATTGCGCGATACTCGATAGTCGTCCACGAAGCCATTATAGTGAACTTGTTCGAACACGATCTAATTAATTAATTATTTATTCATACAAAAAAAAAAAAAAACCTTTGACAATACTCAAACTGAACTGTACTGTACCTGCGTGTGTACTGTATCTGCGGCAATACTGAATGCAATCTAATGACAACTGACACTAACGTGTATCATAACATAAACAATCAGACGACGCGCGGCTCGCGTCGGCCATTCGCCTTAGTATTATTAAGTATCTCAAGACTTCAGAACAACTACGTATTTGTCGGATAGACGAGCAGCGGATTAGCGAGAGAGTGCTGTATTTGTGTGATTAAACTTGGACATACATATTTCATGACTCATTGCGTGGTATTCGGAAAAACTATGTGACAGTTTAATAGGATGGGGTTCTATTTCATAGCTCGTAGCGCCCCACACCACTCATTGTATAGCTAGTGGCGCCCCACACCACTCATTGTATAGCTAGTAGCGCCCCACACCACTCATTGTATAGCTAGTAGCGCCCCACACCACTCATTGTATCGCTAGTGGCGCCCCACACCACTCATTGTATCGCTAGTAGCGACCCACACCACTCATTGTATAGCTAGTGGCGCCCCACACCACTCATTGTATAGCTAGTAGCGACCCACACCACTCATTGTATAGCTAGTAGCGACTCACACCACTCATTGTATCGCTAGTAGCGACCCACACCACTCATTGTATAGCTAGTGGCGACCCACACCACTCATTGTATCGCTAGTGGCGCCCCACACCACTCATTGTATCGCTAGTGGCGCCCCACACCACTCATTGTATCGCTAGTAGCGCCCCACACCACTCATTGTATCGCTAGTGGCGCCCCACACCACTCATTGTATCGCTAGTGGCGCCCCACACCACTCATTGTATCGCTAGTGGCGCCCCACACCACTCATTGTATCGCTAGTAGCGCCCCACACCACTCATTGTATCGCTAGTAGCGACCCACACCACTCATTGTATAGCTAGTAGCGACTCACACCACTCATTGTATAGCTAGTAGCGACTCACACCACTCATTGTATCGCTAGTAGCGCCCCACACCACTCATTGTATAGCTAGTGGCGCCCCACACCACTCATTGTATCGCTAGTAGCGACCCACACCACTCATTGTATAGCTAGTGGCGACCCACACCACTCATTGTATCGCTAGTAGCGCCCCACACCACTCATTGTATCGCTAGTAGCGACCCACACCACTCATTGTATCGCTAGTAGCGACCCACACCACTCATTGTATCGCTAGTAGCGACCCACACCACTCATTGTATCGCTAGTAGCGACCCACACCACTCATTGTATCGCTAGTAGCGCCCCACACCACTCATTGTATCGCTAGTAGCGACCCACACCACTCATTGTATCGCTAGTAGCGCCCCACACCACTCATTGTATAGCTAGTGGCGACCCACACCACTCATTGTATCGCTAGTAGCGACCCACACCACTCATTGTATAGCTAGTGGCGCCCCACACCACTCATTGTATCGCTAGTAGCGACCCACACCACTCATTGTATAGCTAGTGGCGACCCACACCACTCATTGTATCGCTAGTAGCGACCCACACCACTCATTGTATCGCTAGTGGCGCCCCACACCACTCATTGTATCGCTAGTAGCGACCCACACCACTCATTGTATCGCTAGTGGCGCCCCACACCACTCATTGTATCGCTAGTAGCGCCCCACACCACTCATTGTATCGCTAGTAGCGACCCACACCACTCATTGTATCGCTAGTAGCGCCCCACACCACTCATTGTATAGCTAGTGGCGACCCACACCACTCATTGTATCGCTAGTAGCGACCCACACCACTCATTGTATAGCTAGTGGCGCCCCACACCACTCATTGTATCGCTAGTAGCGACCCACACCACTCATTGTATAGCTAGTGGCGACCCACACCACTCATTGTATCGCTAGTAGCGACCCACACCACTCATTGTATCGCTAGTGGCGCCCCACACCACTCATTGTATCGCTAGTAGCGACCCACACCACTCATTGTATCGCTAGTGGCGCCCCACACCACTCATTGTATAGCTAGTGGCGCCCCACACCACTCATTGTATCGCTAGTGGCGACCCACACCACTCATTGTATAGCTAGTAGCGCCCCACACCACTCATTGTATAGCTAGTAGCGCCCCACACCACTCATTGTATAGCTAGTGGCGCCCCACACCACTCATTGTATAGCTAGTGGCGCCCCACACCACTCATTGTATCGCTAGTAGCGCCCCACACCACTCATTGTATCGCTAGTGGCGCCCCACACCACTCATTGTATCGCTAGTAGCGCCCCACACCACTCATTGTATAGCTAGTGGCGACCCACACCACTCATTGTATAGCTAGTGGCGCCCCACACCACTCATTGTATCGCTAGTAGCGACCCACACCACTCATTGTATAGCTAGTGGCGCCCCACACCACTCATTGTATAGCTAGTGGCGCCCCACACCACTCATTGTATAGCTACTGGCGCCCCACACCACTCATTGTATCGCTAGTAGCGACCCACACCACTCATTGTATAGCTAGTGGCGCCCCACACCACTCATTGTATAGCTAGTGGCGCCCCACACCACTCATTGTATAGCTAGTGGCGGCCCACACCACTCATTGTATCGCTAGTAGCGACCCACACCACTCATTGTATAGCTAGTGGCGCCCCACACCACTCATTGTATCGCTAGTAGCGACCCACACCACTCATTGTATAGCTAGTGGCGACCCACACCACTCATTGTATAGCTAGTGGCGCCCCACACCACTCATTGTATCGCTAGTAGCGCCCCACACCACTCATTGTATCGCTAGTAGCGCCCCACACCACTCATTGTATAGCTAGTGGCGCCCCACACCACTCATTGTATCGCTAGTGGCGCCCCACACCACTCATTGTATCGCTAGTAGCGCCCCACACCACTCATTGTATAGCTAGTGGCGACCCACACCACTCATTGTATAGCTAGTGGCGCCCCACACCACTCATTGTATAGCTAGTGGCGGCCCACACCACTCATTGTATCGCTAGTAGCGACCCACACCACTCATTGTATAGCTAGTGGCGCCCCACACCACTCATTGTATAGCTAGTGGCGGCCCACACCACTCATTGTATCGCTAGTAGCGACCCACACCACTCATTGTATAGCTAGTGGCGCCCCACACCACTCATTGTATCGCTAGTGGCGCCCCACACCACTCATTGTATCGCTAGTAGCGCCCCACACCACTCATTGTATAGCTAGTGGCGACCCACACCACTCATTGTATAGCTAGTGGCGCCCCACACCACTCATTGTATAGCTAGTGGCGGCCCACACCACTCATTGTATCGCTAGTAGCGACCCACACCACTCATTGTATAGCTAGTGGCGCCCCACACCACTCATTGTATAGCTAGTGGCGGCCCACACCACTCATTGTATCGCTAGTAGCGACCCACACCACTCATTGTATAGCTAGTGGCGCCCCACACCACTCATTGTATAGCTAGTGGCGCCCCACACCACTCATTGTATAGCTAGTGGCGGCCCACACCACTCATTGTATCGCTAGTAGCGACCCACACCACTCATTGTATCGCTAGTGGCGCCCCACACCACTCATTGTATCGCTAGTAGCGCCCCACACCACTCATTGTATCGCTAGTAGCGCCCCACACCACTCATTGTATAGCTAGTAGCGCCCCACACCACTCATTGTATAGCTAGTAGCGACTCACACCACTCATTGTATAGCTAGTGGCGCCCCACACCACTCATTGTATCGCTAGTGGCGACCCACACCACTCATTGTATCGCTAGTGGCGACCCACACCACTCATTGTATCGCTAGTAGCGCCCCACACCACTCATTGTATCGCTAGTAGCGCCCCACACCACTCATTGTATAGCTAGTGGCGCCCCACACCACTCATTGTATCGCTAGTAGCGACTCACACCACTCATTGTATCGCTAGTAGCGCCCCACACCACTCATTGTATAGCTAGTAGCGACTCACACCACTCATTGTATAGCTAGTGGCGCCCCACACCACTCATTGTATAGCTAGTAGCGACTCACACCACTCATTGTATAGCTAGTGGCGCCCCACACCACTCATTGTATCGCTAGTGGCGCCCCACACCACTCATTGTATCGCTAGTAGCGACCCACACCACTCATTGTATAGCTAGTGGCGCCCCACACCACTCATTGTATCGCTAGTAGCGACCCACACCACTCATTGTATAGCTAGTGGCGACCCACACCACTCATTGTATCGCTAGTAGCGACCCACACCACTCATTGTATCGCTAGTAGCGACCCACACCACTCATTGTATAGCTAGTGGCGCCCCACACCACTCATTGTATCGCTAGTAGCGACCCACACCACTCATTGTATCGCTAGTAGCGACCCACACCACTCATTGTATCGCTAGTAGCGACCCACACCACTCATTGTATAGCTAGTGGCGCCCCACACCACTCATTGTATCGCTAGTAGCGACCCACACCACTCATTGTATCGCTAGTAGCGACCCACACCACTCATTGTATCGCTAGTAGCGACCCACACCACTCATTGTATAGCTAGTGGCGCCCCACACCACTCATTGTATAGCTAGTGGCGCCCCACACCACTCATTGTATCGCTAGTAGCGACCCACACCACTCATTGTATCGCTAGTAGCGACCCACACCACTCATTGTATCGCTAGTAGCGACCCACACCACTCATTGTATAGCTAGTGGCGCCCCACACCACTCATTGTATAGCTAGTGGCGACCCACACCACTCATTGTATCGCTAGTAGCGACCCACACCACTCATTGTATCGCTAGTAGCGACCCACACCACTCATTGTATCGCTAGTAGCGACCCACACCACTCATTGTATAGCTAGTGGCGCCCCACACCACTCATTGTATCGCTAGTAGCGACCCACACCACTCATTGTATCGCTAGTAGCGACCCACACCACTCATTGTATCGCTAGTAGCGACCCACACCACTCATTGTATAGCTAGTGGCGCCCCACACCACTCATTGTATAGCTAGTGGCGCCCCACACCACTCATTGTATCGCTAGTGGCGACCCACACCACTCATTGTATCGCTAGTAGCGCCCCACACCACTCATTGTATCGCTAGTGGCGCCCCACACCACTCATTGTATAGCTAGTGGCGCCCCACACCACTCATTGTATCGCTAGTGGCGACCCACACCACTCATTGTATCGCTAGTGGCGCCCCACACCACTCATTGTATAGCTAGTAGCGCCCCACACCACTCATTGTATCGCTAGTAGCGACCCACACCACTCATTGTATCGCTAGTGGCGCCCCACACCACTCATTGTATCGCTAGTGGCGACCCACACCACTCATTGTATCGCTAGTGGCGCCCCACACCACTCATTGTATAGCTAGTGGCGGCCCACACCACTCATTGTATAGCTAGTAGCGCCCCACACCACTCATTGTATCGCTAGTAGCGACCCACACCACTCATTGTATCGCTAGTGGCGACCCACACCACTCATTGTATCGCTAGTGGCGCCCCACACCACTCATTGTATAGCTAGTGGCGCCCCACACCACTCATTGTATCGCTAGTAGCGCCCCACACCACTCATTGTATAGCTAGTGGCGCCCCACACCACTCATTGTATCGCTAGTAGCGCCCCACACCACTCATTGTATAGCTAGTGGCGCCCCACACCACTCATTGTATCGCTAGTAGCGGCCCACACCACTCATTGTATAGCTAGTGGCGGCCCACACCACTCATTGTATCGCTAGTAGCGACCCACACCACTCATTGTATAGCTAGTGGCGCCCCACACCACTCATTGTATCGCTAGTGGCGACCCACACCACTCATTGTATCGCTAGTGGCGCCCCACACCACTCATTGTATAGCTAGTGGCGCCCCACACCACTCATTGTATAGCTAGTAGCGACTCACACCACTCATTGTATAGCTAGTAGCGACCCACACCACTCATTGTATAGCTAGTGGCGCCCCACACCACTCATTGTATAGCTAGTGGCGGCCCACACCACTCATTGTATCGCTAGTAGCGACCCACACCACTCATTGTATAGCTAGTGGCGCCCCACACCACTCATTGTATCGCTAGTAGCGACCCACACCACTCATTGTATAGCTAGTGGCGCCCCACACCACTCATTGTATCGCTAGTAGCGACCCACACCACTCATTGTATAGCTAGTGGCGCCCCACACCACTCATTGTATAGCTAGTGGCGGCCCACACCACTCATTGTATAGCTAGTAGCGACCCACACCACTCATTGTATCGCTAGTAGCGACCCACACCACTCATTGTATAGCTAGTGGCGCCCCACACCACTCATTGTATCGCTAGTAGCGACCCACACCACTCATTGTATAGCTAGTGGCGACCCACACCACTCATTGTATAGCTAGTGGCGCCCCACACCACTCATTGTATCGCTAGTAGCGACCCACACCACTCATTGTATAGCTAGTGGCGCCCCACACCACTCATTGTATAGCTAGTGGCGGCCCACACCACTCATTGTATCGCTAGTAGCGACCCACACCACTCATTGTATAGCTAGTGGCGCCCCACACCACTCATTGTATAGCTAGTGGCGCCCCACACCACTCATTGTATAGCTAGTGGCGGCCCACACCACTCATTGTATCGCTAGTAGCGACCCACACCACTCATTGTATCGCTAGTAGCGCCCCACACCACTCATTGTATAGCTAGTGGCGCCCCACACCACTCATTGTATAGCTAGTGGCGGCCCACACCACTCATTGTATAGCTAGTGGCGCCCCACACCACTCATTGTATAGCTAGTGGCGGCCCACACCACTCATTGTATCGCTAGTAGCGACCCACACCACTCATTGTATCGCTAGTAGCGACCCACACCACTCATTGTATAGCTAGTGGCGCCCCACACCACTCATTGTATAGCTAGTGGCGGCCCACACCACTCATTGTATCGCTAGTAGCGACCCACACCACTCATTGTATAGCTAGTGGCGCCCCACACCACTCATTGTATAGCTAGTGGCGCCCCACACCACTCATTGTATAGCTAGTGGCGGCCCACACCACTCATTGTATCGCTAGTAGCGACCCACACCACTCATTGTATAGCTAGTGGCGCCCCACACCACTCATTGTATCGCTAGTGGCGACCCACACCACTCATTGTATCGCTAGTGGCGCCCCACACCACTCATTGTATAGCTAGTAGCGCCCCACACCACTCATTGTATCGCTAGTAGCGACCCACACCACTCATTGTATCGCTAGTGGCGCCCCACACCACTCATTGTATCGCTAGTGGCGACCCACACCACTCATTGTATCGCTAGTGGCGCCCCACACCACTCATTGTATAGCTAGTGGCGGCCCACACCACTCATTGTATAGCTAGTAGCGCCCCACACCACTCATTGTATCGCTAGTAGCGACCCACACCACTCATTGTATCGCTAGTGGCGACCCACACCACTCATTGTATCGCTAGTAGCGACCCACACCACTCATTGTATAGCTAGTGGCGCCCCACACCACTCATTGTATAGCTAGTGGCGCCCCACACCACTCATTGTATAGCTAGTGGCGGCCCACACCACTCATTGTATCGCTAGTAGCGACCCACACCACTCATTGTATAGCTAGTGGCGCCCCACACCACTCATTGTATCGCTAGTGGCGACCCACACCACTCATTGTATCGCTAGTGGCGCCCCACACCACTCATTGTATAGCTAGTAGCGCCCCACACCACTCATTGTATCGCTAGTAGCGACCCACACCACTCATTGTATCGCTAGTGGCGCCCCACACCACTCATTGTATCGCTAGTGGCGACCCACACCACTCATTGTATCGCTAGTGGCGCCCCACACCACTCATTGTATAGCTAGTGGCGGCCCACACCACTCATTGTATAGCTAGTAGCGCCCCACACCACTCATTGTATCGCTAGTAGCGACCCACACCACTCATTGTATCGCTAGTGGCGACCCACACCACTCATTGTATCGCTAGTGGCGCCCCACACCACTCATTGTATAGCTAGTGGCGGCCCACACCACTCATTGTATCGCTAGTAGCGCCCCACACCACTCATTGTATAGCTAGTGGCGCCCCACACCACTCATTGTATAGCTAGTGGCGGCCCACACCACTCATTGTATCGCTAGTAGCGACCCACACCACTCATTGTATCGCTAGTAGCGCCCCACACCACTCATTGTATAGCTAGTGGCGACCCACACCACTCATTGTATCGCTAGTAGCGGCCCACACCACTCATTGTATAGCTAGTGGCGGCCCACACCACTCATTGTATCGCTAGTAGCGACCCACACCACTCATTGTATAGCTAGTGGCGCCCCACACCACTCATTGTATAGCTAGTGGCGCCCCACACCACTCATTGTATCGCTAGTAGCGCCCCACACCACTCATTGTATCGCTAGTGGCGCCCCACACCACTCATTGTATCGCTAGTGGCGCCCCACACCACTCATTGTATCGCTAGTAGCGACCCACACCACTCATTGTATCGCTAGTGGCGCCCCACACCACTCATTGTATAGCTACTGGCGGCCCACACCACTCATTGTATAGCTAGTGGCGCCCCACACCACTCATTGTATCGCTAGTAGCGACCCACACCACTCATTGTATCGCTAGTAGCGACCCACACCACTCATTGTATAGCTAGTGGCGCCCCACACCACTCATTGTATCGCTAGTAGCGACCCACACCACTCATTGTATCGCTAGTAGCGACCCACACCACTCATTGTATAGCTAGTGGCGCCCCACACCACTCATTGTATCGCTAGTGGCGACCCACACCACTCATTGTATCGCTAGTGGCGCCCCACACCACTCATTGTATAGCTAGTAGCGCCCCACACCACTCATTGTATCGCTAGTAGCGACCCACACCACTCATTGTATCGCTAGTGGCGCCCCACACCACTCATTGTATCGCTAGTGGCGACCCACACCACTCATTGTATCGCTAGTGGCGCCCCACACCACTCATTGTATAGCTAGTGGCGGCCCACACCACTCATTGTATAGCTAGTAGCGCCCCACACCACTCATTGTATCGCTAGTAGCGACCCACACCACTCATTGTATCGCTAGTGGCGACCCACACCACTCATTGTATCGCTAGTAGCGACCCACACCACTCATTGTATAGCTAGTGGCGCCCCACACCACTCATTGTATAGCTAGTGGCGCCCCACACCACTCATTGTATAGCTAGTGGCGGCCCACACCACTCATTGTATCGCTAGTAGCGACCCACACCACTCATTGTATAGCTAGTGGCGCCCCACACCACTCATTGTATCGCTAGTGGCGACCCACACCACTCATTGTATCGCTAGTGGCGCCCCACACCACTCATTGTATAGCTAGTAGCGCCCCACACCACTCATTGTATCGCTAGTAGCGACCCACACCACTCATTGTATCGCTAGTGGCGCCCCACACCACTCATTGTATCGCTAGTGGCGACCCACACCACTCATTGTATCGCTAGTGGCGCCCCACACCACTCATTGTATAGCTAGTGGCGGCCCACACCACTCATTGTATAGCTAGTAGCGCCCCACACCACTCATTGTATCGCTAGTAGCGACCCACACCACTCATTGTATCGCTAGTGGCGACCCACACCACTCATTGTATCGCTAGTGGCGCCCCACACCACTCATTGTATAGCTAGTGGCGGCCCACACCACTCATTGTATCGCTAGTAGCGCCCCACACCACTCATTGTATAGCTAGTGGCGCCCCACACCACTCATTGTATAGCTAGTGGCGGCCCACACCACTCATTGTATCGCTAGTAGCGACCCACACCACTCATTGTATCGCTAGTAGCGCCCCACACCACTCATTGTATAGCTAGTGGCGACCCACACCACTCATTGTATCGCTAGTAGCGGCCCACACCACTCATTGTATAGCTAGTGGCGGCCCACACCACTCATTGTATCGCTAGTAGCGACCCACACCACTCATTGTATAGCTAGTGGCGCCCCACACCACTCATTGTATAGCTAGTGGCGCCCCACACCACTCATTGTATCGCTAGTAGCGCCCCACACCACTCATTGTATCGCTAGTGGCGCCCCACACCACTCATTGTATCGCTAGTGGCGCCCCACACCACTCATTGTATCGCTAGTAGCGACCCACACCACTCATTGTATCGCTAGTGGCGCCCCACACCACTCATTGTATAGCTACTGGCGGCCCACACCACTCATTGTATAGCTAGTGGCGCCCCACACCACTCATTGTATCGCTAGTAGCGACCCACACCACTCATTGTATCGCTAGTAGCGACCCACACCACTCATTTTACTATCCTGACTTGGACATTAGACTCGTTTGACCGGCGAAGCTAGAATCCAATCGAATCATTTTAATCCACGGCCTATGTCAGTGAGTGGCTTCTTAAAGCATTTATTTTAATTAAACGAACTACGGGCATTTTTGAATTGTCAATGATTCGATTTGACAGAATGAGAAGATGAAGCTACTTGCCCATTCCAAAGCATAGGAAGTTCCTATGAACAAGAACGAGCGTGAAACTCTATGGACACTCTGTTTAAGGAAATGAATGACATTCACAGATCCGCGGCCGATAACGCAGCTGAACGCGACCGAGATCGGCGCGCGCGAGATAACACTCGCGTGGGACAAGCCCGCGGGGGACTACACGGACTTCGAGGTGCAATACCTCACCGGCGCCGACCAGCTGCAGACGCACACCACGGACGAGCTCGGCATCACGGTCAGTACGCTCTGTGCACTGCTGCGAGGTAACCCTCGCGTGGGACCAGCCCGCGGGGGACTACACGGACTTCATAGTGTTATTTCAAAAGCTAGGCCTAGCGCTTCCGAGCGGACAGAGCTCGTCTATACTCAACAAAAAAGTTAGGCATACAGGTAAAAAGGTTAATCTTTGTACTGCACTGCCGGTGTTTGTTCGTATCGTGTGTGAAATATTTTTTGAAACACAATCTCAACATCGTGCAGCCAGCGCGGCTAGTCGCTGCCAGTGTTTAATTGAAATAAACGGTCCGCGTTCTCGCTCGGCCGCAGGTGGGCGCGCTGCGGCCGCACACGCTGTACACGTTCACCGTGGTGGTGTACGCGGGCCGCGCAGGCGCGCTGCGGGCGGCGTCGCGCGCGCACTCGGCCGGCGTGGCCACGCGCGAGGCGCCGCCGCCTGCGCCCGCGCACTTCCGCGCCGTGGCGCAGCAGCCGTCCGCGCTGAGCTTCAGCTGGGAGCTGGAGCCGGCCGACGCCAACGGCGTGCTGCGCCGCTTCCTGCTGGAGTACGCGCCGCAGAGCGAGCCCGAGCGCATCACCACGCTGGAGTTCCCGCCGGACGGTAACCTTACGTTTACACGCTTATACAACGGTCCACAGGTTAGTTAGGTACGATGCAACTTAAAAGCTATAGTGTGTCACAACTACTGTATGTGGCCAGTGGTTCTAACTGAATGAAGTTCGAGGATGTCGCGCATGCGAACTGTAGGCGATGAGAACAAAACATAACGTGGGGAAAGTTTTGAGTATGAATGTAGATGATAATATGGAAATGGAGCAGCTGAAGGATTTTGTCAGGAGATAGGGTGACTTGTCAGGGGAAAGGGTGACTTCCGACTGATGACAGCTCATAAAAATGTATCGGAGAAGTCTGTCGCGCCAACTTCAAATAAATTGGGATAAGAGCCAGAGGATTTTGATTATTTAAAACTTTTTTGTGTCGACATCATAATCTCAATATACGTAGAGTTATGTAGTAGACACTCAAGTGGCGCCGGCGCAGCGTGATGGTATGTGTCCGCAGCGCGGGGCGGCGCGGTGGCGGGGCTGGTGCCGGGCGCGGCGTACTGGTTCAGCGTGCGCGCCGAGACGGGCGCGGGCGCGGGCGCGCGCGCGCGCGTGCTGGCGCACATGGACATCGGCGCGCCGCCGCGGCCCGCGCCGCACGCGACCCCGCACGAAGTGCGGCGCTCGTCGTCCACCGTGGCCGTGCGCTTCCGCGCCGACTACTTCTCGGCTGCCAACGGCAACGTGACGGCCTACACGCTGGTGCTGGCCGAGCAGCCGCGCAACGACACGCCGGCGCGCCTGCCGTCGTGGCGCGACGTGCACACGCTTGACGCGTGGCCGCCCTACCAGGTCACGGAGCCCTACTACCCCTTCCACTCGGCGGCCGTGGAGGAGTTCACGATCGGCTCGGAGCGCTGCGACGCGGGCGGGCGCGCCTACTGCAACGGGCCGCTGAAGCCCGGCACGAAGTACTTCGTCAAGCTGCGCGCCTTCACCGCGCCCGACAAGTTCACGGACACCGCGTACACCGTCGTCTACACTGGTACGTACTGCGCACTAACCTAACCTTTTTTTTTTTTTTTTGTTTCGGGGTGGAAAATCCTCATGGATGTCCTCCGCTCTGTGGCGGGCGGAGGGGTCTGTCAGACACTTACTGACTAAAAACCACCCCGGTGTTCCATCTCACACCTACGCCGAGGATCGCGGGAACTTACGATCCTTCCGCAACCCCCGGCTGGTGCCGGCCCGCCACGGCAGGCCTCTCCTCGTGTCGAAGGGGGGAGTGAGGTGTTTGACTCCCCCCGCGACGTCTAAGAGGGGCGCGCGTGGAACACTACGCGCCGCCACCTCGGGTCCGATGTATGGGGGGCGACGGACGTCCCCGAGTCCGTCGCCCCTGGACCCATTTAGGGGGGCTGGAAGAGGGCGTTGTCCGCCCTCCGCCAACGCCCAGTGCGCCTGCTGCGGGCTGGGTGAGAGGATGTGATCTCCCTCTCCCTTTCCGCAGCCTCCTTCTGCGAGATGACTGTCTCGCAGAAGGAAACCACCGCGTCCCAGGACTCCTCGCTGCCGACCATCGAATTAACGTCAGCCGGCAGCGACAGGTCACTGCCTACTCTAGAGATGAGGGCACGGCGCGGCTCCTCCCAAGCGGCACACTCTGCCAGCGTATGCCGCGCCGTGTCCTCCCGACAGTCGACGCAGTGGTGACACCGGGCGTCTGGCTCCCTGGTTATGCGACACAGGTACTTCCCGAAGCAACCATGCCCCGAGAGCACCTGCGTCACCCGAAACGACAAGGAGCCGTGCCTCCTCCCGAGCCAAAGGTCGAGCACCGGCCGGACCGCCTCGATGGTGCCGAGGCCGGCGGTAGAGCGTGAGAGCCTGTCCCGCCATTCCGCCACCAGGACCTCGCGAAGCAGCAACCGACGCTGCTCCATTAGTCGCTGCATCGGTCGCTCACCTCGCGCCTGCATTTCCTCGCGCCACCGATACAATGACGCGACTAATTTCGCCTCCAGGTCCCAGGGCGGGGATCCGGCCAGTGCACAAGCCGCCTCGTAGGAGATCGTGCGATACCCCCTGATGACTCTGACGGCCATCGCTCTCTGCGGCCTCCGCAGAACAGCAATGCTACCGGCCGTCAGGTCAGCCGCCCAGATCGGGGCCCCGTACAGGGCCATCGATCGCACGATCCCCACGTAGAGTCGCCTACAGGTGGCGCTCGGGCCCCCCAGATTGGGAAGCAGCGTTGACAGCGCCCCAGCCGCGCCCATCAACTTGGGCACCAGCCGCCGGAAGTGGGGTCCGAAATCCCACCGGCTGTCGAGCATCAATCCTAGGTACTTCATGGTAGACTCGACAGCGATCCGGACTCCCCCGACCACTATGTGTGATCCGGGCGGCGGCGCCCGCCGGGGACCATGGAACACCATGGTCTCCGACTTGTTGAGGGCCACCTCCAGGCCGAGGCGCCATATGCGGCCCACCACCTGTGAGATCGCAGCCGTTGCCAGCAACGCTGCCTCCCTGTGCGAACTCCCCCGGGCCGTGACCAGCGTGTCGTCCGCATAGCACGTCAGGTCCACGCCCGGCTGGAGTTCACCCCTCAGCACCCAGTCGTACCCGATGTTCCACAGGAGGGGGCCTACGACCGAGCCCTGTGGAACACCGCACGACATGAGGCGCTGGTTTGTGCCATCACATCCCACGTAGGTGACACACCTCTCCGACAGATAAGCCCCAATGAGGCGGCGGAGGTAGAGAGGCACCCGGTGATACCGCAGTGCCTGTCGGATACAACTCCAGGGCAGGGTGTTGAAGGCGTTGGAGATGTCCAACGACACCGCCATCATCACTCCGCCCCGGGACACCGTTTCCTCCGCCAGGACTCTCACCCGTGACACAGCGTGTATGGTGGAGCGCCCGTACCGAAACCCGAACTGACACTCGTCCAGGTCCGGCCCCTCTCCGCACAAGTGGCCGACGAGGCGGGCTGCGATAATCCGCTCAAACAGCTTACCCACCTCGTCGAGCAGCACTATGGGCCGATACGCCTAACCTAACCTAACCTAACGCTGCGCACGCCGCATACATAGCCGTCTCAAAACCATGTTATGGGCTAAACATAATAAATTAATATAGTCTAAGAAATTAAACATAATGTATATAAATGGGCATCCGAGCTAACTCATGTGCAACGACGTAACGTTGGCGCAAAAGGTTACTACAAAAGGTTACTACAAAAGGTTACTACAAAAGGTTACTACAATTCGACGCCATAGAACTGGAAAGTTTTTGATATAAGTATACAAGTATTATATAATTTTGGAATGCTTATAATATCCTCATATCGTTTCGTAATAATATTATGTATTGGATTAATAAAATAAAATGAACCAATATAGTTTATGATAGTATGTTTTTGGAGTTATTGTTTTTTAACAAGAGATTGACCGATTGCCGTTGCTTGCCGCTGTCGAGATATTTGTTGTATTAAATATACATTAATTTACATAACGAGAAAAAAAATTGCGCCTACTTGCGCCTTTTCTGACAGAGTACCAATTATGTATATCGCGAGATAAAAATTATATTTTTTCAATTTCTTTATATTTCTCATAAAATTATTTTTTTTACTTATACATTTTAGATAACATATTTAACTTTGATCTTCACTTTTATATTTAACTTTATACATCCAAGGACATGTGTGCAAAATTATAGCTCATTTAGTTTTGAGTTTCGACACGAAACATACGCGATGTCCCCGCAGTGGCGCGGCAGCCAGCCCTGTCGTGACTGTCTCCAAACTTCACTCGACCGCTCGACTGATTCACCCACTCGATTGTGTACAGATCGATTACAGCGCACTTATACCTAATACATTTTAATGTGCTGATAAGATAACGAGCGCTATCCTCCTTGCGACAGCGCTCAGTCGCCTGACATGTAGCAGAGAGCGCACGTCTGTGATGTGCTGCAAGATAACGAGCGCTATCCTCCTTGCGACAGCGCTCAGTCGCCTGACATGTAGCAGAGAGCGCACGTCTGTGTTGTGCTGCAAGATAACGAGCGCTATCCTCCTTGCGACAGCGCTCAGTCGCCTGACATGTAGCAGAGAGCGCACGTCTGTGTTGTGACATGTAGCAGAGAGCGCACGTCTGTGTTGTGACATGTAGCAGAGAGCGCACGTCTGTGTTGTGCTGCAAGATGGCGAGTGCGTCGGTATCAGCCTAACATTTGTTTACAAGTCGCTGCACGTAGCCGGGCGTACTGCGAGCAGTGTCCGCCATGCATCAGTAAACCAAACAGATACGTGAACCATTTACGAAAAGTTAGTAACAATATTACTAACTTATGAAACTGGTCCAAACACAGTATTATTGTGTTTGGACCAGTTACAACGTAAAATACCAAGCACACTTTGTTTTGTTGTGTATGTACAATCATGTGCATATGTATATGGAAAGTACAGTCAACGGAGAAAATATGTGTTTACGCGCCTCACTACTAGATGGCGCTGCTAGTTTCATTCGTAACTCTAATCATCATTGCGAATGAAACATTTTTTATTAGTGTACCTACATTGTTTTTTTTGCAGTCTTGAATACACCGTTGCTTCCTATCCGTGAATTTTTTTAATCCTTCCTCAGAAAAACAGAATTTCGGTAAAATCAGGCAAACAATATGTACGCATGATTTATGTGCATATGTTTAGTGAAAATCAACTATAAGTATTTTCTCCTAAAGTATTGCTTGATATTATGAGGTGTATAACATTTTTGCCAAGTGCAAAGATGTCTTTTGTGAAATGTATTTCATTTCGTACGAGAAACTTTAGTTGAAACTTTGCTAAGTGTATAAATATGTAACCCTCGGCTGTACAACTACACTCGTGGGTCGACACTCGACCGCGCCTGTCTGACATCGTGATATTAATATGTAACCCTCGGCTGTACACCTACACTCGTGGGTCGACACTCGACCGCGCCTGTCTGACATCGTGATATTAATATGTAACCCTCGGCTGTACACCTACACTCGTGGGTCGACACTCGACCGCGCCTGTCTGACATCGTGATATTAATATGTAACCCTCGGCTGTACACCTACACTCGTGGGTCGACACTCGACCGCGCCTGTCTGACATCGTGATATTAATATGTAACCCTCGGCTGTACACCTACACTCGTGGGTCGACACTCGACCGCGCCTGTCTGACATCGTGATATTAATATGTAACCCTCGGCTGTACACCTACACTCGTGGGTCGACACTCGACCGCGCCTGTCTGACATCGTGATATTAATATGTAACCCTCGGCTGTACACCTACACTCGTGGGTCGACACTCGACCGCGCCTGTCTGACATCATGATATTAATTCTTTATGTATGCGTGACTGTTACAAGTTACGTTTTCTGCTAAAATTGAGAACATTAAGAAAAACAAAAATAAGTTCTTAAACGTGTAATATAGCTTTTTATTTTTGAAAAATTACTTATATTATTTCTTCTTTGTTTTGGAGACAAAACCCGACAACGAGCGATGACGTCACTCCAGGGAATTTTGAAGTTAAAATCGCTTCGATGTAGTTCTCTGTACTAAGTCCAGCAAAGGAAAATGGGCACTTAAGTAAGGGGCCCAATAGCCATAAGGAGCCATGAAGCCCAATAGCCATAAGATATATACCAATGGAAAGAGCTTTTCAAAGGGAACCTTTCGTACTAACACGACTTTTGCCAATTGTTTGTCAGTTTGGAGTTAATGACCTAAATAGGTGTGACTACTTGAGCACTAAAGTTAAGGACTGTTTTTGGCCCAATAGCCATAAGATATACACCAATGGAAAGAGCTTTTCGAGGAGAACCTTTGCTAAAAACACGACTGTCAATTATTAGTCATTTCGAAGTTAATGACCTAAATAGGTAACAACTTGGGCACCGTAGTTAAGGAATTCTTGGCGCCCAACAGCCATAAGATAACTGTAATGTATCTCGTTGGTAATCCTTAAATAAATAAATAAAGATATACATCAATGGAAAGAGCTTTTCAAGGAGAATCTGCTAATAACACAACTTTTGCCAATTGTTAGTCAGTTCGGAGTTAATGACATAAATTGACAACTTGTAAACCGTAGTTAGTCTCGTTACGTTAGAGCACGAACTTACTCAAACTCAAAGCATTTATTTCAAATAAACCAATTACAGGCACTTTTGAATTGTCAAAGAGTCGGTCAGTTAGTCACAAAGTTGAAGCCCATTCCAAAGCGTAGATCTCTATGGAGAAGAACGGGCAAGAAACTTCACGGACACTCTTTTAAATCAAAATATTGTTACAAAATATTGGTTATATCATTCATGTTGAAATTAAGTATGTGAGAACAATGTAGAAAGACGTGCACGTTAAAAGCGTCCGCAACAAAAAGATAAAAATCAAAAATGATTCAACAATTAAAATAAGCATCTCTTAGCTGCCACGCAGCTAAGAGATGACCAGTCGCTACTGACGGCGCCCGTTCACGAACATGACGCGTGGATCAGCACCATTCAGCTCAACCATTTTGAAGGGAACTTAATGATCCAACACACACGCCACCACCAGCGAGACATTTCATAGTACAGTTGTTTTAATAGATAGCACCCAAAATGGATCCGCAACTATAATATAATAAAGCATTATTGCTCGTACTTGACTGGAAGGCGTACAGTAGGGAGTTGCGCTCACATTATGTCAATGATATGGTGTCTTGGATATGGAAGGCCCGCTTTCTTCCTTAAAACTGCAACTGTTGATGATAATCTGTAATGATAATAAAATGTAAATAAAATACTTTTTAAAACGAGCTTTAGTTAGTATAAAGCTTGTTTTAAAAAGATTTTTACCAAGTATATTTTATTTTGTACGTATTAACATTATAATTTTAATAATAACATAATAACTATTTATCCTATCTCCTTCGCTTGTATGTAAGATACTTGTCACGACAAATCCAACGAGCTGAAATGCAACGGGGCGATTTTGTAAATTTGGGCAGTTCCTAAGGCAACCTTCCGGCTCCATTATCAGACCCTGAACACCAGCAGTTGTCAATACATACATATCCTATGAGTTCTAACACGATGGTGCCATCTTGTTTGGTTCAAATGTGGAAAATCCTCAATGTCTGGACTGCTAACACCCAAAGGCACGGATGCTACTCATCCGTGCCTTTGTGCCACAGAATTAATTAAACTTAATCAATTGACGAAATACCAGAATTTCAATTATTCTTAATTACTCACATTTAGAGCTCTGCAGCTCCTTACGTACTAATAATCAAGAAAAATCTTGATAATAAGAAATATTTTCTTTGATGAGATCATTCCATTGGTGTATACCTTAACGCTATTGGGCTTCAGGGCAAAATCGCCCAATCTTCTTTGTTTTGCGAAAAAAGTCTAGTGAAGATTTTTCACTGGAATAATCTTTATTTAGGCATGACAAATACTGTGTGAAAAGTCCATTGCAGTAATGTTATTGCGTTATTTCAGACCATGTCCATGATAATAATTACACGTACGGTTATAAAATTTGAACACGAATAAATGCTTTCAGGATATTTGAATCCTGTTTATCCGCAATGACCTGTAAGATGCTGTTATGTTTATCCGCAATGACCTGTAAGATGCTGTTATGTTTATCCGCAATGACCTGTAGGATGCTGTTATGTTTATCCGCAATGACCTGTAGGATGCTGTTATGTTTATCCGCAATGAGCTGTAAGATTCTGTTATGTTTATCCGCAATGACCTGTAGGATGCTGTTATGTTTATCCGCAATGACCTGTAGGATGCTGTTATGTTTATCCGCAATGACCTGTAGGAGGCTGTTATGTTTCGCGCGTGTGTGCAAAAACAAAAATATTACAAGTCAAACATCCCCGAATCTGTTTTTGTTTCATGACGTCAGTTTGTGCTAGGACAAGTTTATTTGCTTATTGCATTTTGTGTTAAGCCAAGATAATGGACTTTTCACACGGCATTTCTAATGCCCAAATAAAGATAATTCCGGTGATAAATCTTCACTAGGACCTATTTCACAGATTTGCCTTTAATTTGGTGAAGAGCAGACGTTTTAGGGGACTGTCTTATGTAATGTTGATGTTTTAGGGGACTGTCTTATGTAATAATGATGGTTTAGGGGACTGTCTTATGTAATAATGATGGTTTAGGGGACTGTCTTATGTAATAATGATGGTTTAGGGGACTGTCTTATGTAATAATGATGGTTTAGGGGACTGTCTTATGTAATAATGATGGTTTAGGGGACTGTCTTATGTAATAATGATGGTTTAGGGGACTGTCTTATGTAATAATGATGGTTTAGGGGACTGCCTTATGTAATAATGATGGTTTAGGGGACTGTCTTTTGTAATTGTACGGGTTAGGGTACATTTAAATGATAAACTGTTTTTTGATAGATTTGTATAATGCCCGAAAACTGGTAAATGATCGACCCGCGGCGAATGAGTCTTTGTACCGATGATATGCAACTACTCTACGATTACACAAATGTATGCGTTTTATTCATTCGCTGCGCGTCGATGTCAGCATAAAACTTAAACAACTGATATTGTACGGGTTTGCTCGTACAGTAATGTTGATGTTTTAGGGGACTGTCTTATGTATTGTTGACGTTTGAAAAGTGCAGATTCCCAGCCTAGTTTGAATAAATGACTTTTGATTTTGTTGTTTTAACTTATTTTTCTGAGCTATTTGATATTGATACTCTTATAATATAGTAAATCGATAACAAACGCGTATGTTAACGTGTATGTTACTGTTACAAAGACAGTACAGTGTCACTTTCAAACGTAAACATAAAGCTCCCTCGTGTGCGCAGAGGTGGACAACACGGCGTGGATCGTGGGCGCGTGCGCGGGCATGGCGCTGGCGGCGGGCGGCGCGGCGGCGCTGGCGGCGCTGCGCCGGCGCCGCGCCCGCGCTGCGCCCGCCGCGCCCGCGCCTGCGCCGCTGCGCAGCGAGCGCCCCGTGCGCGTGGCCGACTTCATCGACCACTACCGCCTCATGTCCGCCGACTCCGACTTCAGGTGCGTCGTCATAGTTCATTTTCACGCTGCTATCTACCGAATTATTATTATTGATTGCTGCACGCAAAAATAATACTATGACAAACCGATCTTTTACTACATGTATTTATCTTTCTAAACTCTTAGTAATGAGAACAATTTTATGCTATTTGTGAATATTGTACTAAGTGATGTTAGCTTGAAAACTGGTTTTACTTTTAATACTTAAATCTAGTTTAAATATGCTTAAAATACTAATTGGATTTCTAATTTCAAATCTTTTCTTCTCTACGGGCCAACGCAAATCTGGCGTGATGCAGCGCTGTTGTAACTGTAGAACAAATATCAACTTTGCTTTTCTTAAAATAAAGTCGAAAATGAATAACCTCAGACGCACGCTTCCGTCCACTTTGATGCGCTCTCGAGCTAATAAAAATGTATAATTTTTTTACTTTATTTTAACTGTCGCAAAATCAATATTTTATATTTGGCAGAGACAACCGCACTGCGCTGCGCCGCGCCTCTCCAGACGTGAACTGGCCCTGACGGCCCTGGCGGCTGTCGGTCGGCATAGCTGCCGTCACTGTTCGCAATATAGTTGTCTAATAATTGTATGTTGTCATTGTTGATGCGCGCGCAGGTTCAGCGAGGAGTTCGAAGAGCTGAAGCACGTGGGGCGCGAGCAGGCGTGCTCGGCCGCCGATCTGCCCGTCAACCGGCCCAAGAACCGCTTCACCAACATCCTGCCCTACGACCACTCGCGCTACAAGCTGCAGCCCGTGGACGACGAGGAGGGCTCCGACTACATCAACGCCAACTACGTGCCCGGGCACAACTCGCCGCGCGAGTTCATCGTCACGCAGGGCCCGCTGCACTGCACGCGCGACGACTTCTGGCGCATGTGCTGGGAGTCCGGCAGCCGCGCCATCGTCATGCTGACGCGCTGCGTGGAGAAGGGGCGCGAGAAGTGCGACCGCTACTGGCCCTACGACACGCGGCCCGTGTACTACGGCGACATCGCCGTCACGGCGCTCAACGAGTCGCGCTACCCCGACTGGACCGTGACGGAGCTCATGCTGTGCCGCGGCGCGGAGCAGCGCGTGCTCAAGCACTTCCACTTCACCACGTGGCCAGACTTCGGCGTGCCCGACCCGCCCACCACGCTGGCGCGCTTCGTGCGCGCCTTCCGCGAGCGCTGCCCGCCCGACTCGCGGCCCGTCGTCGTGCACTGCAGCGCCGGCGTGGGCCGGTCCGGCACCTTCATCACGCTGGACACCGCGCTGCAGCAGGTCAGTCACTAACACAAATAATAACAATTATTATAATTCAATGAAAGCGCGCATATATCGCAAGGGATGAAAGTATGTATACAAAATCTTATTCATTTGACGCGTTAACTTGTAACTCGGCACAAACACTGGCCAAAGTAAGTAATAAAGTTTGTCATTATTAGTTTTCCAAAACTACCCCTCAAATGGGATCGGGGAGGTGTCAAAGTTTGTTTGTAGGAATTTTAACGCGCTGTCCGATTAACTCGAAATTCGGTATTTATACTTGAGACAAAAAATTGTGAATAACCTTTATCTGGGTTTTTCGAAAATCTACCCCGACGGGGTGAAAAGGGATAGTCAATTTTACAGAGGAGGAATTTACTGCGTGGCTTGATTAAATCGAACATTGGTATAAATAATTTTTGAGTCATGTTATGGAATCATTTCAAACGTTTTTTTTTAGATTCCATCCCTGCGGGGGTGAAAACGGAATACAGTTTATATGAAAAATCTTATTAATTTGGTTAATTAACCGATTCGTTGCGGCGCCCGTTTTCGAAAACTTCTAGCTGTGGCGGCGAACAAATATTTTTGATTTTCCATTTTCTTTTAAATTAAATCAAATTATTATTATTTACATATTTGCTATTTATTAGAAAGTATTTTTCGACAACATGATTCAAAACCCACGCCATAAAAAAGAGTGCCATCCACAAGTTAAAAAGGTTGTCAACCCCTAAAAAATTCAAATTCACTAAATATCCAGAAACAAAGGTTGTAGGCATAAACTACTTGCAAAATAATGAATATTTTGCGCTGGATAAATCTTCCAAAATGCAATTTGAGCGAGTTATAACAATTTTAAAATATGACACGACTCGCGTGTCATACGCCACCCAGAAAAGAAAATCGATGGCACGCTTGGCGTGCCATCCACAACGAATCGGTTAACTTGAAACTTGGCACAAATACTTGCCTAAGTTCGTAATAAAGATTTTCATACCTACCCCTCAAAGGGGGATTTAGGGATGTTAAAGTTTGTATGGAAGAGTTTTAAAGCGCGTCCATCATCATCATCACTCATCCACACTCTATAGCTTTTCTTCCTGCAGATGAAAAGGAGGTAGACTCCCTCATATGTAACCTTAAAAACACCTGCTCTGAAAGTGTTGACCCCATTTCTGCTCGGTTCCTTAAGCAATACAAGAACTACTTGGTTCCTCCGCTTACTCAGTTATTTAATTTAGCATTTTACAAAGGCACCTTTCCGTTACCTTTAAAAAAATCACTCGTACATCCTATCCACAAGGCTGGGGACAGAGGCTGTGTCAACAATTATAGGCCAATCTCCATACTACCCACTCTTTCCAAATTATTAGAACGCCTCATGAACAGCAGACTTAACGAATACCTTGAACGCAATAACCTCATTTCACAGGGTCAATTTGGATTCAGGGCTGGAAAATCTTGTGCCGACGCTGTGCATGAGCTCTCAGATCATCTTGTTAGCAGTCTTGATGGTAAAAAGAAGGCACTTATCATATTCCTTGACCTGGACAAAGCGTTTGACACAGTCTCTATACCCAACCTACTAAACAAACTGGAAAACATGGGAATCAGGGGTCTACCATTAAAACTCTTCCGGGACTAGTTATCTGATCGGTTCCAGATGGTTTAAATAGGAAACTATTTTAGTGATGATCTTTCCGTCACTTTTGGTGTACCTCAGGGAAGTGTGATCGAGCCCATCCTCTTCCTTGCCTATATTAATGATCTCTGTTACCTACAACTACCCCATGGTAAAATCATACCTTTTGCCGATGACACGGCACTACTTTCCACAGCAGGCTCATGGGCTGATGTCTATCATTACGCACAAAAAGGATTTGATACGGTCCTGGCCTGGTTAAAAAATAATGTCCTTACCCTTAACGTCGTCGATAAAACCAAGTACACTACCGCTCAAAAGTATTTGGCCACCTGCATTTTGTTTAAGTTACAAACAATACATTCAAAAATATATATAATAGGTTTCATTATTTGCATATCACCGCCAAATATTTATCTACGGTAAAATCGTAAACAACTTATTGTTATTTGCCGACTCCTGATCATAAAACCAAAATAGTGATCATCATCATCATCATCTGCCTAGCCTTGTCGGAATTTCTTCGAAGTTAATCTTTGAAGTCACAGTTTTGTTTTGATTTAGTTATTGAGAAATAAACATAACTAAAATGTTGTATAACTATTACAAAACAAATATTATTACGTTAGTTATCTGATGTCATTTGACCAGAAAACACGCTCTCCGTAGCTCAGTACTTAAAGTCTAATAATATTTTCTTGTTTTTCACTTCTGAGTTTTATTTTTTGAAGAAAATGGGTAAAACTAAGGAATATTCCCAAGAAATCAAAGGCATAATAATCGGCCTTTATAAATCCGGTAAAAGTAATCGTGAGATTTCAAGACACCAAGAAGCCAGAAGATACCAAGGCAAACTGTTGACTACATCGTTAAGAAATTTGCGACTGAAGGAACAATTTGCAACAAACGTCGTTCAGGCAGACTGAGAGCCACAACTTCGAGTAAAAATTTGAGTAGTTATTAAAAGCAAACGGAATAGACGATTAACTGCACCGGAAATAGCTGCACAGTTTAATGTGGATCGTGATAAACCAGTCAATGTGTCCACAATCAAAAGAAGACTCCGTGACGCGGGACTTGGGATGCATTGCGGTGTTAAAACCACTTTTTAAAACTATTAACAAAAAGAAGAGACTTAATTGGCCTAGAGAACACAAGAACTGGACAATAGCAGATTGGGAAAAGGTCGTCTGGACGGACAAACCAAAATTTGAAATTTTTGGATCCAAACGAAGAGTTTTCGTACGGCGGCAAGCAAACGAAAGGGTGAATGACGCTTGTACTGTAGCTTCAATTAAACACGGCGGAGGGTCTGTGATGGTTTGGGCTTTTTTTGTGGCTCCGCCGTTGAAGATCTTGTGCGAATACAAGGAATCTTAAAAAAAGAAGGTTATAACAAGATATTGGAGCATAACGCAGTGCCTTCTGGAACCCATTTAATTGATCCGGGATTTATATTTCAACAGGATAATGACCCGAAACACACGTCAAGACTATGCAAGGACTTTTTGAAAGGAAAAAAACAACAACAGGTGTTGAAACTCATGATATGGCCTCCACAGTCCCCAGACCTAAACCCGATAGAACTATTGTGGGATCAGCTGGATAGACAGGTGCGGAAACGTTGTCCCACATCTCAGGAAGACTTGTGGAGAAAACTGCAAGACGAGTGGCAGAAGATAACCAAGGCAACATTGGAAAAATTAGTAGCTAGGTTGCCGAAGCTTTGTGAGGATGTCATTAAAAATAAAGGTGGACACATAGATGAGTCCAAAATGTAAAAAGTGTATTATTGTTATGTTTAAAAATGCTAATAAAAAGTTTCATTGAATCAAACTTTTACAAAATGTATTTTACTAGGTGGCCAAATACTTTTGAGCGGTATTGTATATAGCTTTCGCCCTCACTAGCAAGCGGGCGACCGGTCAGTTCACCAAAAATTAATTCATAAATTTTTATTTGACAAGTAACGATCGGCAAAATATTATTTATCATATCATCATTATACAACTACAAGTTTACCAAATAATTCACTTAGCAAAATAATTATCCGATAAACTTTTATTTAATAACGTATTATTTGACAAATAATTCATTATTTTTACATGGTACAATTTCACTTGGCATACTATGAGATGGCAGAACTTAGGATGCAAGAGCGAGCGAAGCGTGCTCGGGACTTGAGGCACCCCGACTCGGGTAGGTTAGGTTAGAAGGGGATGGCGGAGTCTGAAAGACCCCGCCATCCCCTTCGTGGTCATTTTTCTTTTAACCATCCAGGAATAGGAACCCCGCGAAGCGGGGCTCTGTCGATCACGCCTTACTTCGAGACGTCTGTCATTGACCTTGAAAATGCTCTTGACCCCAAAGCTGGTCACAAGGTAATATTTTAAGATTTGAGCATAATAATATTTTGGTTTGTTGACCTTGACTTTTGGGGTATGCGATAGATGAGTCTTTCAATTATTATGGATTATTAAATGTATGCCAAAAAAGTGCATTGTATAAAATGAAGCATTAAATGAATGATGCATTTAATAAAAGAAGTGTTTGCCAAATTAATGTTTATAAAACGAGTGTTTTTAAAATGAAACATTTGCAGAACAAGTTCTTTGCGAAATAAATAGTATACGAAACGTTGGTTATAAAATGAAAATTTGTCAATGGAGTTTTTGTGAAACTTTAGTGAACCAACAAACGCAATGAAGTGCTATCCCTTTTCCGCATTAAAGCGCACTCTTGCATTCCTGTCCCGTTCTCCAAAAGACTACCTCCATTAAGTACTTTGGAATTTAACTATTTAAGCTTCCAACCACAAATAGACAGCCTCACGTCGAGAATTCGCAAATTAATATTTCTTTTCAAAAATCTTCGTCACGTAGCTGACGCGGAGGTTATTAGGTGGGAATATTATGCAATGTATCAATCTCTTCTGACATACTGCATAACATCATGAGATGGTACTCGAAAATTGAACATTGTGGGTGTACCTGTGCACGTACAGTACATAAGCCTTGTGTTGTGTCGCAGCTGACGAACCACGCGGAGTTCGTCGACATCTTCGGCATGGTGCACGCCATGCGGCGCGAGCGCGTGTGGATGGTGCAGACGGAGCAGCAGTACATCTGCATCCACCAGTGCCTGGTGGCCGTGCTGGAGGGGCAGGACCTGGCCGCGCCGCCGCACAACAACCACAACCACCACCTCAACGCCGCCTTTGAAGGTACCACCGTCTGCTTCTTCATGAACATTCACAACATTGTACTTTCTCCTCTTTTGTAATAGTCATGCACCATGTAGTTACTACATGGCTATATATTTTTAAATGTCTAATTTTGAACTTGTTTATATTTATCGTATGGAGTTGGCGGGTAATGATCAATGGGTACAGGAGGTTAACATGTGAGTGTCAACGCTAGGTGGAGGGTAGAGGACTGGCGCCGACGGAGCGACAGCGCGCGTGAGTGTGTGTGCGCATGCGCATGCGAGTGTGGTACTAACTGTGTCGCATGTGTAGGACTGCGAGCCAGTCGCGCAAGACTCACGCGGTTTTCTGTTGCAGACGACGAGGGCATCGCGGAGTCGGGCATGTGATGGCCGGCGGGCCCGCGCGGGGCGACGCGACTCACGCGACGCGCCTACCGCCGAATGTACTTAATTAATGTTTTCGTTTCCCGATGAGATCGCTTGGATACAGTAGTGTTAAGTTTTGTACTAAAATATTTTTATAAAAATGTACATTAATAAAATGGACCAATCGTTAATTGTATAAGTAATAGACTAAGTTTAAATAAATTTGTTATTTTTTTACGTTGGTAATATAATGAAGCGAAGCAGACTCAACACTTGTCAGGCAGCGTCCTAACCAATACGGTCGTTGCGCGAACACGCGACCGGTGCGTTCATTTTGTTTTCCCGCGTCCTATCCGCAAGCGACCGGCGACGATCTCTTTTGGTTAGGACATGGCGTCCAGCGAACCCAGACGCGTGGTTGCGCCGACAGAGGGCGCCTTCCGGTTTTCCGAACAAATGAGTGCTGTATGTACGCGACGATCGCGTATGCGCACGATCGGTTTGGTTCTTAGGACGCGGGGTTAGACAAAGTGAACGCAAGAGCGGCGCGACCTCAGCTTTGTGCCCTTGCTGCATGTGTAGACTATTTATTTTATTTTATGAATGTATTTTTATATCCATGTTAAATGATTATAAATTTTATTAATAGTTATATATTTACTCAATTAATTATCAAGTAAGTATGAATTATATTTTGAATCTCAAAATTGTACTTAATCTTTATACATACTTAATTATATTTTTACTGGACATTGCTCAATTAATCGTGAAATTCAAAGTAGCATCTCACTTAAAATAATGTTCGTCTGACGCAGAGCACCCAAACTGTACAATTTCCTCTCACAGATCAGATGAAGTAACATCGAGCAGGAGAGTTGTTGTGTTATCGCTTAGCCGTAAAGTACAGTCAGTAACGAAACTCGATGACCACTGTTAGTTTGACATTACCACTGTTAGTTTGACATTACCACGGTTAGTTTGACATTATCACGGTTAGTTTGACATTACCACGGTTAGTTTGACATTAGCACTGTTAGTTTGACATTAGCACTGTTAGTTTGACATTAGCACTGTTAGTTTGACATTAGCACTGTTAGTTTGACATTAGCACTGCTAGTTTGACATTAGCACTGTTAGTTTGACATTACCACGGTTAGTTTGACATTAGCACTGTTAGTTTGACATTAGCACTTTTAGTTTGACATTAGCACTATTAGTTTGACAATAGCACTGTTAGTTTGAGATTAGCACTGTTAGTTTGACATTACCACGGTTAGTTTGACATTAGCACTGTTAGTTTGACATTACCACGGTTAGTTTGACATTATCACGGTTAGTTTGACATTATTGAAGTTTTGATACACTGCTTTTCAGCATTTCATATTATATTCACTTACATCTGTTTCGATTTTTTTACAAATTGTTGATTTTTTATATGTTGAAAACTTCATAAGATCGTATATACTTAAACTAAGTGAATAACATTCCCGATAGCGAACAGATAAAATAATATATATGTTGTACATCCGAGTGTAAGGGCCCAACGCCCAGCCACCTCACGATGACTATCCAACCGAATCTGGCTGTCGGCGAGGAGATGACGTCGTGCAATCACGTTGTCGACATGTGGCCGGGCCCTAACCCTGCGTCCTAACCGAAAACGACTGTCTCTCGAATACGCGATCGTTTACCTGAACAATGACGTGTATACACAACTTGATTGTTCGCGTGATTATGTCATATTCGCATGTGCATATGTGTTACATGCGAATAACACCTTTAAATTCAAAACGATTCGCATGTTTGTTAGGAGTCAGTTAGGAGGTATTAGCACTTCGCCGTTGATATGTATACGGCCGAGTCCTAACCAAACAACTCTCGTCGCGTTCATTTGTTCGGCTAACCCGCGTTTCGCGTGCGGCGTTGTCGCACCGACGAGAGAGCGCCTTCCGGTTTTCTGAACAAATAAGTAATAACACTGATAAATGAACGCGACGATCGCGTGTTCTCGCGACCGATCGCTTTGGTTAGGACGCGCGGTACGAGTGAGACGATTGTGTACTCGCGCGACAGTCGCTTTTGGTTAGGACGCGGGGTACAAGTGAGACGATTGTATACTCGCGCGACAGACGCTTTTGGTTAAGACGCGGGGTACAAGTGAGACGATTGTATACTCGCGCGACAGACGATTTCGGTTAGGTCGCGCGGTACGAGCGAGACGATTGTGTACTCGCGCGACCGTCGATTTTGGTTAGGACGCGGGGTACAAGTGAGACGATTGTATACTCGCGCGACAGACGATTTCGGTTAGGTCGCGCGGTACGAGCGAGACGATTGTGTACTCGCGCGACAGTCGCTTTTGGTTAGGACGCGGGGTACAAGTGAGACGATTGTATACTCGCGCGACAGACGATTTCGGTTAGGTCGCGCGGTACGAGCGAGACGATTGTGTACTCGCGCGATAGTCACTTTTGGTTAGGACGCGGGGTACAAGTGAGACGATTGTGTATTCGCGCGACAGTCGCTTTTGGTTAGGACGCGGGGTACAAGTGAGACGATTGTATACTCGCGCGACAGACGATTTCGGTTAGGTCGCGCGGTACGAGCGAGACGATTGTGTACTCGCGCGATAGTCACTTTTGGTTAGGACGCGGGGTACAAGTGAGACGATTGTGTATTCGCGCGACAGTCGCTTTTGGTTAGGACGCGGGGTACAAGTGAGACGATTGTATACTCGCGCGACAGTCGATTTCGGTTAGGGAGCGCGGTACGAGCGAGACGATTGTATACTCGCGCGACAGTCGATTTCGGTTAGGGAGCGCGGTACGAGCGAGACGATTGTATACTCGCGCGACAGTCGATTTCGGTTAGGGAGCGCGGTACGAGCGAGACGATTGTGTACTCGCGCGACAGTCGCTTTTGGTTAGGACGCGGGGTACAAGTGAGACGATTGTATACTCGCGCGACAGACGATTTCGGTTAGGTGGCGCGGTACGAGCGAGACGATTGTATACTCGCGCGACAGTCGATTTCGGTTAGGGAGCGCGGTACGAGCGAGACGATTGTATACTCGCGCGACAGTCGATTTCGGTTAGGTCGCGCGGTACGAGCGAGACGATTGTATACTCGCGCAACAGTCGATTTCGGTTAGGGAGCGCGGTACGAGCGAGACGATTGTATACTCGCGCGACAGTCGATTTCGGTTAGGACGCGCGGTACGAGCGAGACGATTGTTTACTCGCGCGATAGTCACTTTTGGTTAGGACGCGGGGTACAAGTGAGACGATTGTGTACTCGCGCGACAGACGATTTCGGTTAGGGCGCGCGGTACGAGCGAGACGATTGTGTACTCGCGCGATAGTCACTTTTGGTTAGGACGCGGGGTACAAGTGAGACGATTGTATACTCGCGCGACAGTCGATTTCGGTTAGGGAGCGCGGTACGAGCGAGACGATTGTATACTCGCGCGACAGACGATTTCGGTTAGGTCGCGCGGTACGAGCGAGACGATTGTATACTCGCGCGACAGTCGATTTCGGTTAGGGAGTGCGGTACGAGCGAGACGATTGTATACTCGCGCGACAGACGATTTCGGTTAGGTCGCGCGGTACGAGCGAGACGATTGTTTACTCGCGCGATAGTCACTTTTGATTAGGACGCGGGGTACGAGTGAGATGATTGTATACTCGCGCGACAGTCGATTTCGGTTAGGACGCGGGGTACAAGTGAGACGATTGTGTACTCGCGCGATAGTCACTTTTGGTTAGGACGCGGGGTACAAGTGAGACGATTGTATACTCGCGCGACAGTCGATTTCGGTTAGGACACGGCCTAATGCAATAAAAATGCACTGATTCCTTTATTTATCTGAGTATTTGATATGGATGCAATAAAAAGAACAGAATTTGAGAATATACAATAAAATAATCTATTTTCTAATAAGTATTTTTTTTATTTCCTTGCAGTTTTGCCTCTTTATGTTCCGCCTGCAACAGCGCAAAATGGATTTGGTAGATGGTTCTTACTGTAACCATCCACCATCAACTTTATGAAAGTCATTGTGTTGGAATTCAAATCAAATCAAAATCGTTTATTTACATAAAATGTGGTGGGTACATATAAATTGAGTGCAAAGACACATTCCCCCATGCCGTGATGGCATGCAAATATGTTTTTGCAGATAATAGCCTGATGTAGTGACTACAATGGAACCCACAAGTTGGTGCAGTGGTCACCAGCTGGCGCCACTGAAGACGTGGATCTTTTTATGTCCTAGAGTCAATCAATCCTAGTCACCAATTATTTTTTTTTTTCTTGTGGCAATCGAGCCGAGGTCGACTATTCTGCCAGCGCAACGTCGCGTTTAGGCGGCAGCGCAGAGGCAAACCGTCGACTTCGCACTGTGGTAGATCTATGTAGGTGTTAATCGCTCAAAAGACGAGGGCAAGGGTGAGTACAACATAAATATTCTAAATTTATCATCATAATCCCTACAAAATGGTTGAGCTGGATGGTGCTGATCCACGCGTCATGTTCGTGAACAGGCGCCATCAGTGGAGACTGGTCGTCTCTTAACTGCCAAGGCTTATTTTTAATCTTATATTTTGAATTGTTTTTAATTATCTATTTTTTACATTGTTCTCACATATAGAAGCAACAAAAACAATTATACCCAGGATTTTGTAATAATTTGATTTAAAAGAGTGTCCATGGAGTTTCTTGCCCATTCTTCTCCATAGAGATCTACGTTTTGGAATGGGCGACTAGCTTCAATTTTCTGACTAACTGACTGACTCTTTAACAATTCAAAAGTGCCTGTAATTGGTTTAATTGAAATAAATGCTTTGAGTTTGAGTTTGATAAATACAACAGGGTGATGTAACAGCACAAAAACATACAATACATATTTTCATAATTATTACGCACCAGTTAAAATTTAATGTTATTTTCGTTTAAAAAAGCTGTTAAAATATAAATAATTTTGTGAGAGAAGTGAGATAAAAGGGAATGGAAGTTAGTTGGGAGCGGAATGTTACATGTAGAGGTCAGCAGAGCAGGAGAACAATATGCGGCCCAAAGTACTCTCCGCAAGACCGCATTCACACGGGGAACTGTCCCTAACATGGATCTTGTTCAAAACCACTGGGCTACAACAGTGTCCGAGTCTCAGTCTGCAGAGCGACGAGACAGTTCTTCTGGACAATTTCGGATATTTAAAAAATCGTTAGCGTCAGAATGGCTGGTTGTCTATGGCAAGTGGTTCTGAAAGTATATTCAAGAATTGCTTACATTTGTTACATTTCTTCAATAATTGCTCCATAAATGATACATTCAGAGAAATATGAATATGTTTTTGAGCAGCCATTCTGACGTCAGGATGGCTGGCGGCCTCTGTGCTCAGCATGAAGGACGCAGAATTTCTAAAAATTTGTTGTAAGTATCAATAATTGCTTACTAATTGCTACTTTCACGAATTTAAGTTAAAGCTTCGTACATACATTAGGTAAAACAATATAGCTTTTATTAAAATTTGTACGAAGAAGTGCCTAATAATTTGGAGAGGCAACAGTTTTTTTTACTACAGCGTCTTGTTCAGATCTTGCAGGCGTTCACAATTATGGGTCCCTAACCTGTTGACGCGGAATCGACTTAGATATTTGAAATTATTAATGAAAAACAAAAAGACAACATAAATGATTAATCAAGCAGCGCATACCTACCTACAAAAGCATAAATATGAAACACGGGAAATGTACACGTGTGTGTGTATGTATGTGTATATGCAGGGACGCAATTTTTTGCTCATCTAGTGGCACAGTAAACTTTCTTCCTCTTTTCATTACCACCAAACCTAAATCACAAACTACAGACGTAAGTACGAAATTGCACTATTGCAATATTTTGCTTTTAATGTAGATACTTATCGGGTCTCCCTTGTTTCATCGAAAAGAAATTGCCAAATGATCACTTCCAAAAATAATAAAAATAACCAGCTGTCAACGTCTCACTATATCCGCGTATCTCACAAATTCTTGTGTTCACTCATAAAAATCACAAGCACACTCGCAAATAGACACACCCTCTCACACTCACTCATTCAGTACGTCACATAACACAAAGAGAGGTGCAGACCGTAATGATAAAATAACTTTAGACTATTATTATTCCTTTTATTGTAAAATGCTAGCATTTAAGAACTCTAATTCTGTTGTAACTCGAGGGGATTGGCGCTGTTAGCCGAAATACAGGTTCCTCCTAGCTCGGCTCCAGATGCTAAAACTTTTGTGTAGGTACCTACTTTTGTTTTATCATAGCACTTAACTGTAACGTAATCTAAGTACTGTTTTTATGAAATAAACTTATTACTTATTATTATTAACGTTTCGGCACAACGACTTTCGGACCAGGTGCGGGTCATCCAGCGTAATCATATGTTGGATGACACTGTACTTGATCGCCTGCGAAGTGAAATGCAGAGTAGCCATGTAATCGCCCCCCCGTCGCAGACTGTAGCACCAGCACAGTTCAATACAAATCAAGCTGACGAGGGGAGTGTTGACAGGGCTACAAATGTAAGTACCCAGTGCAATGAGGAATTGAGGAGTGCTTTGGAGGGTGCGAGCCGTGAATATCGGTTCATGTCACCCGAACTTAGGCCACGCTAGGGCCCACGTCCGCTAGGAGTAATTAGTGTTCTGTGGCCCACGTGGTGGATGACGGTCCACTTCCTCTCCAGAGAGCAGGCGTGTGACCCAGCAGTGTGAACATTACTGGCTGATTATGTATGTATGTATTCCGGCCACTCTATATCTGTGTAGTAAGCAATAGACAAGGTGCGACAACATGTACTGTTGAGTTTCGCAGCTAACAACAAATCTTGACAACTTACATAAGTTTCGTGCAGTGAGAACGGAAATTCAACAAAACAAATTGTGAGATTTGTTTCACATGACAGGAGTATCGAAACATCTACATGTTGAATGTTTTCTGGTGCAAACGTATAGATCTATAAAAATGTACTATGTGGTATAGATATTGAGCCTAAGATTTATTCGTAACTTTATAAATGGCAACAATCTAAAAATGTCAGATTTATGCATAGATTTATGTTACAAGGACTGGCCTGTGTTGCCAAACCTGCTGTTTTAACAGTAGATCTATTGTTTTATCAATGGCATACCTGTTTTCTGCTTTAGTCCATATTACTACTATTTTTGTTCTGTATTTTGGGTTTTGCTTCAGATGGCGCCCATATAAACCAAAACATCCAAAATGCTTGTTTCTTGCTTTGCTTGGGGGTACAAACAAGGTCTATCGTCTACTGATTCTGCGGCGCAATTGCGTAACACACTTACATTCATTGCGGTATTTACGTTGTTGAGCAGACAAATTTTTCGAACATATGAAGAAGATTAGCAATATGCTTCAAAATCCTTCAGATTGTGATTGATAGTGTATAACGCAATTTGGGTGCTGATATTTAATTTAAATTTAAAAAAATCTCTGTACTTACAGTACCTGCTTTATCCGTACATTTTTCCTACAATTATTTTTCATTCATTCAACCAGGATCTTTTATGATTTAAAAAATACATAAAAAATAAGTGTTGAAAGTATGCATTTTCAGATGTTCAAACTTTTTTATTCTTTGTCTTAGAGTTTGGCCAACGAAAGCTGACCACGAATTATTTTCAAAAGTTTTAGTAAGGCAATATTTTAGGACTGTCAAAATTGTCAGTTTCCAATTTCGATAACTTTGATATTTCGGCTTTAAGAAAAAAAAAATAAACGAATTTTATGGAGTGAAAAAACAAGTCCCAACATTGAGAAGCCTGCACAATGAGTTGAAGGAAGCAATTGAATTTACGGGAGGCCATGAAACCCTTAGAAAAATTTTACACAAGAACGGGTTTGAGTTTCAAAATAATAAAAATGAACGGGCTTTACTTACAGAAAAATATGATATTGCGGCATGGAAACAGATTCTTTAGGACAATAAATCAGAGGAGGCTAGAAGGTAAACAAATTGTTTACCTTGATGACACATATGTATGGACGGCAGCACATTAAGCTACTACAATCTGTCAAATTTCTTTAATAGATTTTCAACTTTATTGCTAAAGCATTAGGTTCAAGGTTGATTGGGTAAATTTGACAGTTTCGGATAGCTTGACCTGCTGGCGTCTGTACATCAGAACTATAAAGTTAGAAAATCGTGGCAAGGGCCTTCAACAAGTGTGACACTACTAATATATCGTCAGGAAAAAGACATATCGGGCCTTTTCAGGAAAAAATACTAAGTGCCAAAAATCACAAAACTATATTTTCTTCGTAACCTCTTAATTAGACAGTTTTACATCTTGTCGCGATGACTCTTAAATTTTATTTTAAATCTACACGACTTTATTGTTGTAAGAAATTATCATCGTATATGACAACATCGTTAATTAGGAAAGAAAAATCCCTTTCCTTTAAAAAGTCCAAAATGTCGCCGATGTTCTTCCTGAAAAGGGTCGATATTATTGTGCATGCAGGATCAGAGAAAGGTTTTGTGCCAGGTGCATTATTGGTATTCAGCACAAAATCCAAATCAGCTGACTACCATGATGATATGAATGCTACCAACTTTATGAAATAGTTTGAGAAAATGTTGATACCAAATCTCACTAAACCTAGTGTACTTGTGATGGACAATGCAAGTTACCATGTAATGAAACAAGTAAACAAACCCACTACTATGTCTGATTCTAAAGCTAATCTCCGAACATGGCTTCAAGAGAACAATATTGATTTTGAAGAATATCATACCAAAGCTGAATTAATGTGTTTGGTGAAAGATAATAAACCTGCAGTTGGTTACAAAGCAGAAGTACTTCTAAAAAAACACAGTCATACCCACAATCACGAAATTTTGTTGCTGCCACCGTATCATTGCGACCTCAATGCAATTGAGCTTGTATGGAGTCAGGCGAAGAGAAGAGTAGCAAGCAAAAATATAGGAATACCAGGCTCTGAAATCCAGAATTTAATAAAAGAATGTTTTCTACCCATAACTGCTGATGACTGGAAGAAGTACACTGATCATGTACTAAATGTTGAACATCAGTACAAATTAAGGGACCGTATTGTTGAAAATGAACTTGAATGATTCATAATACATGTTGGAGACAGTAGCAGTAGCAGCGAAGAAAGCAATGAAGCTGATTCAATATTATCATGTGTAGAGTTTTTGGAATCCGATTTCAACTATGACTCATAACCGCTATGTTTTGTTTTGATTTTGTTGTATCATCCTCATCACATCAGTGGTCTCTATTCCATTAAATAAATGTATAGTAATAACTTTTTGTTTAATTCAACCTTTTCTGTATAAGGCTGTGCCAGGAAAGTTGAGCTGTGAACTTCAATGTGCAGAAGTTAAAAAATGCCAAGCTAGTTTCGTTTAGAGCTTAACTTTGGTACTAATAATGATCATCCTCACGGCGAAATATTGTAACGCTTTAACAGTTCCAGGTAAATATCAAGGGTAATAAGGTTATTATGGTCTAAGTATATAAATATGAAATACTGATCTAAATATCGCATAATATGTCTTGAATTATAAATAGTATCAACTCCGTATAAGCAGTGTATAGCCAGGGTTGACAGCTCTTGATTTTTTATAATTCCCGCCTTTTTTCTTGGACAGCTTTCCTTGGTCAGACTCTATGCTATCCCGTAGAACTACTGTTTTTAAATGACATTATACTGTATTTATGGTTGATTTGCTGTTTTTTTAGTTTGGAAGTGTTTGGCAACACTGGGACGAATACAAATCAAAGCATCATTGAGTAGCTTCACGTTCCGAATTGAGTTGTAATCGATTTGAGCGTGCTTAAGCCGTTCTGAATTAGCGTGAGCGCGATAACGATGTCCCATGAATCGTCATAGATGACGTCATGACATGCGCCATCTTGCGATAACGCTGACAATGCCCTAAATTGTTATCACCGTGAGCGCTGTCAAAAATGACAGTTGTGCTGTTTTAAGTCGCAACATATCTTTAAAACTAACGTGGCATTTTCGAAATTGTTCTTCTGGCTGCAGTCACCACCTAGCCTAAGAAGAAGAAGAGTGGTGTATTCACAAAGAAACACTGTAATCCAACCATGAGAATTAAAGTGCACTGTGAGCGCGTTCACAAGCGTTCCAAATTGCTGACAGTTCTCCGCTGTCATAATCGTGATATCTAAATCGGAACGCAAATTATCGATGTGAGCGATGTGTGCGATTACGGTGTAAATCCGAACGTAGCCCTGTAGTACTCATGAACCGAAGAGATACTACCGGAGAGTGCGATTAACAATCGAGATCATTTACGTATAGGTAGTAGTGTTTCATACTGCCGTATGTCTCAGTACTGCCCAAAATGAAGGATGCTGCATTATATTTATTGAGACTCACATAGGAATTACAATCACAAAAAAAACAATTTGAACGATACAAAAATAAAAAGCTGTATCACACGAAAAGGCTCTTATCTAATCAAAGTAAATAAGCCGGCCGGTTCATCCGTTGCCGTTTATTTAGTGCCGTGCCGTGCCGTTCCCGCCAAGTGAAAAATGGCCATTGTAAAACTGTGCCAAAGAAAACATGGATGGATCGTGTGAGGAATAATATGAAAGAAAAGGGAGTGAAAGATAGCGTGATGGTTGACATGGGAGAATGGTAAAAGAAAACTTGTTGCGTGACCGCAAGTAACTTGGGACAACCTAAGGGCAGGCAGGAAGATGATAGTGTAAAATTGTGCACCGATTGCTCTCCCTAGTGCATGTTCGTACACAATTTATAGCTTTAAAAACCTTAAACAGATTTTAAAAGATTAGAGCAATAAATTGTAATCAGGCTGAAACGCTCATTGTTGATTCCTTCCCAAGGGCGTTTCTCCGCTGGCCTTGTAGGAGCCGGACCGAGCTGGTGCCGTGCCGGTGTGACTGTGGACCCCACACTGGCACGACACCGGCTCCTACAAAGCTTTGCAAAATAATGTTTTTAGACGTCTTTCTACTTGCCGGCTATAATCTTTACCTTGCAGGAGCCCTTTACTTGCAGTCTCCGGTTTTACTAGGTTTTACTCGGTTTTACTCGTAACTGAAAACATGAATGAGCTTTCGCGGATTTGCTATAATATTCTTCATTAAAACAGAACGCATCTTGCTCGAACGTATCCATATCAATTTATGTAATGTTGGTAGAGGTTTGTCATTTCCGTTACTTCCATTGAAATCTTTTTTATTTTAAATGTTTATTTTATGTAAATTACATCATATGGCTACATTAATATTACCATATTATTACTTAAATGTTTAAATTATTTTGTCAGACAATACGTTTTCTGAATAACTACTTCAGTTCGCTTAAAAAAACCTCAGTTGTTTAATACAGCAGCCAAAGCAGGTCGGACATAGCATTAGCAAATAACAAGTAACTGTCAATTTGTACGTGTGAGTTCTAGGACTAGTGATCTGTGACTGTGTGTGAGTTATTCACTTATTCAGTTGTATGTGTGCAAAAGAACACGCTTGTCGTGTTGCGGTACGTGTGCTTTCTACGAAATTGACTTTCATCGCCTCGTAAGTTTGTGAATTTCATTTATTATGGTGTATTTAGTGCATATATTTACGAACAAAGTCGTGTACGTGCGAAAGTCTTATTGATCGAGCAGGAAATTACCCGAGATCAACTAAGATCATTCGATTGGATCGTGTCGATGCGTCACCTTTGTGAGCCATTTTATTCAACTTCCACATTATGGTAGCTGTAGAATGAGATACATCTCGCACGTTCTATCATGACCTCACGCGAGGTCAGGAGTAATGTCAAAATGCAAGCGGTAATTGGTTGATGAGGTAAAGTGCATTCTAACCTAGCCGCTAAGAATTGGTATTGCTGGGCTGCGTTAGCGGGCCACGGCCGCCCGCGAGCCGCGACCGAGCGCGTCCCCGTTACCTGCGTACGTGCCTGCTCCTCGCGGTCCTTACATGCATAAACCGATACAGTAGACAACCATAACTCCTGAATCAATTTAATCTGCGATGTCATCCCAAAAAAATGTAATTCGATGGAAATGCAATACTTTGCTATATTATAGTGAGCATTATTAGTGTTTTCAAGAACCTTGACTATAAATTTATCACATTTGGTACATAACAATGTTCTTTTTGTAGAACATTTAATTAAGTTAAGGTAAAGCAATGAATGCAAGTACATAACTCATTCTTAGATTGTACCTGTCTTTTAATTATCAGAAAAACGGCTTTATTTTGATGTTTTTTTATTTTTTCTAACATTGCTCTGTATGATGAACTTGTTAAATTCATCATAAATAGTATGATGCATACATTTGACCTTCATAGTTTTGTTTTGGTTTCAAGTGTATTTGTTAGCTTCATGGAAGTCTACCATAAATTATCATGACTTGGTTTCCACCCGTGATCTGAACAAGTTTGCTTGCTCACATAGAGATACTGGCTGCAAAATTATTATTATTTATATGTTTAGATTTTTTATTTATGTAAAATCAATGTCAATATTAGCCCCAGGTATTGGGAACAGGAGCCAAGTTACCAGGTCATGGCAGAGACTGAGCACCTAATGTTATGATTGGCTGGATCTTTTTCTGTTTTGCACTAGTCTGGCACAGATTTGATGGTTTGGAATCTATATTCTAGCAACAATATCTATGTAGTTGTAGCTGAGCTAATAATAGTCCAAAATGATTGTGTCCTGGGTTTACATGCAAAAATAATAACTAGTGTAAACACAACTTTGTACTGATCACTAATTATTTTAGTTTTCCTCAAGGGTGTCTCTTGTGTCCTGTAGCAGCAGGAGGTTTGGTAACAGCCGTTACCCTGTGCACACAGAATGAAAGCTTCAGAGCCACTTGCATCGTCAGCACTAACCACTCTAATATTACTACTTTCTGCACTTAGAAGTGACTGCTTAGCTTTTCTCTTTTAAATTTTAATCAGATGAAACCAATGCAAAATGACACCACTACCCGCTCAACAAAATAGAATGCTTTTGAATTTTGCTAAGTGTATTTTTATTTTTTTTGCATTGCATGGCATTTATAAGTAATAACAGCAGCGTGGGTCGATCGATCAGGGTTAAGCTACGCTAGCCGCGATCGGTCCGTGGATGGGTGACCATCTTTACATACCCCCTGTGCCTCGGAAAGCATGTTAAGGCATTGGTCCCGGCTGTCATTCTTGTATCTTTGGCAGTCGATATGGGTCATCAAAAGCCCAAAAGTCTGACAGCCAATTTGACCAAGGAGTATCGTAATACCCAGTAACTGGGTTGTGGAGGTTAGATAGGCAGTCACTCCATGTAAAATACTGGTATTCAGCTGCATCCAGTTAGCCTCGAAGCCAACCCCAACATAGTTGGGAAAAGGCTAGGAAGATGATGAGTTTTATTGTTTAGCATGACTATTCATAATTATCATTTCAAAAGTTAAATATATTTACAAGAAAAAATAATTCTCAATCTAATTTATCTCCCAAATTTTTCAAAACAAACAACCTGAAATAAATAATAATAAAAACTTTCAGAGCTTGATATGCACATTCTAATTGAGCGCAGTGCAAACAAAGGGTACGCAACATTGAGGTGGGCAAGGACTTTAGGACTCACAGTTTTTATATTGCTGTACACATAGATCACAGCACAATAAGAAAGAAAATTAATCATTGTGAAAATTGGTCATCCAAGGCGGCACCAAAATTATTCATAATTATATGAGAGTAACCTTTACAAACTGACATGGCTGGTTTGTTTCAATTATAATTTCCTCATCATTTACTCAGAATTGGAGCCCCAAGTGTTTTGTGTTCATAATGCATACATACATAGATGACGCACTTTTGACGGCGTATTTCCGAAAAAAAACAGATAATCATACGAGTTTTTAGTTTTACCCCACTACAGCAAAGTCTAAGGACGGTAATAACTTTCTATTGTTGGGTACAGTTACGACCCAGAACCTCTATTATCTTGTTATTGTTGGGTACAGCTATGACCCAGAACCTCTATTATCTTTCTATTGTTGGGTACAGCTATGACCCAGAACCTCTATTATCTTTCTATTGTTGGGTACAGCTACGACCCAGAACCTCTATTATCTTTCTATTGTTGGGTACAGCTACGACCCAGAACCTCTATTATCTTGTTATTGTTGGGTACAGCTATGACCCAGAACCTCTATTATCTTTCTATTGTTGGGTACAGCTACGACCCAGAACCTCTATTATCTTTCTATTGTTGGGTACAGCTATGACCCAGAACCTCTATTATCTTTCTATTGTTGGGTACAGCTACGACCCAGAACCTCTATTATCTTTCTAGTGTTGGGTACAGCTACGACCCAGAACCTCTATTATCTTGTTATTGTTGGGTACAGCTACGACCCAGAACCTCTATTATCTTGTTATTGTTGGGTACAGCTACGACCCAGAACCTCTATTATCTTTCTATTGTTGGGTACAGCTACGACCCAGAACCTCTATTATCTTGTTATTGTTGGGTACAGCTACGACCCAGAACCTCTATTATCTTTCTATTGTTGGGTACAGCTACGACCCAGAACCTCTATTATCTTTCTATTGTTGGGTACAGCTATGACCCAGAACCTCTATTATCTTTCTATTGTTGGGTACAGCTACGACCCAGAACCTCTATTATCTTGTTATTGTTGGGTACAGCTACGACCCAGAACCTCTATTATCTTGTTATTGTTGGGTACAGCTACGACCCAGAACCTCTATTATCTTGTTATTGTTGGGTATAGCTACGACCCAGAACCTCTATTATCTTTCTATTGTTGGGTACAGCTACGACCCAGAACCTCTATTATCTTTCTATTGTTGGGTACAGCTACGACCCAGAACCTCTATTATCTTTCTATTGTTGGGTACAGCTACGACCCAGAACCTCTATTATCTTGTTATTGTTGGGTACAGCTACGACCCAGAACCTCTATTATCTTTCTATTGTTGGGTACAGCTATGACCCAGAACCTCTATTATCTTTCTATTGTTGGGTACAGCTACGACCCAGAACCTCTATTATCTTGTTATTGTTGCGTACAGCTATGACCCAGAACCTTTATTATCTTTACCTAATCCTACTCTGCCCACTTCAAAAAACTATCACTGACACCAGAATCTAAATTACGTTTTTGGTACTGTACACTACTATTAGTGTACACTTTGCAGCATAACTCTGCATGTCAACCTTTTTTCCGTTTGTCTTTGAGTCTGGTCGATTTTTTACCTTTTAATTTTGTGATTCGAATTATTATTTTTCTGACAGATGGGTCCTCATTTTTTCTTCAGTTGCAAAAGTTGATCAATTGATACTGACCCAGTTTCTGGAAAATTAACGTGTAATTTGTGAAATTGATTTATAGAAGTTGCTATCCATGCCTTCCTATCTATTAGTACACATTATGGTAAAGCAATAAAGTTATTGAGTATTGAGTACCAGTCAGGTGATTTCACCTTTATTTTTCCTGGATTGAACAGCTTAGAACAGGCCGCCTTTCGGCCTCCAGGTTTTGGCCTAAAATAACGCTGGACGTCCTTGGTCAACGTCGAGTGTTGGACCGCATCTTGACTGCGAAAGTTCACGCAACCAACGCCAGCTCCTGAGCAGAGGACTACTTCCTACAGTCTACGACACCTCGCCGGACGTAATTACGTTATGTCAACGGTTTTATACGATATTTTTACGTACTAGTTTAATAATGTAGTTAGTAACTCTCTGCGGATTTTTAATTCATTGACTATTTAATTTTAAATTTTCAAATCTGTAAAATGCGAGATACCTTGGTTCTCTGATCTTTTTTTCCATTACGGATTATTTTGGGAGCGTTACCTAATAGCGATTGCAATCGACTAGTTAGTACGTTTTATTTTTCTTTCGTTATTCGCGTACTTCACCCTATCGGACCAAAGTTCTCTGCTAATTATTATTTTTTCTCTACATAAATCAACCTGCAACTCTTTTTATACCATAAATATTCATTTTTTTTTACTTTTAATGTTTTTTCTACTTTTCTTTTTATTACAACAAAATTAAACGTGTTTTAGCGAAAAAGTGCATTTCTCCTTTTTTATTTTTTTCGCTACAACTTGTACAGTACCAAAAAGTGTTAATGATAAAAACAGTCGGAGAACACTATTGTTGTTAACTGTTTTTATCATAAATCTGAATACCATTTGATAATAGATAACAACAAAAAGCTAATATATTAAAAAAAAACGGTCAAGTTTGAGGGGGGGGGCAGTAATCATGACATTTTAGAACCAATCTAACTTTATAGTCGGGAATCATAATTATTTAGATCTTGACACTGACCTGCAAATTTCAAAAAACTAAGAAAATTTGAATTTCGCGGGCTATCTTTGCCCATCCACCGCGTTGGTGGTACGATTGAAGCCTTATTTCTTATATCTATGAATGAACCCTAGAAAAGGTATTTCGCTAAGGTGAATACCTTAGCGAAATGCCTTTTCTTTAGTTTTTTTTTTCTTTTCTGTTCCATGGCAACCTGTCCTAGAACAAAAAGCCACTGTTTTGACCAACTTCAAGTCTATTTGGTTATTTTATTTATTATTATGAGACAGCTTCCATTTGTGTGGCGTAGCTCTCATCTCTCTATGCGAATCTGTCGCTGAGACTGGGGCTGTCACATCTCTTCAGACTCGTGTGCTGTTGTCCTCCTACTCCACTCAGTGCTAGTGCTAGCTCATTTGTGTGGCGTAGCTCTTATCTCTCTATGCGAATCTGTCGCTGAGACTGGGGATGTCACATCTCTTCAGACTCGTGTGCTGTTGTCCTCCTACTCCACTCAGTGCTAGTGCTAGCTCATTTGTGTGGCGTAGCTCTTATCTCTCTATGCGAATCTGTCGCTGAGACTGGGGATGTCACAGCTCTTTAGATTCGTGTGCTGTTGTCGTCCTACTCCACTCAGCGCTAGTGCTAGCTCATTTGTGTGGCGTAGCTCTCATCTCTATGCGAATCTGTCGCTGAGACTGGGGATGTCACAGCTCTTTAGATTCGTGTGCTGTTGTCGTCCTACTCCACTCAGCGCTAGTGGTAGCTCATTTGTGTGGCGTAGCTCTCATCTCTATGCGAATCTGTCGCTGAGACTGGGGATGTCACAGCTCTTTAGATTCGTGTGCTGTTGTCGTCCTACTTCACTCAGCGCTAGTGCTAGCTCATTTGTGTGGCGTAGCTCTCATCTCTATGCGAATCTGTCGTTGAGACTGGGGATGTCACAGCTCTTTAGACTCGTGTGCTGTTGTCGTCCTACTCCACTCAGCCCTAGTGCTAGCTCATTTGTGTGGCGTAGCTCTTATCTCTCTATGCGATTCTGTCGCTGAGACTGGGGATGTCACAGCTCTTTAGACTGGTGTGCTGTTGTCGTCCTACTCCACTCAGCGCTAGTGCTAGCTCATTTGTGTGGCGTAGCTCTCATCTCTATGCGAATCTGTCGCTGAGACTGGGGATGTCACAGCTCTTTAGATTCGTGTGCTGTTGTCGTCCTACTCCACTCAGCGCTAGTGGTAGCTCATTTGTGTGGCGTAGCTCTCATCTCTATGCGAATCTGTCGCTGAGACTGGGGATGTCACAGCTCTTTAGATTCGTGTGCTGTTGTCGTCCTACTTCACTCAGCGCTAGTGCTAGCTCATTTGTGTGGCGTAGCTCTCATCTCTATGCGAATCTGTCGTTGAGACTGGGGATGTCACAGCTCTTTAGACTCGTGTGCTGTTGTCGTCCTACTCCACTCAGCCCTAGTGCTAGCTCATTTGTGTGGCGTAGCTCTTATCTCTCTATGCGATTCTGTCGCTGAGACTGGGGATGTCACAGCTCTTTAGACTGGTGTGCTGTTGTCGTCCTACTCCACTCAGCGCTAGTGCTAGCTCATTTGTGTGGCGTAGCTCTCATCTCTATGCGAATCTGTCGCTGAGACTGGGGATGTCACAGCTCTTTAGATTCGTGTGCTGTTGTCGTCCTACTCTACTCAGCGCTAGTGCTAGCTCATTTGTGTGGCGTAGCTCATCTCTATGCGAGTCTGTCGCTGAGACTGGGGATGTCACAGCTCTTTAGACTCGTGTGCTGTTGTCGTCCTACTCCATTCAGTGCTAGTGCTAGCTCATTTGTGTGGCGTAGCTCTCATCTCTATGCGAATCTGTCGCTGAGACTGGGGATGTCACAGCTCTTTAGATTCGTGTGCTGTTGTCCTCCTACTCCACTCAGTGCTAGTGCTAGCTCATTTGTGTGGCGTAGCTCTTATCTCTCTATGCGAATCTGTCGCTGAGACTGGAGATGTCACATCTCTTCAGACTCGTGTGCTGTTGTCCTCCTACTCCACTCAGTGCTAGTGCTAGCTCATTTGTGTGTTGTGCAAGTCTTTTTTGATATCTTACGCTATGCTGACTTATTTCTTGCTTTACTGTTCGTATATTGAGGTAGGTATTTGTTGCTTATACTTTGGGGTATATTGAACATGTTTCTAAGAGCTTTGCTTTGAAATCTTTCCAAAATTTCGATGTTGCTTTTGCTTGCTGAGCCCCATAGTTGAATGCCATATCTCCAGATTGGTTTAATGATGGCTTTGTAAACCATCATTTTGCTCTCGTTGCGTAGGTGGGAGTGGCGACATGTTAGCCAATATATACCGCAGTTTGCTCGCAAGTTGTGTACGCTTGGTCCAGATGTGCTTCTGCCAAGTTAATCTCCGATCTAAGTGTAGACATGATATGTTCGTTGTATAATTTGTCTGGGGGCAGGATTCTTTGCTGAGTGTGAAAGTTACAAGAGTGGACTTGAGTTTGCTTTTATTCTCCACTGTTTGAACCACTTCTCTATTTCATTCAGATGGTTTTGTAGTTAGGATGAAGCAGTTTCCGAGTTGTAATGCACTGACAGGGCAGCAGTGTCGTCAGCGTAGGTCGCAGTTATTGTGTCCCCCATTAGTCGGAAGGTCCGCAGTGTAAATCAGGTATAAAACCAATTACTGTCTTATAGGTCTATACGAGGTCCTTTCCTGTGGTGGTTGGCCTGGTTTAGGTACTATTACGACTTAAACAATTTTCCATTGTCCTGGGATGTGTTCAAGCCTGATGCAGGCATTGAAGATCCTGACTAGACTCATGATACTCTTGTGTGGTAGCTGTTTCAAGACGGTAGCGTCGACAAGATCGTAACCTGGTGCTTTTCCTTCCCTGAGATTTCTTATTTCTCACAAAATAGGATTTACGCTTTTTAACGGTAGGCACATTTACAGAGGTGAAGTAACGTATTTTTTTATTTCTGTTGTGTGCTCCTGGTGAGACTGAGAATGGTTGAAAGACAGCCCTTGGATGCTCAGCGAAGGTATTGGCTTTCTCCTTAACTGATCTTGCCCACCTTCCTGTCTTCTCGAGTTATTTGAGCTTTAGGTTTCTTTAAGGTTCTGGTTGCTATCCACAGCGAATAATTCGTATCTATTGTGGGCGACAGCGTTGACAGGTAGTTCTGGTGGTTGTCGTTAGTTAACATTTCTATGAGGCTCTTTAATTCTTCTGGGCATTTATTAAAAAAAGTTGTCTCTCGGATGGTACGCCAAGTTTTTCTGTCTTCTTTTTCTTTTATTTTGTCTTTGATGTTCTTAGGGTAAATATTGTTTTTCAATCCCTTCGCTTTTTCAGGTGTTGCCTTGTTAGCGGCTGAATGATAATGTTTAATTCCTCGACGTTTTCTAGGTCTTAGACCATTAATATCTTTTTATGTAACTTTACTTCTGTGGCTATGACCACAGAAGTAAACTTACATAAAAAGATATTAATATCATAACAATCTGGGAAATTATCAGATTGTGCTTTTCGTATGGTATATTCGTGTGGGGGGTTCAGTTAGTGTCACCGTTGTACTGATGTTGAGGATAACTGGAGTGTGGTCAGAGCTAGCTCGACACACGGTTCCATTTTTGTGAAGTTCCTGTCAACATTTTTTGTAATAAAAAAGTCAAGTAAATCGGGAATCTTGTTTCTGTCAGTTGGCCATTAAGTAAAAGAGCCGTTCAAGCTTCATTCTTTCTGTTACACGTAGAAGTTGCCTGCCTCTTGGGTTAGTAAGTCGGGAGTCCCAGGGAGTATGCTTGGAGTTCCAGTCGCCACCACAGATAAATCTGGGACCCATTTTAGCCAAGAAGTTTTCAGTCTTGTTCAGATATTGTGTGACTAGCAGGGCAATAAACTGCAGATATTGTGTGACTAGCAGGGCAATAAACTGCAGATATTGTGTGACTAGCAGGGCAATAAACTGCAGATATTGTGTGACTAGCAGGGCAATAAACTGCAGATATTGTGTGACTAGCAGGGCAATAAACTGCAGATATTGTGTGACTAGCAGGGCAATAAACTGCAGATATTGTGTGACTAGCAGGGCAATAAACTGCAGATATTGTGTGACTAGCAGGGCAATAAACTGCAGATATTGTGTGACTAGCAGGGCAATAAACTGCAGATATTGTGTGACTAGCAGGGCAATAAACTGCAGATATTGTGTGACTAGCAGGGCAATAAACTGCAGATATTGTGTGACTAGCAGGGCAATAAACTGCAGATATTGTGTGACTAGCAGGGCAATAAACTGCAGATATTGTGTGACTAGCAGGGCAATAAACTGCAGATATTGTGTGACTAGCAGGGCAATAAACTGCAGATATTGTGTGACTAGCAGGGCAATAAACTGCAGATATTGTGTGACTAGCAGGGCAATAAACTGCAGATATTACCGTTTCGGTATTGTTGTCTGTGAGCTTTATAGAGGTTGCATGTATTTGTTCTGTGCGAAATTCCTCCAGGGGATAGTGTTTGATATTGTTTTTGATAACAATTTCTGTACCTCCATGGATGGTTCGTTGTGTGTACGGTATAATTTTTAAATGCCACGTGAGATTTAGCTGTGAACCTTGTTTCAGATATTAGGGCTATATCTATCAGCTCTGTTTGGAGCTAGGCTTATCATTCTTGACGTCTTTCCGTCAAGCCGTTGGCGTACCAAGTTTAAGCTTGGAGGTTGCGTCCAATCATGTTTTGGAAAGGCGGCTGTTGACCAGCTGGACAATGCTATTTAGCATGTGTTCCGTAGCCAAATTGCAAACACGAATCCCTTATAATTTCGTCATGTCGGTCTATCCTCATCCTGTTTATTCCCGATGTGTGTTTGTTCCACTTGTTTGGCCACCACTGGGGGACAGCAAACAACTTTTAAAACTTATGCTCTTTTGTCCACCACTAGGGGACAACGAAACAACTTTAAAAAAATATTCTCGTTGGCCGCCACTGGGGGACAGCGAAACAACTTTTAAAAATTATGCTCGTTGGCCACCACTGAGGGACACTTTATGGTTTGAATAGGTCGAATCTGTTCCAAAACCGAATCGGGGCACCCCCGACTTCACATAGTCTTGGCTGCTACCCCTAGAGTGTATGTAAAAACCGGAGGCGCGAAGGGAGAGCAACCCCCGCCCGCTGTAACAATGCTCACCTTCGCAGCTTCAGCTTGCTGGTGGCCTCTGGCGACCAGCCTCAGCCGCCACGGCTTGCGTGCTATGCATTGTTACGTAAGGGCGAAGGGGTTGCACCCGCAGCGCCGGAGACAATGCAGAAGCAACTTTGAGGTTAGGTTACAATAATTTGTGCCCCAATGGTGGAAAAGAGAATCATTTTTAAAAGTTTTTCCGCTGTCCCCCAGTGGCGGCCAACGAGAATCATTTTTAAAAGTTTTTCCGCTGTCCCCCAGTGGCGGCCAACGAGAATCATTTTTAAAAGTTTTTCCGCTGTCCCCCAGTGGCGGCCAACGAGAATCATTTTTAAAAGTTTTTCCGCTGTCCCCCAGTGGCGGCCAACGAGAATCATTTTTAAAAGTTTTTCCGCTGTCCCCCAGTGGCGGCCAACGAGAATCATTTTTAAAAGTTTTTCCGCTGTCCCCCAGTGGCGGCCAACGAGAATCATTTTTAAAAGTTTTTCCGCTGTCCCCCAGTGGCGGCCAACGAGAATCATTTTTAAAAGTTTTTCCGCTGTCCCCCAGTGGCGGCCAACGAGAATCATTTTTAAAAGTTTTTCCGCTGTCCCCCAGTGGCGGCCAACGAGAATCATTTTTAAAAGTTTTTCCGCTGTCCCCCAGTGGCGGCCAACGAGAATCATTTTTAAAAGTTTTTCCGCTGTCCCCCAGTGGCGGCCAACGAGAATCATTTTTAAAAGTTTTTCCGCTGTCCCCCAGTGGCGGCCAACGAGAATCATTTTTAAAAGTTTTTCCGCTGTCCCCCAGTGGCGGCCAACGAGAATCATTTTTAAAAGTTTTTCCGCTGTCCCCCAGTGGCGGCCAACGAGAATCATTTTTAAAAGTTTTTCCGCTGTCCCCCAGTGGCGGCCAACGAGAATCATTTTTAAAAGTTTTTCCGCTGTCCCCCAGTGGCGGCCAACGAGAATCATTTTTAAAAGTTTTTCCGCTGTCCCCCAGTGGCGGCCAACGAGAATCATTTTTAAAAGTTTTTCCGCTGTCCCCCAGTGGCGGCCAACGAGAATCATTTTTAAAAGTTTTTCCGCTGTCCCCCAGTGGCGGCCAACGAGAATCATTTTTAAAAGTTTTTCCGCTGTCCCCCAGTGGCGGCCAACGAGAATCATTTTTAAAAGTTTTTCCGCTGTCCCCCAGTGGCGGCCAACGAGAATCATTTTTAAAAGTTGTTGTTGTTGTTGCCGAATAAGGAATGTTATTTAAATGTGGGTGATTTTCTGCAACTGCAAAAAATAACTTTGCAAAGATGAAAAATATTCTTCGTTGAGTTTTTTTTTTTATATTTAGTGATAAATATTGTACGGTGGATGGTACGGAACTCTTCCTGTGCGAGTCCGACTCGCACATGGGCGGTTTTTAAAAATATTGTGATGTTCCGTAGTGAGTAGTGACATTTCAGTCCAATTCAACGGGGCTTAAGTAACCCGAAAAATTCCTCCGCCTCTGAAATTTGGCATGTGATGAAGTTAGGTGATACAGATTACATATGTACAATTCAATTAAATTCAATTTTTTTATTTCAATCCATTGCAGATCATATTGTTACAGTTTCATTAATTGGAATAAAATTACAAATATCTACATATATATCAAAATAATAATCACTCAAATAATATAAATAAGAATTAAAAAGTCAAAAAATTAAATTAAATTATAATCATGGAAATAAAATCAAACACTTATTAATAATACCCCTGCCTCTGAGTCATTTGTTTGTTTGTCATTACATTAACCATATAACAATGGTTTATGTATTGACAATCAAACCTATTCGCAAATACACTCAGGATGGTGTTGGAGGTGGTCCGGAGCCTGCGCCCCAGAGATGTGCACCGCTGACGCATCGTCGTGTAGAAACAGTTGACACGGGCGTCGGCGAACATCCCCGATGCACTGCAGTGCCGGGGCAGCCCCAACAACACCCTGAACGCATTATTATATTGAACACGGAGAGCGTTGTACTGCTTCTGAGTATATGAAACCCACAGGCTGGCCGCGCACAGGGACGTACAAAACGCTCTGAAAATAGTTATTTTGACGGCCCTCGAGCAACGAACAAACCTGCAGGCGATCATATTGCCCCTCACAGACAACGCCCTCCGCTCCCTATCGATATCTGCATCGTCCCTCAGGTCAGAGGTCACGATATGCCCGAGATATTTAAACTGCTTTAAACAATAATCCAACATTTTTTTTTTACGGGAAGTTGGGCATTTTCACCTAAACATGAAAATCGCTTATAACTCTGTGAATATTTCCTCAGCCTGAAATACTTTCTGTATACGTACGTATGTACTAGTAAGAATAAGTATGTAAAGGAATCCAACATTTTTTCGATTTCAGAGATACCCCAAAATTAACTTTTAACATTTTGTACTATAACTTCTACAGAAAAATTGCTCTGCTCATTTTTATTTTTTAATATGTTGTTATATCCTTAAATACATAGCTGTGTTTAGTTATCCAAAAGATTTTCCTTATTAAACATTTTTTTTTTTTTGCTTAACTACGCAATGTACAAAATTGCTCCGTCCATTTTTATACCTTTATTAGTCATATGATTTTATATTACAATAGATTTATCAATTATCCAACAAATTTTCGAACGTTCACATATTTTTTAGGATATGTTCGCTGATTTATGCTAGAACGTATTTTATTAATATTTATTTATTTATTAAAATCTACTACTGTAAGTACCTACTCAACACGACAGTGCGGTCATTCACAAATATATACCGACTTATTTAGGTACAGTTTAAATAGAATACAACTTGTAACACGTTAGGAACTATATCACAATACAGCACAATAACATTCTACCCACATTAATCTATATTAATTTATAAAATAAAATAAATAACAGTGTCCTTGGTAATTCACTCAAATGACACGTGAACACATCAATTTTGCCAGGAAGTTCGTTGATGATACGAACTCCCTGGGTCACAGGTGTTTTGGCGAGTAGGTTGGTCCTGGCTGTCGCCACGGCCTGCATTGGCGGGAGCCGCCTCCACACATAGCGGTCTGGTACGCAAAAACTCAAGCGCTGCAGCACTCCTGGATTATGCTCGGATGTCACGGAGTAATTTGACCAGATACAAGTGTAAACTTCCGTCGTACCTTCAATTCATTGTACCCGACCATATTCAGTACAAATAGTGGGATGCATCAACGGGTAAAACGGATATACCCCATAAAGCTTCCTGTACAAGTGGCATATAAAGTTCTTCTGAATTTATGCGCTCCAACATTACAGAGTATATGTCCTCATGTGGAGCCCATATGACAGCACTATGTTCCAGATAACTCCTGACTAGTGCGTCTTACAGGACCCTGACTGTTGCAGTATTTGTCTCGGTCAGTTGGGATTCGTACTGAGACGAGACAAATAATAATAAATCTTAGTTATATGATCGCGACACGACAATTCAGGAGTAACAGAAAGCCCTAAATCACGTATTTGTGTGACTCGTTGCATAGGCACTGCGTCTACCACGTCGACCTTCACTAAGCTGCTCGGAGCTGCTTTGCCACGCACTTTTGGAGCAGTGTAGGCGAGTTTGCTGGCCACCGTTATTACAAATGATTTTTTTTATCTTATTATGCACAACGTACAATGGTGTTTAGAAGAAATTCGGTTTATAAATATAAAGCGAATTTCTAAACGCCGTTTTAAATAAAATGAATATTTATTATATGCATTTAAAATAAATGTGTGATACTTCCATAAGGACTAAGGAATAAGTATAATAAATTAATAATGTTTAGAAAGACACCTGCCGAGGAGATACCGAGTTAAGAAAAAAAACGTTTCGTTCAAAGGAGTCTGAATCCGAACAACATACAGGGTGACATTTTTTAACCTCATCTGGAGGGAAAGTACTCTAAATACTGGAGATAGCAAATTTTACTCAAAAGAAACATCTTTATTTTTAAAAGGAAACCAATCTGCATTCAAAGATTTTCGAAAATTTGCTTGCGACACTCGGGAATCGAACCGGATAAAATCTGAAAGAATAACACCCTGTACTTTTATGGCATCAGTCGATAGGGTTAATCATTAGGATCAAATCTCTCTAACAAACATGTTGAATTAAATGAAAGGATAACCACCTCTGTACATTTCTGTGCATGAAGTATTAACCTCTCGTCTGTCGGGGCGCGCAGCGTAAAAAAGGCGCCGTCTGTCGGAAAAATACCGCGCGTGCGCTCATTTTCAACTGGTGATGATCTAGCGCAGATCTAAGTTCCGACAGACAACGGGTACACAATTTGGTGCGAAGATCTACGTTCCGACAGACGAGAGGTTAAATAAATAAATAAAGAAAAACCATAAAATCTTTTGAACGAGAAAAATGGGTAAACTAACTAATTGCTCGAAATGAGCTCCAATTCGTTGGGTACACAAAGGAGAAGGAGTGATTCTGCCCTGAAGCCCAATAGCGTTAAGACATATACCAATGAAACTTCTCTTGTACAATTGAAATTCTGGTATTTCGTCAATTAATTAACTTTCACTATTTCTATGTCTTGCAAACATCATCTTTTAAGCCTATCACCGTCCACTTTAAAACATCGTCTACGAGTATATCGTATGCCGTTTTAGGAACAATGTTCCTAAGAGTCGGTCGAACATAATGTTAAGCCTGCCGAAACTCCCAATACCGTCAAGATATATTCCATTGAAAAGATCTCGTCTAGAAGAACGTTTGTTACTACAACTTTTCTGAATTATTAGTTTGTTCGGCGTTAAATCGTCGGAAATGTGACGTTAACATCAACACTTAATTCTCGTCATAAGTTAACTAATTAATAAAAGTAACTTGTAAACATCACCATCATTATATTAACACAAAAAAAAATTACGCCTGAATTCTCTAAAGGGAGGCAGACATGACATGTACACACGGCTACATATCAAGCTATACATTTCCAGTAAATGTTGACCTCTCATTGTACGGAAATGCAATGCGAGATTTGCTTATATAGGTTTCATGCATGGCCGCCATTTTGAAAAAAAATCAAAATGGCAGACAGTAGGTTTACCATGGACCTTCAAAGCCTTTAACCCTTTAACCGCCAACGTCGGATTGATCCGACAAGTATTTTCGTGTCCATTTCGCCAGGGTCGTATATTTACGACCAAATACCGTAATAATTCACTGTGCCCGGCGCTGGGGGCACGACAACTGATATGAAGTCGGACGGTTAAAACGTTAATTTCACACGTTTGAGATATTTTACCAAGAGGTATTTGATATTATATTAGTGTTTTCTACAACATTATTATACTTATTGACATTTTTTTCGCATAATGTACAAAGTCATTAAGGAAGTTTCAAACGTTTATTTTAAATGCATATAAGAAATATTCCTTTTAAATATGAAGCGAATTTCTAAACGCCGCGCCATTGCACGTTGTGCATTACTATGCATATTTATATTTCATATACATATTTATTTATTTTATATGCATATTTATTCTATGTATATTTTTTTATCTTACTAGATAAAAAAAATATTTGTAATCACGGTGGCCAGCAAACTCGCCTACACTACTCCAAACGTGCGTGGCAAAGCAGCTCCGAGCGGTGAATTGAATGTCAAAATTGATGTGTTCACGTGTCATTTGAGTAAATTCGCAAGGACGCTTGTTATTTATGTTATAAATTAATATAGATTAATGTGGGTAGAATGTTATTGTGTTGTGTTGTATTGTGTTATAGTTCCTAACGTGTTACAAGTTGTATTATATTTAAATTGTACCTAAATAAGCCTGTGAATGACCGCACTGTCGTATTGAGTACTTACAGTAGTACATTTAAATAAATAAATAAATATACCCTTACGTTACGTTCTAGCTTAAATCAGCGAACATATCCTAAAAAATATATGAGCGTTCGAAAATTTGTTGGATAATTGATAAATCTGTTATAATATAAAATCATATGACTAATAAAGATATAAAAATGAACGGAGCTATTTTTCACATTGCGAAGTTAAGCAAAAATATAAAACAATAAGTTTAATAAAGAAAATCTTTTGGATAACTAAACAAAGCTATGTATTTAAGGATATAAAAGCATATTAAAAAATAAAAATGAGCAGAGCAATTTTTCTGTAGAAGTTATAGTACAAAATGTTAAAAATTAATTTTGGGGTATCTCTGAAATCGAAAAAAATATGGATTCCTTTCCATACTTATTCTTACTAGTACATACGTACGTATACAGAAAGTATTTCAGGCTGAGGAAATATTCACAGAGTTATAAGCGATTTTCATGTTAAGGTAAAAATGCTCAACTTCTCGTAAAAAAATGTTGGATTATTGTACATCTGTAATCTGTATCATCTAACTTCTTCAAATGCCAAATTTCAGAGGCGGAGGAATTTTTCGTAAGTCTCCGTAAGTTTTCGTTTATGTAAATGAACTGTTTTTGAGAACATTTCATAGTTTTCCATTCATGCTCAGATTCGTTAAGGAAAAACAATTTTTGGTATAAAGTAACTTGTTGAACTAACGCCATGCCCACTTGCCCACGCCTTTATATGATAATTACGCACGAAAAGAGAATCGAGTCTTTGACGTTGTCGGTGAGTAAGAAACGGACGAACATCATGTTCTCGTGAAAAGTATCGTACGTATGTGTAACACTCGTTAGCTTTAGTGGTTGCTTAAATTACCTAACGTCACCACAACCAACCTAATTACTTGGCATAAGATTCGGCAGCAGATAAATTGAACAAGCTTTGTTTCAGAAACGAGACGGAAGTCGTGCTCAAACGACCATAACATGTTAGAAAACAAGTAAATGTAGTAATAATAAAAGTATTTGTTGCACCAAGCAATAGTTTCCAGTGAGGCAGTGTTATTGGGCAGACAGGAAGGTTTAGTAGGTCATCAGGCAGGCGGCGCCGGGTCAGGCCCGGGCCTTCGCGTGGTGGCTGTGTGCAGCGGAATCTGGGTCAATGGTAGCGGAGTGGCACCGCTAGGGACGCGGGCTCACGGCGCTCCATCGAGCCGCCTAAACTGGGTCGCGGCCCCGTCCGCTCCCCTCGCACCCTCTACTCCTACTCTGTGGCGCTTGTACTACTATATCATACCTGCAGCTTACTTGAGCTGACATACGAATCGAGTGTTATCAGAGTTCGAATCGTAGCAGGACGAATTCACGTGTTTGCATTAAAGTCAGCGCGAGCCACTAAAGGGCTGCACTTGTAATAAGCCTTTGTCCTGTCAGCCGTCACGATATCATTCACTACTTTTTCGTTTATATTTTCCTTCAAACAAACAATCAAACAACCCATCTTGCTCTCGCATTCATCTAAAATTTATATTCATCACTCTTCAAGTCACAGGCGTTTCATCCCTCCTCATCACGTGCCCATGCCAAGACAAACTAATCCCTTTCAACTTTTTATTTACTCGCTTCTAAGTTTATTCATACTTATCACCACACACACATCCATCTCGAGATTCTCATCTCTGTCTGCTATATGCACTGTTGCCTTCTTCACAACCCAGCATTCCACATTTGGTATAACTCGCCCAACGAGCCAGCTCAGACTGACAACCTGCAGTCTGCACCCCAATTGCGTAACACACTTTCTTTCACAATTCCAAGGATTTTAAGCCCACGTTCCAACGGACGTAATAAAATTACCTAGCGCGATTTTTCCCGCCTTCACAGAGCGTTAAAAAATCACTTGGAACTGATTCTTCGTGCAGTGCGGACGTACGATGTGTTCCTCAAAATTATTAGAGATGCCATTTGTGCGGCAGGAGAGTGGAGACCAAAAAATAATCAAAGAAAATTTTAGATCCCTTGGTTAATATAACTAAATTTAAAAGAAAAAATAATCCTGAATATCCTGAGAAATTATATTATCAATTACATGCCATGTTTATTATATGGTATTTTCTCAAATGAAACCCGCGGGGCAATTGCGTAACATACAGTAGGAATCGGTTTCATTTTGACAGTTCAACGACATTCATTGCGCTATTTACATTGTTTAGCAGACAAATTTTTCGAACTTAAGAAGCAATGGATTAGCAATTTGCTTTAAAATGATTCAGATTTTGATTGATAGTGTTACGCAATTAGGGTGCTGTATAATGTTTACTTACTTTCTTTATGATAAACTGTTTTGTTGTTTGGATGGGAAATCATCAAATGACTTCTCCAGCTCTGGGCGGAGTGGGAGGGCGTGTCACACTTTTACTGACTAAAACCCACCCGTGATACCTACCTAACCTAATATTGGAATCGAAAACATCGGAGGTGTTCTAAAACAAAACAACGGGCAAATATCCGATATCATTTTATGTAACTAAGATTTTATAATTTATATTAAATGGACATGTCTGGTGGACAAATGGACGATTGTCTAGGTAGTCAAAGCCAATGTTCAGTAATGATTGTTATATTATTATAATCGTCGAATTTTATAGTTTTGTCAATTAATAAGTTTCAGGAGTCAGAAACTTGCGTAACCTGGTCAAAATATGGTTTATACGCTGTGGATTTTCTTAGTCTTTATTGATATAACGCCACCTGTGAGCGAACATAGGTACTAATTGGTGGTACGCCATTGTGAGGTTAGTGAATTATTTAATATTTTGTTGGTCTGAGATCAGATTCTGCAGCCTTTTAGGATGTTTCTATTTGTCTAACAAAAATGTAAAGCACCTATTGCTTAACTATTATAGATATAAGTGCTTATTTTTTTTTTATTTAGTCACAAAGCATTCTTATTCTTTAATGTACAAATGCGTACACATAAAATGATATTTGTATCATCTCCGTATTTTGGTTTCTATCCTCAGAGCTCATAATATTATTTATATTTACCTACTCTGTAGCACTGAATTGGGATTATAATAAATAAAACTATGTAGGTATTATAGTCTTACAAATTATTTTATTGTATTTACATACATACTTAAATAAAATTATTAAAAAATTAACTTTCTTCTAAAGACACCAAAACATTGTTCAAAAATGATGCTGGTGCGAGCACGTTATTCTTGATGCCTTGCCCAGCCAAGATACCACACCAGCGTCATGACATGACAGCAACATTACAGCCGACTGCCGGTCGCTGGCGTGATGTTATGTTTGTACATGACGAACACTCCTTCCATCTTTCGTGATCGTCGATTCCATCGGTCGTCTTTCCAGTTTTGACGGATCTGCCCAATTCATTTTGCCATTTTCTTTCAAAGACTTTACCAACTTATAATAAAAATAAATAATTCACCTGTTATCTTATTATCATTGAAAATAGGGGATACTAAAGGGCTGTCCACTGCAACGGTATACAGGTCGGCGTCTTGGATTTCTGAGTCCGACTGAGATACCACAACCACGGCAAACCATTGCATGACCTAGCAATATCTCATTGTCGGCAGCTTCGGTATTTAATAAATTATAACAGTCGTGACAAGCGTATCCGAGCTGAGTATGACAATGGGAGCTGGAACCATATTGTATTTTTCAAATTATAACACAACTGCTCAATATACTGCCTTTACTGCATGGTTTACGCGACTGCATGCCGTAGTATAGAGGCGTACCAGGGCGATTAACACACGGCACCGCGCACCGCCGCGGTTGGCGGTGAAGCGGATCTCATGTCGCATTGATCTCTATTAAATCCGTCGATGCCTAACACACGTACACCGCCTGACCGCGCGTTCGAGCGGTGCTCTCACCGCCACCGCCCCTCCGCGCGGCCGGCCGCGCGGAGGGGCGGTGCATCACACACGGGGCGCCGCATTCTTGCCAGTGTCTGTGATCAAACTGGTCAAATCCGCGTTAAATCCAACCGCGCGGACAGGCGCGTAAACCGCCTTACCGCGCGGGGTACCGCTACGAAATCCGCTTTACCGCCACCGCCCTCCGCGGCGGCGCGCGGTGCCGTGTGATAATCGCCTTACGCCAGCCTTGACACTATGCCTGTGAATCCGCTGCACAGCGATGCCGCAATTGATGCACCGCATAATAATATCCAAATCGAAAAGTAAAATAGATTCCTATATGAATAGCAATAGTAATCGTGTCTAGATTATGTCAGTCCGGGTATAATATGGTGTTGAAAGAAAATATCTATATCACAAAATAATCGCACAGTAAGCAAGGAACGCTTATTAACGCAACTTGGAACTGCAATCACAGAGTACATTTTTAAAACTGCATTGCAAGCAAAGCGAACAGAAAATAACTGGTCCATTTTTTGGTTTGGTGGTAGATGGCAATAGGCTCGCCCCCTATTACATGGGACTTAAACGTAACTGGCGAAATGTGGGTGTACTTTAGGTGCACCTCTGCCTAACCTTTCGGGGAAACAAGGCGTGATGTTATGTGTTTAAAATAATATGTCAATGACATGTCAAAGAAATAATACATACATTACCTTCATATTAGGAAGTGGGTACTTATTCAAAGAAAAAATAAAACATGTTTGATGTGTACACAAAAATATTTTAGTAATATTGTCGTATTATAGACGAATAGAATTACTTTAATAATAATATATTCCTTTGATCTCTAGATTAATTCTAATAAGCGGCTTATAAGTAGTGTTATTGTTCTCACTCTTATTGGATAAAATGGAATGTCAAAAACATTTTAGTACTTCCCGTTAAAAAGGGCAAGACGGAAGTTATGATTGAGTATTTTTTTTTTTTTGAGAATTATGTTACGCAAGTAATACTGAATTAATAAATCCAAAGTAATTTTAATCAAAATTTTTAAATCTTACTGTAAAACCTTAAATCATGAACATTTGTAGATACCAGATGCAGAGGGCAGAAACTGGACATGTCCTTTATTATCTTGTTCCGTATTCGAATCCCTGGGCATAAAATAGGTACGTTTATATTAACTTAAAAATTGAAGCTTCTTGGAAGGATTTAGTCATCTTCTCGAATACACGATATCGGTCAGTCGACCAAACAAATAAAACAAGTAAAAGGACACCACGCACTCTCTTTTATAATTAGTTCGCGCTGCGTCGTGCGGCGTCGTGCGGCGTCGTGCGGCGTCGTGCGGTGGTGGCGTGCTGCAAGTCCGCACTCACGAGCTACTACACGACGTACTGACAAAACCGCGCGCGATTTTTCGCGTTCGTGGGAACACAATACAGAACTACGTATGTCGCATTCATTCAACGCTCAACACCGAGCGTTGACAATCGAACACCGTGCAATAAAAAATCGCAGCGGGCAAAACCCGCGCCTGTGCAACTGATTACCTACCGCTTTCAATTTGTTCCATTCCAAGCGCGGCACTCGATTATATCCCGCCGCGATTTTTTACGTTCGTGCGAACTTGGGCTCGCATAAGGAACTTCGTTCCTGACGGGGATCCCCCGACCGCGCACGGGTTTACCGCACCTCAAAAGGAAAAAACAGAACCCTTATAGGATCACTCGTGTGTCTGTCCGTCTGTCACAGCCAATTTGCTCCGAATCTAATGGACTGATTAGGTTTAAATTTTGTACACGTAACAATTTCTGTGACCCAAACACGGACGTGTTACATAAATAAATCACTTCAAACTTATAATAGTAACACTTTTGGGGGGCAAATAATAAAATTTAAAATAAGTTTGCAACCTACCGTGTAACATCAAATGAAAGGGCTTACTGTGGGGGTCTCGAATTTTTTTTTTTTATAATTTTAAAATGAATAGTTGTTATTTAAGAAAATTGACGAAAATTGACCATACCTCTCATCGTCAATTTTCGTCTATTTTTACAAGGCTGCCCCAAAAAAGGAGTGTAATGTGTTCAGGGGTTCATGTACGTACACTACCGCTCAAAAGTATTTGGCCACCTAGTAAAATACATTTTGTAAAAGTTTGATTCAATGAAACTGTATAATAGCATTTTTAAACATAACAATAATACACTTTAAATTTTGGACTCGTCTATGTCGATGGCAGCAAAGCAAAGAAAGACATCTACGAAATCGCAGAGCACATTAAGTAAAAAATAGCGGTCATTTTGAGAGTTATTGAGCGATTTACATGAAACTTTAAAAGATGAATTAAAATAATATTCTTTATTGATTATATAACAGGTTATATCTGTATATAGTTTTTTTACTGAAATAATGCAGATGTCTTTTTTTACTCTGAAAACTGGGTGTAGATGTTTTAATTTACGTGCTAAATAATACGTATTATTATGAAATTCGGAATAATTTTAATACAGACTGGACGACCTCCTGACGTCATATATCTCCCTCATGCTCACGAACATGAACAAGCAGCGCTCCGTACGCGTGAAGTAGCCCCACGCTAACACGACCAGTGACTTCACCGTAGTCAAACATTCATTATAGACACAATTATTTTTATCCGCTTACCGTCAAGTTCGCACGCTTCCCGATAATGTTTATCTAAAGCTAATTTTGAGAAAAAAACACTTTCGCAAAAAATGTAGATGTCCGTATCTACTTTGCTGCCATCTATGTGTCCACCTTTATTTTTAATGACATCCTCACAAAGCTTCGGCAACCTAGCTACTAATTTTTCCAATGTTGCCTTGGTTATCTTCTGCCACTCGTCTTGCAGTTTTCTCCACAAGTCTTCCTGAGATGTGGGACAACGTTTCCGCACCTGTCTATCCAGCTGATCCCACAATAGTTCTATCGGGTTTAGGTCTGGGGACTGTGGAGGCCATATCATGAGTTTCAACACCTGTTGTTGTTTTTTTCCTTTCAAAAAGTCCTTGCATAGTCTTGACGTGTGTTTCGGGTCATTATCCTGTTGAAATATAAATCCCGGATCAATTAAATGGGTTCCAGAAGGCACTGCGTTATGCTCCAATATCTTTTTATAACCTTCTTTTTTTAAGATTCCTTGTATTCGCACAAGATCTTCAACGGCGGAGCCACAAAAAAAGCCCAAACCATCACAGACCCTCCGCCGTGTTTAATTGAAGCTACAGTACAAGCGTCATTCACCCTTTCGTTTGCTTGCCGCCGTACGAAAACTCTTCGTTTGGATCCAAAAATTTCAAATTTTGGTTCGTCCGTCCAGACGACCTTTTCCCAATCTGCTATTGTCCAGTTCTTGTGTTCTCTAGGCCAATTAAGTCTCTTATTTTTGTTAATAGTTTTAAAAAGTGGTTTTAACACCGCAATGCATCCCAAGTCCCGCGTCACGGAGTCTTCTTTTGATTGTGGACACATTGACTGGTTTATCACGATCCACATTAAACTGTGCAGCTATTTCCGGTGCAGTTAATCGTCTATTCCGTTTGCTTTTAATAACTACTCAAATTTTTACTCGAAGTTGTGGCTCTCAGTCTGCCTGAACGACGTTTGTTGCAAATGGTTCCTTCAGTCGCAAATTTCTTAACGATGTAGTCAACAGTTTGCCTTGGTATCTTCTGGCTTCTTGGTGTCTTGAAATCTCACGATTACTTTTACCGGATTTATAAAGGCCGATTATTATGCCTTTGATTTCTTGGGAATATTCCTTAGTTTTACCCATTTTCTTCAAAAAATAAAACTCAGAAGTGAAAAACAAGAAAATATTATTAGACTAAGTACTGAGCTACGGAGAGCGTGTTTTCTGGTCAAATGACATCAGATAACTAACGTAATAATATTTGTAACCTTAATCATTGGATTATGTCATGGTGGGCGGTACCTTGATTTAAAGAAGGACAAAATTGTTAATTTGTCCTTGGTGGGCGGTATGTTGATCGCAATTTATTCACTTTTTTGACAAATAGATGGCGTTGTTAGTTTAAGTGCAATTCCTGAATCGCGGTGTTTAGATTCGCAGACGATTTGGTAGGGTCAGAATATTGTATGTGTTAAAAAAGCTCCAATACACGCATTGATTAGTATCATATCGAGTTGTTTTCTTGATATCCTCATCCTTGCTAATTTCGGAGTACTGCAGAGCTAAAGACTGTGTGTGGAAACAAACATTGGTATTTGTAATAGTTATACTACATTTTAGTTATGTTTATTTCTCAATAACTAAATCAAAACAAAACTGTGACTTCAAAGATTAACTTCGAAGAAATTCCGACAATATCACTATTTTGGTTTTATGATCAGGAGTCGGCAAATAACAATAAGTTGTTTACGATTTTACCGTAGATAAATATTTGGCGGTGATATACAAATAATGAAACCTATTTTTTTTTATGTATTGTTTGTAACTTAAAGAAAATGCAGGCGGCCAAATACTTTTGAGCGGTAGTGTATGTTTGTGAGTTTCTTTATTTTATTTTATTTATTAAGGGATAATAAACAACTACAACATATTTATCACATAAGGTTAACAAAACTTAAAGTAGTAATGTTGCAGTCCACACACACACACACACACACACACACACACACACACACACACACTGCATTATCCGCAGACAAGACATACTTATTTATAGATCAGTGGTTGCCACTAGACGAGCATTACCAAAATTAAAATTATCAAAATTAAAATTAACAATACTTTGAAATAAATAAATAAGTTAATTTATAGCCAGCAAAAGCTACAAAGCCAAATCAGATCAGAAACAATTTCAATTACTAAAATGATGCAATAAATAACTAATAATAATAAGATTACAGTTGAGATAAACATTTTATAATATTAGATTTAAATTTATTTTTCGAGCATGCAAATATATCATTAAACGAGCATTACCAAAATTAACAATACCTACTTTGAAATAAATATATAAGTTACTATAAAGCCAGCAATAGCTACAAAACCAAATCAGATCAGAAACAATTTAATTTACCTAATTTATGCAATAAATAAATAATAATAAGATTACAATTAAGATAAAATTTTTATAATATTAGATTTAAATTTATTTTTATAAACATATAACATTTAAATATCTGAACAGATTGATTTCTGGTTCCCCCGACCCACCTCGTCGCATCGCATCGCCTGCTCGCGTTGTTACTTCGTTTTCACTTAGCGCTCGTTCTTACTTTTTTATTTTTGTACGGCTTCTAAGGGTCCTGGCGTAATGTTACATACAGCTTGGCCAAAAAGTCGTGAAATTAATGGTGGTGCCACTATCGTTCATGTTATAATATAACCCTATTTTTTACAATTAATGTGAATATTGGCGGGTTTTATGAAAAAAAGAAAAGCTCTGAAACGCTTGTTCAGCCACTGCCTAGAACGATAACATTTGCAGTTATTTATTTTAATGAATTAAAAATAAAATTATTAGGTATTTTAAAATACTTTGATGTCAACTATTCCCACATTATGTGAGACAATTTATGTTTTACAAGACTCCAGATCAGCTTATAGTACCCAGACCCCAGATCGCCTTATGGGTATGGGCCTGATGGATTTACCTAAAAAATACTATACTTATTTTTGTTCAGTGATTTATGCAATATTAACAAAAAAATATCAAAATTATTCAAACGCGCTGCATTCCGAATGTGTTTTGGTAAATATAACCTCATGTGTGCAATAAATATATCTTTATCTTTATCTTTATCAAATTTGTGAATGTACATTTCAATAATTGTATGAAAGGTTTATACTAGATATTGCACCTTGAAATACACACATTACATCTGATTACATGTATAAAATATCATTTGACCTGTCATTCCAGCGGTTCTTTTATACATATCGTTGAGATCGGATAAAATTTGTCCGGCCTCGAGTTCCGCCAAACATCTCACGTTCACTTTATAAATTATCGCTCTTGCGAAGCTGTGCTTAACAGATCTGTTCATTATGAACACAATGGGTCACCAGTATCACCACAATAACGCAAACAAATATAAATAAACACGAGAAACAGTCGCCATTACAAGACATGACAGAACATGTACCTCACTCGACGAGGCAGAGCGAGTGTGGCCAATGATTAAATACTTAAGTTCTGTTTTAGGAATTTTTTGTCAAACTGTACCCTATAGCCTTCCTCAAGAATTGGGCTATAAAATGGAAAAATAATTTTTCAAATCCGACTGGCAGTGACAGAGATTAGCGCGTTCAAACAGTCAATAAAAAATAAAATGTGTCTGTGACAAGGGCCGTAAGATCAATTGAAGTTTAAACTCTCTTCCATAGGTAGTCTAAACTTCAATTGATCTCACGGCCCTAAGCGCATTTTCCTTACTTTAAGCATTTTTATACCCGTCGTAATTTCCAAACGGTAGGTCCGATTCGAATAATTTAAAAAGCAATTTACATGTACTTAATCAACCTTGATTATAAAACTATAAATTAGGAAAAAGATTAACACCATGTTTATGAAAACACCTTCGCAAATAATGCATTATTTTGTAACAAATTTGATTACCATTAAAAGAGTTATAGAGAGCCAACCTTAAAAGATAGACATGCTATCGCGGACTTTTTTTTAGAACTTCTTAAGAGGAACAATCCCGTCATTTATGATTTTTCGCAACTTTAACCGTTTACGCAGCGCACGCAACGGAAGCTCACAAAAGGAATAAATTTCCCCCGTTTTTGCAACACTTTTCATTGATGCACCGCTCCTATTGGTCGTAGCGTGATGGTTATATAGCCTATAGCCTACCTCGATAAATGGACTATCTAACACTAAAATAATTTTTCAATTCGACCCAGTAGTTCCTGAGATTAGCGCGTTCAACAAAACAAACAAACAAACAAACTCTTCAGCTATAAAATATTAGAATTAGTATAGATGTAACATAAATAACGCACAATCTCTTATGGGATCATTGGAAAAAAAATCAGCTGTTCCCTACATTTTGACGAGTTATGCGAACATAAATGTAGGGAGCAGCTGATTTTTTTTCGCGATTTCAGGTTTGGTCCCATAGTAAAAATTGTTCATAATGATGAGTACAATGACCCCTTAAGAGGTTGTGCGTTAATTATGTTACACCTTGTATACAAAGTGAAAGGGCACTCATTTACTCCCTGATTTAAACAGATAAAGAAAATTGTAATTACAGTCGGGGAACCTCTTAGATTAAACCCCCCGACTGTAGAGTAGCAATCTCACAAAGCAATAGATTGACGCTTCGGTTTAACTTACGACCTTCTAATAATAAGTAATTTCTATAATATACACACACTCACATTCGTTTGCAACTGGTTGTATTTCATAAATTCAACCATCAGTGTCCACGGCGCGCTAGCTTAGCGATATCGTAGATGCGTAGCGAGCCGTGGGTTCGAATCTCACGCGCGGTTATACAAGGTGTCATTTTAAACAGTGTTAATCTCTTAGAGGGTCACTGTACTCATCACTATGAACAACTTTTACTATGGGACCAAACCCAAAATCGCGAAAAAAAAAACAGGAGTTCCTTACATTTTGACGAGTTATGCGAACATAAATGTAGGGAAAAGCTGATTTCTTTTTTCGAGATTTCGGGTTTGGACCCATAGCAAAATTTGCTCATAATGATGAGTATAATGATCATTTAAGAGATTAACACTGTTTAAAATTACACCTTGTATAGTTTTTTTACTACAAATATTTCTTTTTACTAGTAATAATTAGTCGAGTAGTCACGCTACTGACTTGTAGTTCCTTGTTATGTTCGTCTTGTTCACTTCACTCGTAAAGCTTTATGATTACACCCCAGAAACCTAAATAAATTATAGACAGATGCAGTTAACTTGCGACTCAATCATTCTGAATCGTTTTTTTTTTAATTTTCATTTGGTAACTCAAAAGTATTCGAGGCATCCCATAAATAGATTTTTGGTAAACGATATCGCTAAGGCCATAAAATATCGTCATTATTTACACTATTTCATTTCACCCAAAATATTTTCAAACTCCATGTTTCGCGCTACTAAACACGACCTCAAGTCTCGGAGTGCCTGCACTCAGCTTTAAGCATCTCGAGTACACCTATTGTATACATACTAGTGTCGAGTATTGTTTATTAATCAGTTCATCAGTCGGCTGATAACGTAACCCCAAGCCGTAACTTGAGTACATAAAATATTGTTTATTAATACGATCATGAACCTCAAGATTGTTATCAAGTGCGAGCTCTTGGGCTGAACAACGTTTATAAATACGGGCCCTGCTGCCCTAGACAGTGACGCCCCACGTGCCAGGTATGAACAACGTTTATAAATACGGGCCCTGCTGCCCTAGACAGTGACGCCCCACGTGCCAGGTATGAACAACGTTTATAAATACGGGCCCTGCTGCCCTAGACAGTGACGCCCCACGTGCCAGGTATGAACAACGTTTATAAATACGGGCCCTGCTGCCCTAGACAGTGACGCCCCGCGTGCCAGGTATGAACAACGTTTATAAATACGGGCCCTGCTGCCCTAGACAGTGACGCCCCACGTGCCAGGTATGAACAACGTTTATAAATACGGGCCCTGCTGCCCTAGACAGTGACGCCCCACGTGCCAGGTATGAACAACGTTTATAAATACGGGCCCTGCTGCCCTAGACAGTGACGCCCCACGTGCCAGGTATGAACAACGTTTATAAATACGGGCCCTGCTGCCCTAGACAGTGACGCCCCACGTGCCAGGTATGAACAACGTTTATAAATACGGGCCCTGCTGCCCTAGACAGTGACGCCCCACGTGCCAGGTATGAACAACGTTTATAAATACGGGCCCTGCTGCCCTAGACAGTGACGCCCCACGTGCCAGGTATGAACAACGTTTATAAATACGGGCCCTGCTGCCCTAGACAGTGACGCCCCACGTGCCAGGTATGAACAACGTTTATAAATACGGGCCCTGCTGCCCTAGACAGTGACGCCCCACGTGCCAGGTATGAACAACGTTTATAAATACGGGCCCTGCTGCCCTAGACAGTGACGCCCCACGTGCCAGGTATGAACAACGTTTATAAATACGGGCCCTGCTGCCCTAGACAGTGACGCCCCACGTGCCAGGTATGAACAACGTTTATAAATACGGGCCCTGCTGCCCTAGACAGTGACGCCCCACGTGCCAGGTATGAACAACGTTTATAAATACGGGCCCTGCTGCCCTAGACAGTGACGCCCCACGTGCCAGGTATGAACAACGTTTATAAATACGGGCCCTGCTGCCCTAGACAGTGACGCCCCACGTGCCAGGTATGAACAACGTTTATAAATACGGGCCCTGCTGCCCTAGACAGTGACGCCCCACGTGCCAGGTATGAACAACGTTTATAAATACGGGCCCTGCTGCCCTAGACAGTGACGCCCCACGTGCCAGGTATGAACAACGTTTATAAATACGGGCCCTGCTGCCCTAGACAGTGACGCCCCACGTGCCAGGTATGAACAACGTTTATAAATACGGGCCCTGCTGCCCTAGACAGTGACGCCCCACGTGCCAGGTATGAACAACGTTTATAAATACGGGCCCTGCTGCCCTAGACAGTGACGCCCCACGTGCCAGGTATGAACAACGTTTATAAATACGGGCCCTGCTGCCCTAGACAGTGACGCCCCACGTGCCAGGTATGAACAACGTTTATAAATACGGGCCCTGCTGCCCTAGACAGTGACGCCCCACGTGCCAGGTATGAACAACGTTTATAAATACGGGCCCTGCTGCCCTAGACAGTGACGCCCCACGTGCCAGGTATGAACAACGTTTATAAATACGGGCCCTGCTGCCCTAGACAGTGACGCCCCACGTGCCAGGTATGAACAAAAATTGTTTCAGTTTATTTTATTTTTTGTTGTTCTAGCGGCAATAGAAATACAACAATCGTCTACTTATTACGGTTCATGAGATACGACCCGCTGACAGACAGACGGACGGACGGACAGCGGAGGCTTAGTACTTAATAGGGTTCCGTTTGGGTACCCTTCGGGTACGGAACCCTAAAAAGCAGAAAAAAAATGGTGCATCCCTTGAACAATGATCGATATTTTAAAGGCCAATTTGTGACGCTCTATGATGATTAAGGACAATATCCTGAACAAAAAAAAATTGTTATTTTAGAATGTCGATGCGCACATTTGACGAGTTATTAAATTGAATAGAGCCAGCAATAACACGCCCGCGAGTCCCAAGACATCATGGTGTCCGCTCGCACTCGCGCACGTCTGCACGCGCGCACGCTACAAGCCCGCAAGCCGGCGCGCCGTACTGACTGACCAACGCGCGCGCCGTACTGACTGACCAACGCGCGCGCCGTATTGACTGACCAACGCGCGCGCCGTACTGACTGACCAACGCGCGCGCCGTACTGACTGACCAACGCGCGCGCCGTACTGACTGACCAACGCGCGCGCCGTACTGACTGACCAACGCGCGCGATTTTTCTGTGTCCGTGCGTACGTGGACTTGTGCAAAAATTATTATGAAATAAAAGAAATTCATGTAAACGTACAATTTTTTAGTTAACAGCATAAACCGGTTTCTGCAACAGTAGCTGTAGGTACTGTTGCTCAAGTGGTTCGTTGGGTTTGTTCTGAGAAGTCATCATTTCGGAAATCGTGACATTTTAGAACAAATCTAACTTAACGTTTTTATGATGTAAATACGTATTTGTTATAGTCGCGAATCATACAACCTGACACTCGACTTGCAAATTGCAAAAAACGCAAGAAAATTAGAATTCCGCGGTCTGCCTCTGCGAACCACCTTAACTGAGACTGTTCCGGAGGTAGGTGTGCGCTGCAGGAGCGGGTGTGGACACGTGCTGAGAAAGCTCAGTCAGGCACTCCTGTACCGCTCTGAGTAAAATGCACACTAAAATGATTTCTCCGATTAATAGCTAAACAAAATAAATGTTTCATAAAAAAATCCCACGATTAATAAACGGGAGATAATTTTTGAAAGAAGATTTAGTTCTGACGTGTGGATATGAATAATGCGATAATTACTGCATAAATTAGTTTTCCGATGTGGGAAATATCAATCGAAGAGGAAAAAATAATAGAACGGCTTAATTTGTGCAACGGAGAAGGAGTATTATGACAAGATGGCAACTGACTGTTGTCTATACCTAATACATACATAGGGAGGTCGGTTGTTCATGGCTGTGTTTGATTCATTTACCTACTAGCTGTGCCCCGCGACTTCGTTCGCGTGGATGTCGTAAGATACGTTCGCGTGGATGTCGTAAGATACACAATATACTAAAATAACCGCCACATTTTAATAAAACTCCCTCGTCCCCCGACCCGTCGCGTTGCATCGCTCGCCCGCGCTATTACTTCGTCTTCACTTAGTGTTACTTCTGACTTTTATCTTTTTGCTCGGCTCCTAAGGGTCGTAGCGTAATGCTGTAACTATCCTCGAAAATTGGGCTAACAAATGTAAAAAGAATTTTTCAAATTCGACTTTGTTCACAATTTCATAGGTTTTAATTTATTTCGCGGAACCCTAATTATTTTTCTAAAATAAAATGTGTGGAGGGAGCTGGTCAGAGAAGGAGCGCACGCTCAAGGTTGGTTGGTCGCGGTAGTGCCTTAAATGTGTGGAGGGAGCGGGTCAGAGAAGGAGCGCACGCTCAAGGTTGGTTGGCCGCGGTAGCGCCTTAAATGTGTGGAGGGAGCTGGTCAGAGAAGGAGCGCACGCTCAAGGTTGGTTGGTCGCGGTAGCGCCTTAAATGTGTGGAGGGAGCGGGTCAGAGAAGGAGCGCACGCTCAAGGTTGGTTGGCCGCGGTAGCGCCTTAAATGTGTGGAGGGAGCTGGTCAGAGAAGGAGCGCACGCTCAAGGTTGGTTGGTCGCGGTAGCGCCTTAAATGTGTGGAGGGAGCGGGTCAGAGAAGGAGCGCACGCTCAAGGTTGGTTGGCCGCGGTAGCGCCTTAAATGTGTGGAGGGAGCTGGTCAGAGAAGGAGCGCACGCTCAAGGTTGGTTGGCCGCGGTAGCGCCTTAAATGTGTGGAGGGAGCGGGTCAGAGAAGGAGCGCACGCTCAAGGTTGGTTGGTCGCGGTAGCGCCTTAAATGTGTGGAGGGAGCTGGTCAGAGAAGGAGCGCACGCTCAAGGTTGGTTGGTCGCGGTAGCGCCTTAAATGTGTGGAGGGAGCGGGTCAGAGAAGGAGCGCACGCTCAAGGTTGGTTGGTCGCGGTAGCGCCTTAAATGTGTGGAGGGAGCGGGTCAGAGAAGGAGCGCACGCTCAAGGTTGGTTGGTCGCGGTAGCGCCTTAAATGTGTGGAGGGAGCGGGTCAGTGAAGGAGCGCACGCTCAAGGTTGGTTGGTCGCGGTAGCGCCTTAAATGTGTGGAGGGAGCGGGTCAGAGAAGGAGCGCACGCTCAAGGTTGGTTGGTCGCGGTAGCGCCTTAAATGTGTGGAGGGAGCGGGTCAGAGAAGGAGCGCACGCTCAAGGTTGGTTGGTCGCGGTAGCGCCTTAAATGTGGCTGTTAGTTTAGTCATTATTGTGTAACTTATGACTCCACGCGAATGAAGTGGCGGGGCACAGCTAGTGACCGATATAACCTTAGTTTTGGTTTACCCTGAAACTCTTAAAGGAGTTGAAAGGGTCTTTGTACTCAACATTGGGAACAACTTTTACTATGCTACTAAAAATTAGCTGTCCCATGCATTTTGTTGATTTATGTGAATACAATTACAAATGTTTGTGTGAGAGCAGATTTTTCTTTCTCGATAGGTATCAGGGTTGATCTCTCTGTCTAGCCTTGTCTCATTTCGTTTAGGGTTCCTTGCAAGACGTGCCGTTCCTCTCTCGCTCGTCGAGGATCTGGTTGGACTTTGTTCCGGCGGTGTTGATGACGGCCGCCCAAGTTAAGGTTGAGGCCTCCCGCGCTTGTTTGGACGCTCAGGAGTTGTCTGCTCGTATGTAGATCTTAACTCGCGCATACCCGCTCACGTTAGTAGCGCTTGGCTGACATATTATGAACGATATGCCCTGACGGATGCTCTGATTTGAATAGATCTTGATGAAGAGCCATGTTCTGGCCAATCAGAATAAAGATGTAATAAATTCTCTTGCGTTCAATATTTACTGTGGTTCAAGTATCCAATCTTTCTAAACGAACTAGGATTTTTGCAATGACCCTGGTAATGTGTTCTATGATTACGACAGAGCCGATTTTTTCGATTACCCATCCTTTTTTCTTTTGGATGGGAAATCGTCAAATGACTACTGACCCACCTGTGTTTCTTCAGTTGCCTGTGCCGGGGCCACGGTAACTCTTTCGAACATCCCGCAACCCTAGCTGGCATCGGCCCTAGCGGACCCGGACCTCGTCAATAGTGCTGACATTTATTTGAGGCGCGCGTGGAACACAACGCGCCGTCGACCCGGGCCTGGGGGTCTACTCCCTAAGTCCGTCAACGAAGATACGGGCCCATCCGAAAGTAGTTAATCCGTTAAAACAAATGTAAAATTAAAATTTTCGGACGGGCAAAAACACATCGTGCGTAGGGACAACTGTAAAATCGTGTTTCATTCTTAGTTCGGAATCCGAACTAATCTTATGTCCGTAAGTGATGCGGAGTAGGAAACATCCGTAACTGCGGCCGAAACTACGGACTTCGTGCTTAGGGAGTAGACCCCCAGGCCCTTACCGGACGGTGAGCTACCCATTGCTCGCCGTCCGCAAGCCCGCGCCTACGGTGGCCGGGAATCGGCTGCCAATTCCCGACGCCCAGGGCGTCTCCTGCAGCGACTAGGGGCGTGAGGGCGCAAAGCTTGCCTTTCCCTCGCGCGTTCCAACTCCTCCTTCGCGAGCATTACTGCTTTGCAGAAGGAGGTGATGGCTTCCTATGTACTCTCGCTCCGTACCATGGCCTGGACCAGGGCCGGACGCGAGAGATCGTCGCCGCCGATCGCTTCCGCGAGGACACGGCGGTGCTCCGCCAAAGCCGGGCAGACCTCCACCAGGCAATTCACACAGTGGTGACACCCGGGCGTTTCCTCCCGCCTTATCCGGAACAGGTACCTTCTGAAGCACCCGTGTCCTGTGAGGACCTGCGTCAGGCGGAAGGTGAGGACGCCTTGGTGCCTCTCCAGCCACTCCTCAAAGAGGCGACTTATCGCCGCAATTGTGGCGTGCCCAGCACTGGGTGGCGACAACCGCACTCTCCACGACGCCATGAGATCCCGCCGGAGCTCTGTCCGCCGTGCCGCGATTTCTGTCGGCAGCGGAGTTACGCCTACGTCTTGCCTCCTCGCGCCACTCCCACATGTGCACGAGGACTTCTGCCTCCAGATCCCATGGCGGCAATCCGGCAAGGAGGTTCGCCGCCTTACTCGATTACCCATCCTACGACATTAATCGTACCCGTAAGGCAACACGCAATTGTAAGATATGAAGTATTACGTATGTGTGAGTGTACGTTAATCACTGGATTACGTATGTGTGAGTGTACGTTAATCACTGGATTACGTATGTGTGAGTGTACGTTAATCACTGGATTACGTATGTGTGAGTGTACGTTAATCACTGGATTACGTATGTGTGAGTGTACGTTAATCACTGGATTACGTATGTGTGAGTGTACGTTAATCACTGGATTACGTATGTGTGAGTGTACGTTAATCACTGGATTACGTATGTGTGAGTGTACGTTAATCACTGGATTACGTATGTGTGAGTGTACGTTAATCACTGGATTACGTATGTGTGAGTGTACGTTAATCACTGGATTACATTCGATACGTGTAGGTACGCACAGCGTTAGTTTTGTGGAAACACCAAAACGTGTATATCAGAAGTTCCGTATTTGCGACACCTCGTCTTGGACACGCGCATGTTGATACAGGCACATGCGATACATGTACTTAGGTAGCTTTAGTTTAACAAGTTTTGGTAAAATCGATTTATCAAACTCACAAAATATCGATAGATAAGGGCGACGAGGGCGAGCAGGGTTGTTAGAGGTGAAAGACAGAGTGCGGGGTGCGGGCTGCAGTGCAGGTCGATGACCTGGCCGGCACGTTCGGGCTCCCGGCCGCTGCGGCCCCCAGGGGATGCCCGCGTCGCGCATGTCATGCATGCACTGTTCATATTCATGCTCCCTGAGGGTGCTTCATGTAATGTAGCTCCTATGTAAATAATACCTACTGGTTGAACGATTTTTATTGTGAGTTGAATTGCCATACGATTGTTTTAGCTGTATTTCATTGCGGAGCGAATGTACGAAATGTAGAGGTGAATAAACCTTTGAATGGCCACTAATGTGCCACTTCTTTGTTGATTGTAAAATGTACAATAGATTCGTTGTAAAATATAAGTTTAATTATTTAAGAACTTTCTTCTCATTTAAGATGGCATAAATATTCCGGGCTACCCACCCTAATTTATTGAGTATTTAGCAAAAATATAAATATACGTGTATAAAAAGACGAGAGCGCGGAGGCGCGTCTCGTCGCCGGCGTGCGACAGCTGGCGGCCGGCGCGACCTTGCAGCGGCAGCGCCAAGGTTCCGGCGGGCATTGACCTCGCGCCGCGACGCTATCGACCGCTATATCGCCACGTCGCGCGTCGTCGCCCGAACCTCGCCGTGCGCCGCTCAGTAGATATCTCATAATTCCAGCGCTGACGTGTTTTATTCGTGAATTCATACAAAAATATTTGATACCGAAAATGCGAGCTACTGTGTGACCGGTCGGGCCGGTCGGTCAAGCCCAGGACACGGCTAGAGGTTGGACGTTCGGCGGGGTGCCGGGGTGGCGGGCGGCGGGCGGCGGGCGGCGGGGCGGCGCGGGGTCTACGGCCGGCGCGGGCGCGGCCGACGACCGCCCGCGCCGCCTCACCTGCCCAGCGGCAGCGCAGCGAGTCGAACAACCACGCAATCTCTTTTACATGTTTTAAACGCTAACTTTAACAATACATAATTTTGGAAGTCGATGGGAAAAAACTAAAATACAGATCCCAAGACACCGACTTCCGAAACTACATAATTTTGATTTTTTTAACTCGATATTTTTTTATAACTTTTTTGTCAATACTAGCTTCTGCCCGCGACCACAGATTACTGAATAGTTACTACGTCCGCGACTTCGTTAGCGTGGAAGTCTAATGACACCACAATAGACTAAAATAACAGCCACAATTTTACCTGTATACTACGTTTCTAGTTTTGGTCTCAGCAGCCAAAATATGAAGGAGTCAGGCCTGGTGTAAGAAGCAGCTCGTCCCGAGGTCGACAGTCTACCACCGCAGCCTTCAACGGCAATCCCCATTGCTTGCGAACTTTTTCGTTTTTTAGTGAATGAACGCCTGCATATACTTCCTAACGCCACAACACTGATACCCTGACTGATGCATTCTTACAGATTATTTCCTGACGAACGGCTATCACTAAAATAATATTTGGGGTTTAAATATGAAATGGCCGTTATGTACTAAAAAATTCAAACAATTTTTTTTCTAAGGTAAAATATATTTATTTAATCAAAGTATGTGGGTACATACTTTGATTAAATAAATATATTATATATCATTGTCTATACATTTCTGCCATTACATGGGAAGGTCATTTATGCCTTTGCGGTAGAACTCTGGGGACCTGGACTCGACAAACTCTGTGAAGACATTTTGAATTGCTTCCTGGGAATAAAATTTTTTACCATGTAAAAAATGTCCAAATTGCGGAAAAAATGGTAGTCGTTTGGGGCCAGGTCCGGCGAAATGGTTTCTAACTGTAGTTTTAAAACGGTTTCTCGAGCAGTGTGAGGTCTTGCGTTATCATGGAGCAATCGGTTGACGAGTCGCGGCTGTCTCGCTGCGAGTTTCTCGAGCAGTGTGAGGTCTTGCGTTATCATGGAGCAATCGGTTGACGAGTCGCGGCTGTCTCGCTGCGAGTTTCGCCATCATTGTTCGAAATTCTGTACAGTAGTCATCTGCTATTATTGCTTAATCGGAATCAGTTCCGACACACACTCACACACCACACTACAGCTACACACACACTACAGCTCACTACAGCTACACACACACTACAGCTCACTACAGCTACACACACACTACAGCTACACACACACTACAGCTCACTACAGCTACACACACACTACAGCTCACTACAGCTACACACACACTACAGCTACACCATGAAGAGACTACCAAACAGTTAGCATCACTTATCTATGGGTAAGCTTCGCTTTAGGGCATTGATGCGGCTTTTGACCCGGAATCAGCCATTGCGTTGTTCGCTTGCAACTGTCGTAAAGAATCTACTTTTCATCACACGTCACAATTCGCCCCGAAATCCCTTCATTTCTGTACCGGTTCAACAAGGTAAGGCAAGCTTCAACGCGCGCTTCTCCCTGCAGATCAGTCGAAATCACTGGGCACCCATTTCTCAAGCTTTTTTTATCTTACCGATTTGATGCAAATGGGCTAACTTTGTGAGTATGCTAACATCAAAAACCATGCCGCTAATTCCTTGATAGTTTGATACGGATCGGCTTCCACCATCGCATTCAATTCATCGTTGTTTACCTTAGTGGCTGGTCTTCCTCGGGGTTCATTCTTCAAGTCGAAGTTTCCACTACAAAAGCGATTAAACCAAAAGCGCACGGTGCGTTCATTAGCAGTATCCTCTCCACACACAGCAGTGATATTGCGAGCTGTTTATGCTGCGTTAGTTCCACGTCGGAAATCGTATTCAAAAATTACTCTAATTTTCAATGTATCGATCTGTACTTTTTAAGCTGAATGAGTATCAAACAATCGAATGTTGTACATTTTTCAAATTTAGAATGTTATAGTTATCGTGTGATAAAAGCTTCACTCTGGAATCTCACACCATGCACAGTTTTAATTTTAATTCAAAGTGGCCAGTTCGTTAAAACGGCAATTTAATATTTAAGCCCCTAATATAACAGTGGATTGTAAACACATGGGATTTCTCATTAACCATAAATATTTATTTTTATTATATCCATATCATGTAGATGACAGAAGAGACCTAAACATGTTTTTGTGTGTACCTTCTACGAACATATACATACTTAATAGTATAACAAAATGTTAAAAAAAAGAACACGGAATATATCGATAGTTGGGAATCGATCTTACAACCACAGGTTTGTAACTGAAATGAAATTATATTGTTTATTCTGTAAATAGGATATCCGAATCACTTTTCACGTCATATTAAAAAATAAACTAGATGGAGTCGACGTTTCCTATCTGACTACCCCTGAGAAGAAATGGCGAAACATACTCAGGTGTCAAAGTCTCTTTTAACGTCCAGACATAATCTTGGTCAGATCATGTGTAATAGCTCCGTGTCTGAAATGGCCTTTTGAGGAATGAACCACAAAAATTTGAGTGGACCTGTCCGGTCAGTGCAAGCATTTGTCAGCAATCGCGTAGCTCAACTCAGGACACAGGAGCTCAACGACTCGACGAACAATACCAAAGATAGGACATTAAGGTAGGCCGCATAAAGTACTCAAAATGTCAGACCTTCGTTAAAACTAACTGAGAAAGAAAAGAAAAAAAATTACCCACATTATGCTCACACTCGTAGTAATTAAAGTACCTAATATAATACTTTTCAAAGTAAATATTCATGTCATTTTGTATATAATATTCAGCAATGTCGTTCACTCACGCATCATCTGCCTGCCTGTTCCCAACTATATTTTAATAATATTATATACTTAGTCTGGCCATAAATTACTGTTACAATTAAAAATAAACAAAATATTGCATTTGAATTTGGAATCTGTCATTTTTATATGATCGTTCATTGAATCATTGATGGTCAATTGCTCAAGTTGTTCATAATGATGATTTTGCATACTAATTAAAATGTCAATTTTTACGGTTTTACACAAGACTTAGCAGCAGAGCGAGCAGCTCAATCCCAAGATTTTTGTCTTCTAAATAATCAGAAATTTTATTGTACCCTTTTTACAAAGTTTGGTTTTAATACAGCTTTTAAATCGTTTATTGGGTAAGTTTCAATTATGTCAATGGGAAGTTTGAGAACACACAGACACCACACTAAAAGAATTTTTCAATTCGAAACAGGAGTTCCTGAGATTAGCGCGTTCAACCAATCTCAGGAACTACTGGTTAGAATTGAAAAATTCTTTTAGTGTTGGATAGCTCATTTATCGAAGAAGGCTTTAGGCTATATAGCATCACGCTACGACCAATAAGAGCGGAGCATCAATGAATAATGTTGCAAAAACGAGGAAAATTTACTCCTTTTGAGAGTTTCCGTTGCGTGCGCTGCGTAAAGGGTAGTTACGCAAAAATGATGTATGACGGAATTGTTCCTCTTAAAAAGTTAAAAAAAAGTCTGCGATAGCATATGTCTATCTTTTAAGGTTGGCTCGCTTTAACTTTTTAATGGTAATTAAATTTGCTATAAAATAATGCATTATTAGCGAAGGTGTTTTCATAAACATGGTATTAATATCCTTATTCAAATAAATAGTTTCGTAGTCAAGGTTGATTAAGTACATGTAAATTCCTTTTCAGAATATTCGAATCGGACCTTTCGTTTAGAAATTACGACGGGTGTAAAAATGCTTAAAGTAAGAAAAATGCGCTTAGTCTATTAGTTACCTACACATTTTATTTTCAATTGACTGTTTGAATGCGCTAATCTCTGTCACTGCCAGTCGGATATGAAACATTCTTTTTGCATTTTATAACCCAATTCTTGAGGAAGGCATGTAACATTACGCTAGGACTCTAGAAGCCGAGCAAAAAGAAAAAAAATAAGAAAACGAAGTAACAGCGCGGGCAGGCGATGCGATGCGACAGGGTGGGTCGGGGGACAAGAAATTTCACGCGGACGAAGTCGCGGGCGGAAGCTAGTATTATTAGTGTAGATTTAGAGACTACAGTCAGAATATCATTTTCTTTGAATTTTTCTCGGAAGGGAATCTCTAGGACCTAGACTCGGAACTACACATAGACACCGCAATCCGTACCTAGACTCAGAACTACACATAGACACCGCAATCCGTACCTAGACTCGGAACTACACATAGACACCGCAATCCGTACCTAGACTCGGAACTACACATAGACACCGCAATCCGTATCTAGACTCGGAACTACACATAGACACCGCAATCCGTATCTAGACTCGGAACTACACATAGACACCGCAATCCGTACCTAGACTCGGAACTACACATAGACACCGCAATCCGTACCTAGACTCGGAACTACACATAGACACCGCAATCCGTACCTAGACTCAGAACTACACATAGACACCGCAATCCGTACCTAGACTCGGAACTACACATAGACACCGCAATCCGTATCTAGACTCGGAACTACACATAGACACCGCAATCCGTATCTAGACTCGGAACTACACATAGACACCGCAATCCGTACCTAGACTCGGAACTACACATAGACACCGCAATCCGTACCTAGACTCGGAACTACACATAGACACCGCAATCCGTACCTAGACTCAGAACTACACATAGACACCGCAATCCGTACCTAGACTCGGAACTACACATAGACACCGCAATCCGTATCTAGACTCGGAACTACACATAGACACCGCAATCCGTACCTAGACTCGGAACTACACATAGACACCGCAATCCGTACCTAGACTCGGAACTACACATAGACACCGCAATCCGTACCTAGACTCAGAACTACACATAGACACCGCAATCCGTACCTAGACTCGGAACTACACATAGACACCGCAATCCGTATCTAGACTCGGAACTACACATAGACACCGCAATCCGTACCTAGACTCGGAACTACACATAGACACCGCAATCCGTACCTAGACTCGGAACTACACATAGACACCGCAATCCGTACCTAGACTCAGAACTACACATAGACACCGCAATCCGTACCTAGACTCGGAACTACACATAGACACCGCAATCCGTATCTAGACTCGGAACTACACATAGACACCGCAATCCGTACCTAGACTCGGAACTACACATAGACACCGCAATCCGTACCTAGACTCGGAACTACACATAGACACCGCAATCCGTACCTAGACTCGGAACTACACATAGACACCGCAATCCGTACCTAGACTCGGAACTACACATAGACACCGCAATCCGTACCTAGACTCGGAACTACACATAGACACCGCAATCCGTACCTAGACTCAGAACTACACATAGACACCGCAATCCGTACCTAGACTCGGAACTACACATAGACACCGCAATCCGCACCTAGACTCGGAACTACACATAGACACCGCAATCCGTACCTAGACTCGGAACTACACATAGACACCGCAATCCGTATCTAGACTCGGAACTACACATAGACACCGCAATCCGTATCTAGACTCGGAACTACACATAGTCACCGCAATCCGTATCTAGACTCGGAACTACACATAGACACCGCAATCCGTATCTAGACTCGGAACTACACATAGACACCGCAATCCGCACCTAGACTCGGAACTACACATAGACACCGCAATCCGTACCTAGACTCAGAACTACACATAGACACCGCAATCCGTATCTAGACTCAGAACTACACATAGACACCGCAATCCGCACCTAGACTCGGAACTACACATAGACACCGCAATCCGTATCTAGACTCGGAACTACACATAGACACCGCAATCCGCACCTAGACTCGGAACTACACATAGACACCGCAATCCGTACCTAGACTCAGAACTACACATAGACACCGCAATCCGTATCTAGACTCAGAACTACACATAGACACCGCAATCCGCACCTAGACTCGGAACTACACATAGACACCGCAATCCGTATCTAGACTCGGAACTACACATAGACACCGCAATCCGTATCTAGACTCGGAACTACACATAGACACCGCAATCCGTATCTAGACTCGGAACTACACATCGACACCGCAATCCGCATGATATAAACATAATATAAACATAACCACAGAACACAAGTTACGCCAACTAGTTCCGTCTTATATACAAATAATAAAATTGGAGTGTCTGTTCGTAATGTCAAAATAACAACTTTTTTCTAAATGCATATGGTAGTATATACGGTACTTGTAACAAAAAACGCAATTTTTAAAATTTTTGTCTGTCTGTCTGTTTGTTCCGGCTAATCTCTGAAACGGCTGGACCGATTTTGACGGGACTTTTACTGGCAGATAGCTGATGTTACGGTGGGTAACTTAGGCTACTTTTATTTTAGAAAAATAATTAGGGTTCCGCGCAAAAAAATAAAACCCATGAAATTTTGAACGAAAAGTCGGATTTGAAAAATTTTCTTTTTGCATTTGGTAGCCCAATTCTCGAGGATAGTTATAGGCTATTTAACATCACGCTACGACCCTTAGGAGCCGAGCAAAAAGAAAAAAGTCAGAAAGAACACTAAGCGAAACGCTTAACTCAATCGATGAAAGAATAACTGTATGTGTCATTTGCAGGGCCGGTCGCGGAGGCGTAGCACAAGCGCACAGCGCTGCAGCGAGCGGTCAGCGCGGGCACGTGACGCGCGGGAGCAGAGCGCGGCAGTGCGCGGGAGACATCACCGGCGGCAAGACGGACAGCGCGCGGCAGCCGGGGCCCGCGCCGCGCGCCTCGGGGCGGACGCCCGTCCCCCCGCCGAGGCGCCGCTGGGTCCCGCCCTCCACCTTGCGACACCACGAGGTGCCCGACGGAGATGCCAAGCACGACATCATATTCCGTAAGGTGAGTGGCGACACCCGCGCCCCCTGCGGCCGTGCCTCCGCCTCGCTCACCCGCCGCCTTCTGTCCGCAGGTCCGAGGTATCCTTAACAAGCTCACGCCGGAGAAGTTCCAGAAGCTGAGCGATGACCTGCTCGGTTTGGAGCTCGACTCCGACAAGGTGCTTAAGGGAGTGATCCTTCTCATTTTCGAGAAGGCGCTCGATGAACCTAAGTACTCGTCGATGTATGCACAGCTGTGCAAGAGGCTGAGCGAGGAGGCGCCTAACTTCGAGCCGCCCGGTCAGCCCTGCACATTCAAGCTGTTGCTCCTGAACAAATGCCGCACCGAGTTCGAGAACCGTGCACAGGTACCGCTCGCCTCTCACACTTAGCGCAAGTGCACTCTATAAGTAGTACGATGCTTTATGATATACGGTTTATTTTCGCTAGGCGTTCGCCGCGTTCGAGGACAAGGCTTTGCTGCCTGAAGAGGAGGAAAAGAGACATCTTGCAAAATGCAAGATGCTCGGCAATATCAAGTTTATTGGAGAACTCGGCAAATTGGAGATCTTGGCCGAGTCCATCCTGCACCGATGCATTCAGAACCTGTTGGCGCGGCGCGCGGCAGCCGAGCACCACGAGGACCTGGAGTGTCTGGCGCAGCTGGTGCGCACGTGCGGCCGCGTGCTGGACTCGGAGCGTGGCCGTGGCCTAATGGACCAGTATTTCGCGCGCATCGAGACGCTGTCGTCGTCGCGCGAGCTGGCGCCGCGCATCCGCTTCATGCTGCGCGACACGGTGGAGCTGCGGCGCGGTGGCTGGGTGCCGCGCGCAGCCGTCACGGCCGAGGGGCCCGTGCCCATCCACCAGCTGCGCCACGACGACGAGCACGTGCCGCGGCGCGACCGCGAGCGCGAGCGTGACCGCGAGCGCGACCGCGACTCGCTGTTCCGCGGCGGGCTGCGGTCGCGGCCGCTGGACGACGTGCTGGCGGGCTTGAGCCTGCAGCCGGCCGCGGCGCTGGTGCCGCCGCCCGACAAGCTGTTCGGCAACGGCTTCGGCGCGCCGCGCGACGGCTTCCGCCAGCGCTCGGCGCCCGGCTACTACCCGCGCCAGGGCAACAACATGCACTACAACAAACACTCGCAGACCAACCAGCAGGGCAACGGCTCCAAGGTAATCACATTATTTCATTAAGTTCAGTGTATCTTGGGGTGTTTAGAGATAGGTGACGCGGTACCTAATTGTGTATCGGCGGACTGTACGGCGTGCGGCCGCCGACACTGCATTAAATAACGTACCGGTCGAACCTTGTGTGTGTTCTCGTAGATCGTAGCATGTGTGTGGCCGGTTTGAGAAGTTCTTCAGATATCTCTGTTGAAATGGAGTCTGCAGCGCAGGGTTATACGTGAATTTTTAGAATTAAATCGATCGGAACCATGATTCCTACGGACGATATCATTTGTAGCGATTACTACAACCGTACAAAGAGAGACGTGGTTTATCATAAATTAGGTGCTAAAAAGATAAATGAAACTCAAAGAACAAAAAAACACTAGTGAAAATAATTACTAATGAACGATAGAAAGGAAACAAAGAGATCCGTAAATATCGGGGGTGATGAAGTCTTGATGAAGTAGATTAGACTAAATTGAAGTACTTTCAATTTATTAATCGTTTTAACTGATCAAGAATGACCTGAAGAATGGGTTTACTTCCAAATTGAACAACACAATAATTACTTTGAGGTAAGTTGCTAATGAAATACCTACTCATAATAGACTAAACAAAATATGACTTTTCCACAATAGACTACTTAACAGGCGAGCCTAAACCATTATGTGGCGTTCAGGTGGTGGAATAATACTAAATTGCAAATAGTTCAGGTGGTGGAATAATACTAAATTGCAAATAGTTCAGGTGGTGGAATTCAGTGGTGGTTCAGTGGCGACACACTTAATTTATTATGAAAATATCTATTGTGCTACCCATCATATCTTATGAATGTGCGTTAATTAACCGACTCATTGCCACCATCATTTTCATGCATACTTTAGCCGGGCCCCGAACATTGGACGATGACGCGCCAGGCGCGTCATGGGCCTACATCAAGGATAGAGCGTCATTGGCCCCCTGTGATGTTTTATGCGTATTTCGCCGTTATCTTGCGTCGATCTGCTAAGAGAAAAAGTTCTTTATGTGCTTCGATTCGTATTCATTGGTATTCAAAGGAAATATGGCCTCACAAGGTAAGATTTATTTATTTTAGTAAAATGTCACGGGGGTCGTCAACATTTTCGTAAATTAGTTGTTGTTCAATGTTACCTTTGGACATTGACTCAGCACTCTGCCTGCCTCATGCGGTCCAGTTAAAATATTGACTTGGTTGCATATTACACGCATAGGACACATAGAATTAAGTATAATAGTGTGTGTTAAGAGAAACTAGTATATAAGCAGAACATTTTGTAAATAAATCAGATTTGAATTTTATATTCTTGTCTCATTACCCCTCACTGTGGCCAAGACACCTTTAGCCATCTCCGATCAGTCTCGTGAGTCTGCGTGACTGGCAGTGAGTGTACCCTTCCCGAACCTGGTATTCCTGTCTACTATCCGTCTGTTACCTTAGGTCGCATGGTGCAGACATCCTGTACTTATCTATATATTTATTTATCACACACTAAGTATATGGTAGGCTAGGGACTGTTAGGCTTGTAGGTCTTTGTAGGTTCCTTAACTTATCATATATTTCCATGTACCGTCACACCCTTGACAATATTGCGGCCTTACGTGACGTTTGTTAAGGGTGGATGTACATTTTGGTCCTTCGAGCCGGATTATTCATAAAAGATAAAGCAGATTCAAAAAATGAAAAAAGATTTTTGGAACAGTTGGACAAAAGACTATCTTCATCAACTACAGCAAAGATACAAATGGAAACAAGCACATGAAAATGCTAAAATTGGAACGGTAGTACTAATAAAAGACGACAATATAAATCCAAGTAAATGGCCATTAGCAAAAATCACAGAAGTACACCCGGGAAATGATGGTGTAGTTAGAGTGGTAACTCTTCAAAAATCAACAGGCGCTTGTCATAAAAGATCAATTCACACGTTGATCCCGCTCCCTGTGAACGAAAACGAAGAAATTGAAACAACTAGCAAAAACATGCAAACGTCTACGCAATGTAACATGTCAACAGCCACAATAAACAAAAAAGGTATACGATCATCGAAAAGTTGGCTAAAGGGTTTACTAGTTCAGACAATGCTTATTTTATTAATCGGCACCGTATCGACTACGCCCACATACACATTAAAAAATTTAAAGCCAGGGCTATACGTTGAAGACATTGGAACCACAACTATTAATCGAGGAACGTTTAGAATTGAAACTGATTACGAGAGAGGAAGCTTGCAACTAGACCAAAAGAAGATCGAAAAAATAACAACACAATTTCAACAACTTTGTAAGGACACTCAATACATCATGGATGAAACGCATTGCAATGAATTTTATCACCATTTAAATGAAGAAAAAGCAAAATTTGAGACAACAAAGGAATACCTAACAGAGATAAAGAAAACTAGGAAGAAACGAGGTCTCTTGGGACAACTTTTAACATCGGTATTCGGAGTAAATGATGAAGTATACAGGGACATAGAAACATTAAATAACAATCAGCAGAAGCTTATAGACGCTGCCAATCATCAAACAAAGATAATGATATCCACCATCGCAGGTGTAAACCAAACTGAAGAACAAATCCAGAAGAAGTTAGAGAAGTTCCAAGCAAAACTAAATGAAGCAATATCGTTCATGAATAACCACAATGTTTGGTATAAATCGATTGACAAAAATCATATCAAGATACAAGTAATGCAAACCTACGAGTTAGCAAACAATTTTATAAACGAAATTATGGACTATTATAAAGGCTTACTTGAAATTTATACACAAAAAACCACTATATACAGTATACTAACACCAAAACACATTAGCAAAATTATACAAATGGCAAATCAAAAACTACCATCAAACTTAAAAATTATTCAGGGTCAGATAATACAAACAGAGATGAATGTTAATACTACGCACATAAGAGTGTACGCATACTTCCCAATACACGACATCACAAAGTATACTCTGATACACGTAACGCCAATTCCAGAAAGGAAAACAGATGGATCTTTCGAGTGTTTAACGATACAGCAGACATTCATGGGTTTCGATTACAACAACGAGCGCTACTTTGAATTAAATCAAGACGAATTTAAAGACTGCCTTCAAAGTAACACAGAGTTTGTCTGCTATCCCGTAGCTGTCAAGAACATGCAATTAAATAAAAATTGCATAGTTGAACAACTCTTCAGAACAGAGAACGACACCCACACCCAATGCACGTCAAAGACCTTCAAAATTTCGACAGATGTTGTATGGAAACAATTATACATGCAAAACACCTGGCTCTTCATTGCAACAAAATCGGTTGCCATATCGATTGTGTGTGACGGCCAAAGACAAGAAATAACGATACAAGATGTCGGAGTTCTCTATATTTCTGAGAATTGTGTCATTAAAACACTAAACAACATACTTGCTGCAAAAAGGACAACGACTATAACAGTACTAGCGTCTTATTCCAAAACGACGAACTTCTCCATTAATACGCAAATCCTACCAACACATATAAAAGACATATCCAAGGAAGAATTAGTTTTAGACAAGTCAAAGGGAGTTTTCGACCATTTACTCACTTCGGAAACAAATTTACAAACTCAGCTAGACAACACAATTTGGAAACAACTACAATCACATACATACATCGCCAGCATTAGCACCTCACTTGTCATTATAAGTTTAGCATGTGTTTTAATTTATTTCGGCCCACAGGTATTGAACAAATTTCGAGCCACCATTGCAGCAAGAAGGAAGACTACGCCACCTATGCAGCAACCAACAAACTGCCCACCACACCCGCGACAAACTCCACAACGGTACGGCATTCCACACAGCGTGCCCACCCCGTCACAACAAACTGAACAAGGCCAGGCCAGACCATACGAGACCATCGAGTTGTACCAATTGGAGTCCCGTTCCTGAGAGTCGCCAGAATGTTCAATGTTACCTTTGGACATTGACTCAGCACTCTGCCTGCCTCATGCGGTCCAGTTAAAATATTGACTTGGTTGCATATTACACGCATAGGACACATAGAATTAAGTATAATAGTGTGTGTTAAGAGAAACTAGTATATAAGCAGAACATTTTGTAAATAAATCAGATTTGAATTTTATATTCTTGTCTCATTACCCCTCACTGTGGCCAAGACACCTTTAGCCATCTCCGATCAGTCTCGTGAGTCTGCGTGACTGGCAGTGAGTGTACCCTTCCCGAACCTGGTATTCCTGTCTACTATCCGTCTGTTACCTTAGGTCGCATGGTGCAGACATCCTGTACTTATCTATATATTTATTTATCACACACTAAGTATATGGTAGGCTAGGGACTGTTAGGCTTGTAGGTCTTTGTAGGTTCCTTAACTTATCATATATTTCCATGTACCGTCACACCCTTGACAATATTGCGGCCTTACGTGACGTTTGTTAAGGGTGGATGTACAGTTGTATTAGGTCATTTGTTTGTGGTAATAAACGTTTTATTTGTAGATAATCAGCAGAGACGAAATTTTTCCTGAATATATTCAGGCATTATTCACTAATAAGCATGAACATTACCAACAATATAACAATAAAGAAAATGATGTTTTTCCTGAATGTAGTCTATCGATTTTGTATATCTCAAAGAAGCATACATTCATGGGACCATGTACCATGCATGACCAATAGTCAAAGTACAAATTATAATTCAGACACTACTAGCATTGAAGAATGTGAGAAAAAGTTTTTTTTTATCTTAGTTTATCTATTACAAACAAACAATCTAAAATTTTCTAGAAAGAAAAACAGCTTATTTTGTACAGAATAGACGCAAAATAATGAAATAAAAGCGCCAGGGTAGCCCGCGAAAATTAAACTTTCTTGTGTTTTTTTTGCAATTTGCCGTTCAGTGTCAGGCTGTATGTTGAATAAAATATGATTTGCGACCGTAACACGTATGTATTTACAGAATTATAATCATTCAAATCATAATACAACCCTCGTAAGTTCATATTATAAGGACTTTCATGAAAAAGTCATTTAATAGGATTAAATTAACTTAGAGGGTTTATTGGTAAATTTAATTATTATAACTCAGATAAGCCATATTTTTCACGGTCACGAATCATATTTTAATCAACATACAACCTGACACTGACCTGTAAATTGCAAAAAAGTAAGAAAATTTTAATTTCGTGTAAACCTTAAATAATATTACGCCAATATACGGGGTGGTAACCGTTTTCGCGTCGGCGTCTCTTCCACCCCGTATAAGTTTGTAAACTGTTACCAAAGATTTGATATCCCTGACTTATAAAATATGTATTCAAAATAAGTAAGTTCGATGTGACGCGCCAGGTGCGTCAATGGCCTCCCGTGATATTTGCTTATGACGCGCCTGGGGCGTCATTGGCCATGACTCGCTTAAGAGAGTTGGATAAAAAGCTCATATCTTAACGCCATTACATCTTTCATATTTAGCGTGCAAGTTTATTCATTTACCTTTATAAAATCCAAGTCTGTAAATGCGATAATCGCCATTTTGATGACAGAGGTGGTCGAGGCTAAAAAAAACATAAAAATTGGGGATTTCGAACATCGAAACTCCACCACAGGGGCAGAAAATAATACATCATTTAATTATTTGACGAATTCATCCATTGTTCAAGTCAAATAAGTAGTGGTAATTAAGTTTTTTGATATCCAAAGTAGAAGTTTCGCGCCAATCGTGCGTGTTTTATTTTTACTTTTCACTAATATCACACACAAACATGTAGATACGATTTATATTATGAAAAATATTATCAACAATAAGGAAATGCCCAGGTCTTAACGTAATATACAAACACAGGTTCAATAACACGTAATATTCGTTACCACTACTCAATTTGTGTTCAAAATCGCCGACCATTAATGTTTTTTTATTATTGTAATGATGTCCGAAAGCGATTATGCCAAACGTTTTTTTTTTTAATTTTCGATCGACTCGAGTAATTAAAATGACGAATGACAATATACTTGGAACTTGAAATAAAATTGTTCTAAGCATTAAATAAAATAAGTACTGTTGTTTATTATAATGATTTATACTTTTCTAATGTAATTTGAATAGTTTTTTGGACATTATATTGTTCAAACTGAGTCAACAGAGACGGAACCTATGACCATAGACACCTACCTCATTTATTGAATTTCGCGCCGAATTGTTTCTATTTTTGAATTTAATTTCGGAATGCGCTCGCTATTCAAAATTATTTTAATATATTGGACAATTATTTATTGCGGATTTTATTTTTGATACTTTCTGATAGTTTACTACAGAATGCCTAGTATACATTTATTAGGTAGGCTTAGCAAAATTTTGTTTGGGAATGATGATAAAATTGGGTATTCCGCAAATATTGTCAATATGTTCTGTTAGTTGAACGAGTTTGGTAGTTTTTGTTTCTATGTTTACTTGAGTGCTAATAGAAATTGTTTTTTTTTGTGGTAGCTTCCCAACAAAGTTTAAAAATCTGGGCAAGTGTACGACAGGCCACGTACAGTGAAGGGTTCCGTAGTTGGGATGAATATTTACGCATGCACATTGCACAGCATTAATGTTATCGACTGCAAAAATAAGTTTGTATTTCATAGTATTTCTCCAAAAATAACTATGAAAAACAAAGTTAATTCTGCGGTTGTGCCCGAAAATATCCCTTAATTCAAAACTATTGACTTAAAAATCAAATTAGTCACCTATAAACATGTTTATTATTTAAATTATGAGATCCAACAGTATCCACCCCACACGCTTATAGATTTTTTTTCATCCCTCGGTTACATGTCTGGGGAATGCCACCCCTAATTATGTTTATTGTAATTTCATTAAACCATTGTTTAGCGGTGCAAAGAATACACCTTCATTCAAATTTTCATCGATATAGTTTTAATAGTCTCCGAGTAAAATGGCTATTCGTCATGTCCGTTTGTCCGCACTCTGGACACACGGACATGACGAAATGAAGGATTCTGTTTTTTTACGGATTTTGAATATCGAGTTTACAATTGGCATGAAACTGATGTTTATAAGAATTGATTTACAATATTATTATTATTTGGGATAGCCGCCGCCGGGTTCCGTGCGATGAATATGTTGTATAAAATGTATTGTACCAATAATATTTATCCCAAGAACATACTTTAACCTTTTAACCGCCCGACTTCATATCAGTTGTCGTGCCCCCAGCGCCGGGCAACTTGAATCATTACGATATTTGGTCGTAAATATACGACCCTGGCGAAATGGACACGAAAATATTTGTCGGATTAATCCGTCGTAGGCGGTTAAAGGGTTAAAACATTGTGGTTGAAAAACATATTGTCCCATACATTCCAACTGCAAATATAACTGTACGCACTATATTGTTCAGAGTAAGACATAGACTTCTTATAAGTTTTCCGGGAATCTTTAAGCAAAGAATTATTTACCGTATTTTTTTTTAAATTTTGGGCTGTGGTTTTGGAGATAAGGAGGGGGGGTAAATTTTTTTTTTGTTTGTTAAAAAAGTATATTTGAGCCCCTCACAACAAGCCCTTTCATTTGATATGTCACATGGTACAGCTTGTGAAACTTTTTTTAAAATTTTCTAATTTTCCTTCCAGAAGTGAGCCCATAATTTATTTGCGATACACGTCCGTATTTGGGCTACAGAAATTCATATGCGTACCAAAGGGCTTTGTCCATTTTCGGCTTCGCGTGGACACGATGCTCGAAAAGAAACAAATTAATCAAAAATTATGTTTAGTTTTTAAACGCTTATTTATTCCATATTTTTGTATCAACTTGCGCCCACGAATATTGTATTTAATAAGTATTTAAATTGTTTTATGCTTCGACATATTGACAGTACTCGATCTTCATAATTCATAGTGATGCCAACAATTAATCTTATATTTTAAAATAATTATTTACAAATCGATTTTAGTTGTTATTTCTCAAGTTCAAGTAAGTCCTCCTCATTCATATAAGAGTCTAGAGTTTACAGTCAATTAAAGCTGTTATTTGTAATCACTTACATTATTTCGAACATGTTTTATCCATATATTTGGAAAACAAAAGTATTTAAAAGTATCGAAGTTGGTCAATGAATTTCGATTTTTAATCAATCTATCATATCGATTAAAAAGTCTTATGTCAATGTCAGTTGTCACTTCAAGTCACTTGTCAATCTTGTCATTCAGTTTGACGCTTGGTATCGTGAATATTGTTTGCCTCGTTTTACTGTGATTATTTTTCAAGTATTGTTTTTGTATTGAAAATGGACGCTGATACTCTTTCTCACGTTGGCCCCGGCACGCCTATGAACTTCGACGCCAATTCCATCGTTGACCCCAGCTTGAATATGGATATCAAACTCGCCGACCTGAATCGTATGGATACGAACTCTGCCCTCGTTGCTGTAATTATAGTAAGTCAATCGCGGGAAATCGCACTTTTGTTTCAACACTTTTAAATTATTGTTTCAACGAACGGTCGAATCTTCATATTATTTACTGTGATTAAGCTTATTGTATCTTTGATAATAATTTAGATATAAAAAAATAAAAATATTCCATGTAGGACTTGATTTAAGAATCACAGTACTGTAAAAAAACTCATGACACCAGTAATATGATTTACTGTAATTATAACAATGGGGGCAGAACTATAAAGGCAATTTCGCTTCAACTCCTGCCTGTGGTGGAAACTGTGCAGATACGATGTGCGAATTGTGGTAGTAATATCACGTAAAGGAGAAGGCATACCCTCGATCTTGAGGAAGTGCAATCTGATAGGCAGTGGGTCACTCCCAAGTGGTATGTTTGCATCCATCGTCTAAAAGTGTATTTTGTCTATATTATTACATGAAAATGAAAATAACAGTCAGGGACGACATTCTATCAAGCAGTATTGCTGCAACTGCATAGTGAGTCGAAGAACAATGGGTTGCTGCGCTCATGTAATGATTATAATTTGGTTTTTAAGCTGGGCAAGGTATCAAGATAACATATTATCCACCTGCCCAGTTCGTAGACAACATATTATTAAGTTAAGAGTCAGAATACTAACAAAATGTAGAAATAAATATGTGTTTATTTCAAAAAAATAAGTAAGCAAAAAAAGTGTTACAAGCATCATGATACAATCATATTACAACATTCTCTTTCCTACTGGTATTAGCTATTAAATCTGTGTTATATTTATACTTAAAGTGCCTGTTCACACCAAGCCAAATTCCCATACAAAGTGGACAATGCCCTTTCAACTTAATCGGTCCAGTAGATTCGAAGCAAATTGGTTGTGACAGACCGACAGATAGACACACGACACGAGTGATCCCATAAGGGTTACGTTTTTCATTCGCACGTACGGAGCCCTAAAAAGTTACACCCATATACTGTACGTGTATGTACTTATCAAAAATAAAATAATTCATGGAAAATATACCAAAGAATTTTTACTCAGTTTCTACTACTTTTTTTCAAGCTCGATTTTATTGCGAGTATCGATTATGCTGAATGCAACTTTTGAATCGATATTAAAAAAATGGGTAGACGGTCAGCACTAAGGGCTGTCACGTCACAATACAATTTTTGTAATTTTTATCAAGATTTGATCGTATTTTTTATGTACTCGTAGTTTATGTATGAAAATGGTTAAACTAAGAATGCAGAAGGAATGATAATATCTTTATTTTTACATATTTGCATATTTTCAGCAAGAGGGTTGTTTATGTACATATTTTCAGCGAATTTAAATTGCCTACCTTTTGGATAGGTGTAATACCTATTTTATATAACTTTCGCAGTAGACTGACGCGGTTCGACCGACCTCAACATATATTTAAAGATATTTGCCACAAACTTATTGTATAAAATAGGCGCGGTAACATATTTTTCTTAATAAATTCGAATGCTGAAAGTTAATATAAATTCCTAAATTTTATGACGTACCTAATTCGCAACACCCTGTCGAGTCAACTGGTGTGTCACTTGTCAATATCCTGTCGAGCAGAGAGGTTAACAAAATGTAAAATACAAAACACACGCAGACGAAGTTAGTGTATAATAAAGTATGGTTTGTGTCAGGACGGGTCGTCGCGCTCGAACAAGGCGCGCGTGTACACGGCTGGCGCGCTGCAGGACGTGCAGATGCGGCCCGCCGCCAACTCGCTCATGTTCACCGCCAACAAGCTGTCCAAGCCGCAGCCGCAGCTGCCGCTGGCGCCCGTGCAGCAGAGTGAGTACCGCCCCGCCCCGCCCCGCCCCGCCTGTCTCGCTCCGCCCGCTCACCCGCCCCTCTGTCCGCAGACGTGCTGACGCCTGCGTTTGCCAGCGCGCCACCGCTGCTGAAGGAGCCCGCCATCACTATCAAACCCGCCGCCGACAAGAAGGATAAGCCGAAGAAGGACAAGGTGAGAAATAGACCTTCGTCCGCCGACCGGCGGCTGGTCCGGGCCGCCGCCGGTCGCTGACGGTCGCTCTGCGCAGGGACCCAACAAGGAGGAGGCGTGTCGCCTGGCCGTGGAGGCGGCGGACGCGGCGGCTGACGACGAGGGCGACGCCGAGCCCGGCCTGCCCGCACTGCGCCGCCTGCGCGAGCTGCAGCCACCCGACAAGGTGCTGCGGCGCTGCATCGCGGCCGTGCTGGAGCACGCGCTGCACGGGCCGCGCGGCGACGCGGGCGCGTTGCGCGCCTGCGTGCGCGTGGTGCGCGCTATCAAGCGCTCGCCGGCCGGCGACGCGCTGCGTGCGCTCGTGCACGCCGCGCACCCGCACCCGCGCCTGCCGCGCCTGCTGGCGGCCGCGGTGGAGCACAAGCTGGTGGCGCTAGGCGACGTGGGCGCGTGGTGCGATGCGGGCGCGCACCACCCGCTGCTGCTGGAGGTGTTGCAGGCGCTGGCCGAGGCGCTGGGCGTGGAGCGCCTGGCCGCGCTGTGCGAGGAGGGCAAGCTGAACGTGTGCGCGCACGTGGCGCCGGGCGGCGAGGCCAACGCGCCCGACGCGCTGGAGGCGCTGGAGGCGCGCGGGCTGGCGGCGCTGGTGCCGCAGCTGCGTGTGCAGGCGCAGCTTGCGCGCCAGCTCGCCGCCGAGCCCGCGCCGCACGCGCTCTATCGCTGGATCAAGGTCGCTCATTTTATTCTACTGTCTATCGGTTTATTTTTTTACATAAATACATGCAGAATATGATTTTAAGAAAGTATCGTAAAATTAAAACTTCAAACCCAGGTAGGTTTCTCATAAAGCACATGAGGATAGCTTCAATACAACTCGTATCTTGCATCCGCGCTTGCTGTCGCTCATTCTTGTTCTCTTAACTCGGTACTACTTACTATGTCTATGTGTAAGTAAGAGAGTCCGTCTGGTAACTCTGCCCAAATAGTGCGCAATAACTTGTCAAAATCAAATGATTTTTGCTCATAATATAGGAACAGAGACAACCGAAGGAATCTTTTAACAATATATGCGTAGATTGGTGTTAAGTCCGTGTTCACATTACATCGCTCATAGAAAGCTAAATATGTTTTATAAACGGAGTGCGCATGTGTTACGCTGCAGGCGAATGTGGAGCCGGCGGTGCGGCAGAACGGCGCCTTCGTGTCCACGCTGGTGGCGCTGGTGGCGGCGCACGTGACGGGCGCGGCAGGCGCGGCGGGCGCGGCCGGGGCGAGCGCGCCCGACAAGGCGGCGCTGGAGCACGAGAAGGCGCTGCTGGAGGCGTACGCGCCGCTGCTCACGGCGCTGCTGGAGGGGCAGCCCGAGCTGCAGCTGGCGGCCGTGTACGCCGTGCAGGTGCACGCGCACCAGCACCGGTACCCCAAAGGTGATTAGCGATCAGAGGACTGTCTGGAATACTCTGCTGCCCTAAACATCGATCGCATTGCGTCATCAGCACACAAGTAGTGGTGATTTGTAAGATGGGATGGGCTGCATCAGCTAAGAACTCGAGTACGGCGGCTGGTTCGGACTGTTTAATGCACTGAGCAGTGACGGGTACGCTGGTGGCTGTTTAATGCACTGAGCAGTGACGGGTACGCTGGTCGCTGTTTAATGCACTGAGCAGTGACGGGTACGCTGGTCGCTGTTTAATGCACTGAGCAGTGACGGGTACGCTGGTCGCTGTTTAATGCACTGAGCAGTGACGGGTACGCTGGTCGCTGAAAAACAACAAGTTTTAAATTATTTTAATTTTATTTTTTGGTACTTGGCAAAATTACTAACTAGTCCAAACCAGGCTTACATTTTCTCACTTACGAAAATATTATACAGGTGATTTTTTTTTGCCAATATGCGTCCTAGAGAAAAACACTGAAAAGGAACCATGAGCTCAATTTTGAAGACAATAAGAAGTCACATTAAAATAGTTTTTTTTTTTAAATCCTACAGTAAAAAATTAAGCGAAAAACGCATTCTTTCGGAATCATTTTTTATTTTGGCACTTTCTCATTTAGCCCAAAAATGTATGGAGGGTGAATGATGTCCGTCTAAAAGTGTATATGGTCATGGTCAAGGTGCTTAAAAGTTAAATAATAATTTTAGGTAACTTCTTGTTAGAAGTGAAGTGAACTTGAGACCTATGATTGTCATATGATTCAGTTTGTATGTGATGTAGAAGCAGAATATTAAAAAAAAGTAAAATATCTTCGAAAATATAAATATGTATACATACCTTTTTAAAATAAATTTTTATGTCACTTTTATTGTCTTTCAAATTGGGCTCATTGGATCCTTCCAGTCTTTTTCGCTATTACTTGTAATTTGGAACTGCCCATAAGTGTGTATGCGTACAGTCACGAGCAATAATATGTATACACCGCGTAACTTTTAAAAATCATTTTCTCGTAATGTATTGATTGTAATTTTGTGTTGTTACGAACATAGTACGTAAGGTGTTCTGATAGTCTTGAGATTTAACTTTATTTTTCACAGCTTTTCAAAATAATTGCCACCACAATTAATACACTTCTTCATCCTTATTTACCAATCGCTAAAAATGTCTTTCAATTTCTGTTCAGGAATTTCCGCACATAAACTACTCAAAAGAAAATAGGGCCCACCAAGTTTTTACGCTGTTATTTAAAACTATTAATAATAAAGTGGTTTTTATGGATATATGTGTTAGGAGTAGGGATTTAAAAATTGTTTAAACTTAGTCAAGTGTAAAATTTGTTTATTTTGATCGATTTACACAAAGAAAGCACTTTTTAAGGAAATAAACTCAAATTAACTTGAAAAATGAACTTAGTCTATATCGCCCTTTTCTTGTAACCACTTGATGAACAATGTTATGATTAGTAGCGAGTGGGGCCTCCTCTGCTCTGTATACACTCTCTGAGCCTGTCTGGTACACTTTCGGTAAGATGGGTAACATTTTGTTCCGGAATTCGTTCCCAACAGTTTTAGCGCGTTTATGAGCTCCTGTTGACTGTTAACATGGCTGTAGTTTTCTTTAAGGCTTCTTTTCAATTGATCCCATAAGTGCTCGATGGGGTTGAGGTCGGAACTCATAGCTGGCCATGGCAAAACTGTGATATTGGCCTCAGAAAGTGCTCTTTGTGTGGCACGAGCCGTATGTGTGCGAGCATTGTCATGCATAAAAACAAAGCCAGCGCCCACTCTTTGTGAAAATGGGATGGCATGAGGTTGGATTACCTGCTCAACGTAACTGGGGGCGGTTGCAGTACCCTCATCCAGAATTACCAGCTCTGTTTTGCCTACCAAGCTTATTCCCGCCCATACCATAACACTTGGGCCCCCAAAACGGTCTGTTCCGTAGATGCATGGTGCTGTAAAATGTTCACCTTGTTTTCTCCACACGCGGATTCGTTTATCATCACTGAAAAACTTGACCTTACATTCGTCTGTAAAGAGTACAGCCCTCCAGTTATCTATTGTCCAGTTGAAATGCTCGCGAGCGTACCTTAACTGAGCTGTCGATGGGCTCTTGTCAGTTTGAGTCGAACAGCACGCACTGGGGAATGTTGACCATCTTCGTGGGGACGATTACGTATGGTCTGATCGCTGAGTCTGGTACCAGTAGATTGCCGCAGCCGGTTTTGTAAGGCCCGGGTAGTTACAGTACGCTTTCGTCGTGCAGTTAACCTAATGTACCGGTCTTCCTGGGAAGTTGTGGCTCTGATTCTTCCTGATCTAGGCCTCCTAGCTACACTCCCGGTCTCCTGGAAGCGTTCCGACACGTTTCGGATAGCTCGTCGCGACACACCGAGAAGTATTGCTACAGATCTCTGAGATCCTCCCTCCTGAAGCATAGCAACAGCTCTTGCTGCGCTTTCCAAGTCCATATGACGACAAAAACCAGGCACTATATCCACGATTAACACCGAAATAAAAAAAAGCTGTGACAGAAAGTGACAGGTAGCGTCAACGCTTAGAATCGGACTGAGAACACAAGTGGCAAAATTTGTGCAATAAATGTTTTTTCAAGCACTTCACTTCTTCTGTCTACCCACTTGAATTCAACGCTAAAATTGACGCTCGAAACATTGATAAGGACCCATACACATGTCAAGAATAAAGTTTAGTGCTTTACTTCACAAATGCTTACCTAATTATTTATTCTTAGACAAAATTCTAAAATAACTAGGGGTGGGCCCTATTTTGTTTTGAGTAGTTTATATTGTCCCAGGCCGAAAGTAAAGCTTCTTCATCCCGAAATCTTTGCCCTTTCAATTTACTTCACGAAATGAAACAGTCCAAAGTCACATGGCGCCAAGTCTAGGCTGTAAAAATTGGCATGTAACGTCAGCACGATGTGCCGGAGCATTATCATGATGAAGATACCAGGTGCAGAGTTGTGACTTTGGACGAAGCTTCTTGAACTCCTGAATAAGTTGAGGAAGGCAGACAGTGGTGTACCAAGCAGCGTTTACAGTCTTCTGCTCACGGAGAACTACTTGTTCAATAATTCCCCGAATACCGAAAAAAACCACGATCATTTTCTTTTTTATCGACTTAGATTTTTTTTACTTAAGTCGGAGTTTCTTCGCCTTCTATCACCCATATTTTATTTTACTACTTTGTGGGCACGTCGTAATAATAAAGCCACGTTTCATCGCCCGTGACGATTGAAATGATGTCTTTAGATTTTCCGTTTTCAAACTTTGCAATATTTTTTTTTACACCATTTAACTCGCTGTTCCTTTTGTTCGTCGGTAAGTTTATGTGGAATTCAAAGAGTACAAACTACAGCCTAAATAATGGTGAATACATGAATGTAACGCTGCTGAGCCAATCTGCAGTAAGGACTCCATTTGCCGGTAGGTTATTCGCCGGTCAGTTTCAATTAAATTTTTTTCTGCAGAAATATTTTCTGGAGTAACTGCTTCCGCCGGTCGTCCTGAACGCGGGTCGTCTTCTAGGTTAAAACAGCCACTCTCAAACTGTTTGTACCATCTGTAGACGGTTGCACGAGAGGGACAGTCATCACCAAGTATAGGCTTCATTTCTTCTAAACAGTTTTCTGGACTTAATCCACGTAAAAAATTATAACGCAAAATTGCGCGATATTCGATAGTCGTCCACGAAGCCATTATAGTGAACTCGTTCGGACACGATCTGCGGCAATACTGAATGCAATCAATTGACAACTGACACTAACTTATAACATAAACAATCAAACTACGCGCTCGCGGCGGCCATTCGCCTTAGTATTATTAAGTATCTCAAGACTTTCAGAACACCTACGTATTTTGAAACCCATACTATTATATCTGTATAGTTTTATCTCAAAGATGCAATCGTAATTCCACGAGAAAATCGCTTTTGAATTGTGCTAAGTGTGCATATTAGTGCTCGTGAATGTACGTTGTGCGAGTCGATGTCAATGCGTGGCGGCCCCGCAGGCATGCTGTTGCGCTGGTTCATGTACCTGTACAACCTGGAGGTGTGCGAGGAGGACGCCTTCCTGCGCTGGCGCGAGGACGTCACGGACGCTTACCCTGGCAAGGGCGAGGCGCTGTTCCAGGTAATTACCACACACTACGTAATAAAATTATATCTAGTCCAGCGATATTTTTCCAAAAAAAAAAAATTGCTGTTTACGGCGAAAGTGCTAGGGAAGCTCGCGACTTTTAAAGTTTCGTTTTTGTTTTCTGCTTTATTATTACCATACGGACGAACTGATACTGAGTTGCAAATTGCAAAAAGCTTTGGAAAATTTTAATTTCGGAGTACTCAAGCGCATCCCCTTCTACATTTATTATTAAAGAATCCCTTTCATAAATAAACGTCCTTACGAGACTGTCCTTAACTTTTGAATAATTGCTAACTGCATCAAAAGATTTGGGAGAATGGCCCAGGCAGGTTCTGTTTACGTGACGAGCCGCATTGCCTCCATCGTTTTATGGCTTCCCTAAATGGAGAAATAGTAGCAGTTGGAAGATGTTCAGTTGCCCAGCATGTGATGTGCTTACGTGTGCGCAGGTGAACACGTGGCTGACGTGGCTGCAGCAGCAGGAGTCGGAGGACGAGGAGGCGGAGGACTAGGAGACTGCGCCGCGCCGCGCCGTGCTCGCCGGCTCATGAGCCGCACCGCTTTTATTTCGCGCTCATCTCATTATATAAATATAATTAAGCCAAATAGTTGAAATACCTACGTTTGTTACCCTTTAACGCTAGACGCGCCGCGCGCCACTGCCGTCGTCGGCGATTCCAGTGTTAAATAGGACAATTTTTAGGTTACTACGTAAACGAATATTAGTATCTCGAGATAATTTTTTGTAGGCCTTTTACTCGATTTTGATACTTTTTACAAATGTATACAATGTATAGTGTTCGTTTGGACGTATGATTGCACCCCGATCTGCCCTCTCCCAAGCAGTGAGCGTGTTTTAGTTGAAATTGTAAAAAAATATATATATGAAAACCTTAAATCAATTTTTATTATTAATATCATGATCATTTATTTTCAATGCTAAATGGACTTAGTGATAACTGTAAGAATGCTTAAATTTCATTGTATTATCAAATTTTAGAATTTTGTAACTAGATAAATAAAAACAAAAAAAAACTGCCCTCTGGCATAAGAAATGTATGTTGAGTGAGTTGTAACAAAGTTGTGAACTGATGATGCAAGTGCAACATTACATATGTAACATTGGTCAATATGTATTCAGGATGGAAATAAACTTCAGTGTAATTTATTACAAAAACAGTAGCGAGTTTCATTTTTGTAACATGGATAAGTCCGCTCTTCTTCGTGTCGTCGGGTCGGTTCAGTGTTATCGACTCAATACTTCGCCACTTCCTCGGCATCGTCGTTGACAGAGCAGAGCTCGCTCTGACTGCACGGGGTCTGCTCCCTGTCGTTGGCAGCGCAGAGCTCGCTCTGACTGCACGGAGTCTGCTCCCCGTCGTTGGCAGCGCAGAGCTCGCTCTGACTGCATGGGGTCTGCTCCCTGTCGTTGGCAGCGCAGAGCTCGCTCTGACTGCACGGGGTCTGCTCCCCGTCGTTGGCAGCGCAGAGCTCGCTCTGACTGCACGGGGTCTGCTCCCTGTCGTTGGCAGCGCAGAGCTCGCTGTGCAAAAATTTACTTCAGTTCGCGTTCGGCCTTCGTCGCGTGTACCCATTATCATAATATTAATATTATCAATTTTTGTTATATAATATTAATATTATCAAAAATTATTCTGTCATAGTGATCACTGTATCAATTACGCGGTGTCCTGCGTGAGCGACGAATAAGACGCGACGCGACGCAACACGATGCGACGTAATGCGACGCGAAGCTACACGCGACAAATGTCCTACGTGATTTTGGTCATTACTTCTCGAATCATGGAGAAGTACAGTACAATTTTGCTTGAAAGTTCATATTTAAAGTAGAAATATCGTAAAAAGCACAGAAAGAAAAAAATATAATATTTTTACAAAGAAACACATTTGGCGAGTTCCATCATTTATATCCAAAATTAAGAAACGATTCTAAAATGTTTAAACAATATTGTGGAGTGTTACCGTCTTCTTTCGATTACATTATTGCTGATATTAAGTCTGAATTTCAATTAAAAATAAACAAATTTTCAAACCTATTTCTATTGAAGAAAGATTACTCTTGACATTGCGGTGAGTACATAGAAACTACATAATATTGTATTATTGAAAATATTTTAATTATTATGAAATTATCACTGAGATGAATCACTAGAAGTGAAGTAACCCATCATTGAAGATTCTGTGTTTGATGGGGTATTCAGTTTTGATATTTCGTTGATGAGCATCTCCTGAACCTGAGTCCGAAATAATAATTTATTCAGAGATTGTAGCTTTTTCATATACGGCATTATAGACTAGAACCAAAGTCGTCGTCGTCTTCATTTAAATCTTTCTTCACTAGGTCTATTTTTTCTCGTTCGAGTGTTATTAAGATTTTCTTCAATACTTTTTGCTGCACTTTCTTGTACCTTTTGGTTAGCCAACGTTCCAAAAGCTCGCGATGGGGTGCGACGGTCCAGGTGTCGAGGTATCATATCGTATCTGTGCCGAAATAGCATTTTGTGCAGTTGCAGCATCAGTCGTAGGGCCATCAATTGTTGCCAAGTTGGTATCATCTGTATTGAACTGCGATTCATCGGTTTGTGTATTGTATGATGTTTGCTCAGAAAGAATAGACATCATTGTTTCATCATCGATATTGTCGCTTTCATCTAATATTTTATTTTGAATATTACTAGTAGTTTTACGAGGTTTCAAAATTGTCTTTAAAAATTGCATTGATTCAAAATGTGGCCAATCGCCTTGATATTGACCATTTTGATCTGCATCCGAACCCGATCTTGGCTTTTCTACTTTTTTAAGCTCTCTGTTATAGGAATCTCTTAAATTCTTCCACTTCTTTTTTACATCATCAGCTGAAATTAAAACAATATTATTATTTACAGATATTTGGTTACTGGAACACCATATAGAAAGTTATCATTCAATTTCCGTATATCAAAAACTGCCATTTCAAACATACTTAGTGAAAGAAGTGTGTACTGCAATTTGGAAGACTTTAGTAATAAAACATAATTATGCCTATACCTACAACTGAAATGTGGAAAAGTATCGCAAATGATTTCTGGGAGAAATGGCAATCTCCTAATTGCATTGGTAGCCTTGATGGCACAGCTAGGGTTGCGGGATGTTCGAAAGAGTTACCGTGGCCCCGGCACAGGCAACAGAAGGAACACGGGTGGGTTTTAGTCAGTAAAAGTCTGACACGCCCTCCCGCTCCGCCCAGAGCGGGAGAAGTCATTTGATGATTTCCCATCCACAAAAAAAAAAAAAAAAAGCCTTGATGGCAAACACATACGTATTAAGAAACCAAAAAAATCTGGGTCTATGTACTTCAATTATAAGGGTTTTTTCTCTATTGTATTATAGCCTTAACTGATGCTAACTATAAATTTATAATGGTTGATATTGGTGCCTATGGAAAAGATAACGACGCTGGAGTTTTTGACGCATGTACTTTACGACAAGTAATAGAACATCAAAAATTACAAATACCGGAACCCGACTTTTTACCAAATACCCTCATTATAGCGCCTTTTGTATTTGTGGGTGATGCTGCATTCCCATTAAGAGCGTTGTCACATTTTGCACCTCTCTCGCTCACACAAAACCAAATTTTTAAGAATGTTAAATGAAAAAATGCTTTTATGAAAAATGTAATCAATGGGCGGTCTACAAAATAATATTAATTTAATAGGTAGTTATCAAAAACACATTTCTATTGTGTTATCTAATAAACATATGTAATCAAGTATTATGATCTGTTTTTGAGATGATGTAAATAAATGCCGCAATAAAAATGTGTTTTTAATAATTACCTATTAAATTAATATTATTTTGTAGACCGCCCATTGAATACATTTTTCAAAAATGCATCTTTTCATTTAACATTATTAAAAAATTGGTCCCGTGTGAGCGAGAGCGGTGCAAAATGTGACAACCCTCTTAAAAACATACCTTGTGAAGCCTTATGCACAAAAAAATGTCAGTGAAGGAGATATTAACCTTTTAACCGCCCGACTTCATATCAGTTGTCGTGCCCCCAGCGCCGGGCACAGTGAATTATTACGGTATTTGGTCGTAAATATACGACCCTGGCGAAATGGACACGAAAATACTTGTCGGATCAATCCGACGTTGGCGGTTAAAGGGTTAAAGAGCGGTTCAACTATAGATTGTCTCGAGCGAGGATGGTCGTTGAGTGTTCTTTTGGTTCAATAGCGTCAAGATTTGGATTACTTAATACGCCAATTGAGACAGATATTGAAAATACAATTTAACACTATAAAAGCTATAACTCTACTTCACAATATAATACGTGATCTTGAGAGTAATTGCGAAAATTTGACGTCAACTTCATCACCTCATCTTAAAAGACCAAGAAGATATAATGCCTCAAGTCAAGCAGCCAACAAGAGAGACATTTGCGAATTATTTTAATGAACATTGAAGGTTTCGGCACTTAGCGGAAGTGGCAGGCCAGAAGAACGGCCAGCCACCTAACGATTGAAACACCTAAAATTATTGCAAGAGTAAATTACTAAACTTAATAATAATGTAAATAACCCCATCGCCGTATCTCTACGTTGACGTCGTGGTGCGGCTTGCGCGCTCCGAACTCTAGGTCTGTGCCGGTAGAGGTTACTTTGCCGGAACAGGTCTAGGATGAGGAGCCAGACCAAGAGAAATACAGAAACCCGCAGGGCAGCATGTGGCGAGCTGCTGGGCAGTAGCGACCCCACGTACCCTATCTCCCGGGAGAAGTCATGTTCCTCATCTCTGGCCATCTCTGGCTTGCCTTTATTGGCCGGCTGGAGTGAACACTGACGAGAACTGACCTCCCACCTCATTCTTGCCTTTATTGGCTGGCTTGAGTAGAGATTCACAAGAGCAAACGTGCTCGGAGGAAGGAAGTAGTCCAGTAAGATGCTGGTAGGGATCTTGACCGTACTTCCGGGATTGTCCTGATAGCCGTGGAATACCTCTCCACTCCTCTTAAGCACCTCAAGACATGTTGCCCCCTTGTCGCTACGACACTATGTGCTAGCGACCGTTTCCGGGGGCCCATTGTTGAGTGTGCAAGTCACCCCCTGCCATTTTATCCGTGTATTGTATTTATCAAACATTGGTCAGGCAGGGGCCATAGTCCTTCCATAGTTTTAGATAACCAGTCCACTTTAGCCATCCAAACCCATAGCCCAATATTTTTTTTTTTGTCTCCATATCCTGCAATAGTCCTACACCAACCGGGGGTTGTCCTTGGGTGCACTTGCATAGTACGCACAAGGATAATCGTCGGTTGGTGCCTCATTTCCATTGAAAGCGTCTAACGGGCCTCTGCGAGTTGGCTTCGGCCCCTCATATGCCTTTCAAAGGTCCGAGACCATAGGGTCCCGAGAAATATCAAAAAAATAATGTAAATAAAACTTACCTGTGCATTCTACTGCTTCGGCAACATTCTTCCAACTTCTTTGTACTAATAAACGATTCCTGTAATGTTTATGTTTTTTGTCCCACAACAATCTTTGCTCACGCACTGCGGCGATCAACGCTTCTGAATCAACCATTACGTAGTAGTTCGTGGTGTCGCATCTGGTCGCCCTCAAAACAAGTCCGCGTTACGTCGCGTCTCGCCGCAGACTGTCATCTAGGCCGCAAGTAGGGTATGCCGTTGAGTTGATCGCGTTCGTCGCGTTCGTCGCTCACGCAAGACACCGCCTTAGCTATAGCATTCTATCAATTAACTTATCATTATAAACTCTATCACTTCTTATCATTTATATTAGTTGTCCCGTACAACTTTATGGTCCTTCGCGCCGCCGTATTAGTCCGATCAATGGGGCTTGAGTAACCCGAAAAATTCCTCCGCCCCTGAAATTTGGCATGTGATGAAGTTAGGTGATAAATGATTTTATTTCTGTGAGTAGGTTTATACAAACACTTTTACACGTCAAACATTTTTTTTAAACTAGATGAGGCCGGCGTTTCCTATCTGACTACTCTAAGAAGAAAGGCCGAAACAAACTCAGAGGTCACAGTCTCTTTTAAAGTCCAGACATAATCTTGGTCAGATCATGTAAAGACCATTTTAGGGGAGCAGGTTGCGAATAAGAAGGCGAATAACGATCTGAGTCATTTTATTATGGAAAGCTACATATTTTGACTTGTTCTGTATATAAATTAAAGAGAAGAAGGTACATAAACAAACTTAAGACTAACACAATTCGGTGATGTAGGTAGGATGTGCCGCGCTCCCTACGTTGTAGGAACGTGAGGATACAGCTGGCCGGTCCGCATTCATTTTACCTCGGTATACGCGGGCGCACGGTCGCGAACGGCTGTGTGCGCTCCTCTAATTAGTATGTAAGTATGTGCCGCTACACCATGTAGGTTGGTGTCTGAAATGGTCTTTTGAGGAAAGAACCACACAGATTGAGTGGACCTGTCCAGTCAGTGCAAGCATCTGTCAGTAATCGTACAGCTCAACATTAAAAGTTAACCTTTTGAACGCCAGAGCATAAACGCACGCGCGTGCCCTCCACGTCAAGCCACATTTTTAAACGTTTAATTTCTCTTTTTTTGTCATCAAATTTCTCTATATCCATGGTATAATTTAATTCGTTTCAAGCAATTAAATATGGACAAGAGCTTAAATATTTAAGGTATACAAATAAAAACACAAAAGTAATGATTTAATTGTTTATTTCGTGATAAAGTGCACCGCATTTTTTGTCACATATTTGTGTCGTTGGCGTACAGGGCACGCGCTTGCTTGTCACGTATATGTGACAATGGCGTTCAAAAGGTTAAGGAGCTCAACGATTCGACGAACAATACCAAAGAAAGGACATTTGGGTAGGCCGCATAATTTACTCAAACTGGCAAACTACTCGTATGATTAAAGCTGAGAGAAAAAAAAAAACAAGGACCCACATAGTCTTCACATTCACAGTAATTAAAATAATATAACATTTTACAAAGTAAATATTCATGTCATTGTATATATAAAGTTCATCAATGACAATGTGTATATAAGAAGAAAAAAATTAGCAAAAGAGAAGAACAAAAAAAACTGTTTGTATAAAAAAAAAATATAATAATTGGAGCAGCTCAGTTTTTGTCATCAATGTAATCTTTAACGGTATAAAAGGCTTTCTGGCACAACTTACGTTTAATAAATGATTTGAATTTATTAAGGCTCAGATCTTGAACGGGGCTTGGAAGTTTATTATAAAAACGTATACATTGACATCTGAACGAGCCACCTATTTTCTTGAGCCTTGTTGTAGGTACAACAAATTGTGTTTATTCCTAGTGTTCATATTATGGATATCACTGTATATTTTAAACAATTTTATATTTTTATGGGCATATAAAAGATTTTCAAAAATATACTGAGAAGGCACAGTCATTATATTAATCTCCTTAAATTTCTCTCTGAGAGAGTGTCTTGGACTTAACTAATAAATTGATCGAACAGCTCTTTTCTGCAAAACAAAGATAGTCTGAATGTCGGCGGCATTTCCCCACAACAGAATACCGTATGACATTACACTATGAAAATAGCTAAAGTACACTAAACGGGCTGTCTCTATGTCAGTTAAATTACGAATTTTTCTAACAGCGTATCCTGCAGAGCTTAGCTTTTTTGACAATTTATCTATATGTGGGCCCCACTGAAGCTTAGCATCCAAAGTTAAGCCCAAGAATACTGTGCTATCTTCAGGATTCAATTCTTCGCCCTTTATCAACACCTCAGTTTTCACCTGCCTAACGTGAGGTAGCGTAAACTTAAGGCATTTGGTTTTTTTTCATTGAGAAGTAAATTATTTACATTGAACCAGTGAACTACTTTTGAGATCGCGCTATTTACATCGTCAGTAACCAGCTGCTGACGTTTAAGTTTAAACAAAAGTGAAGTGTCATCCGCAAACAACACTATATCATGATCGTCTTTTACGAGGTAAGGCAGGTCGTTAATATAAATAAGAAACAAGAAAGGACCAAGAATTGAGCCCTGCGGGACGCCCATTTTTACTGTAAATCCGGGAGATCTTTTCCCATTAACGTCAACGCACTGAATCCTATTACTCAAGTATGAAGTAAGAAGATCCAGAGCGGTGTTTCGGATCCCGTAGTGGCGGAGTTTCCTGATTAACGTTTCATGAAGAACGCAATCGAATGCCTTGGACAAATCACAAAAGATGCCCAAGGCATCGCATTTATCTTCCCATGCATTATAAATATGTCCTAATAGTTCAACACCAGCATCAGTAGTTGAACGACCCCTTGTAAAACCGAACTGTTTGTTTGTTATGTAAAAATTTATGTTTATTAAAAAATCTTTGCAATTGTTCTAAAATTAATTTCTCAAAAATTTTACTAAAGGTAGGTAGTACTGAAATAGGTCTATAATTTGTGGGGTCGGATAAACAGACGCCAGCAGGTCAAGCTACCCGAAACTGTCAAATTTTCCCAATCAACCTTGAACCTAATGCTCTAGCGATAAAGTTGAAAATCTATTAAAGAAATTTGACAGATTGTAGTAGCTTGATGTGCTGCCGTCCATACTACCTGATTTAAACAAAGGTATTATTTTACTATTTCTCATAAGGTCAGGAAACTCCCCACAATATATATTGCTAAAGACAATATATATTAATAAATACAATTATTAAAGATAAGAGCTAAAGTAGGTGCTACAATGACAATAATAGACTTGGCAACTTCTACAGACTTACCCCACAGATCTGCTGTCTTTTTTACATTTAAAGTGTGAAAGGTTTTAATTATATTTCTACAGGTAATATGTTCAAAATTAAATTCCGTATCGCAAACATCAACATTTTCCTTAAGCAAAGACTCAGCAACAGAAGGTGATGAGTTAAGGGTTCCCGTTTCACTATTAATAATATTCCAAGTCGTTTTTATTACATTACTACTGTTTTTAATCTTCGAACTCAAATAACGCGACTTAGCCATACAACAAACTTTTTTAAATAATTTCTAACATACCTATAAATTAAATGCAGTAGTGTTTACGTAAGTCCTTACATTGTACAGCTCATAAAGCCGTATTCTACTTTAACCCTTTAACCGCCTACGACGGATTAATCCGACAAATATTTTCGTGTCCATTTCGCCAGGGTCGTATATTTACGACCAAATATCGTAATGATTCAAGTTGCCCGGCGCTAGGGGCACGACAACTGATATGAAGTCGGGCGGTTAAAAGGTTAATGAATACCAACGGTAGCCCAATCAGTGAAAGATGCGTTACTATTAACCGAGATAATCTTGGGAATAAACGTGGTATTAAATTGTTTACAGTATATAGGGTGACTGGTAATTAGTGACCGATACTTAAACACATGATTGTACTCATGATAACAAACAACTTTTACTATGGGACCAAACCTGAAATCGTGAAAAATAAATCAGCTGGTCCCTACATTTTGACGAATTATGCGAGCATAAATGTAGGGAGCAGCAGATTTTTTTTTTTCACGATTTCAGGTTTGGTCCCATAGTAAAAGTTGTTTGTTATCATGAGTACAATCATGTGTTTAAGTACCTATCGGTCACTAATTACCAGTCACGCTATATATTAAAAAAATCATCATATTGATTAGGATCAGCATGATTATGCGAAACTGGTAATTTATTAATGAGTTTAACTTTAAAAGCCTCTAAGCGACTTGCAGTTTTGGAGTTGACAGTGATATCCTTTTTAGCCACTTTGTTGTTTTGGTTGTGGATAGTAATCCTTTTCCCGCAATGATCAGAATCTAGTAAATTTATAATTTCTTTGTGGCTTGGTATAACATCTGTATAAATATTATCTAGGCATGTGGCACTAGTAGGGGTTATTCTTGTGGGCTCCAGAAATAAGTTTACAAGATTGTAGGACTGAAACAGACTTATTATTTTACTACAAGAACCTGAGTTTTCTAATAAATTAACATTGAAATCACCGCAAATGATAATGGACTTGTTCGAGTTACAAATCTTGTGCAACACTTCATCCATTACCTTTTCAAAGCAGTCATACAATCCTGAAGGCGGTCTATACACACTTAATACAGTATACTGCTCCAACTCTATACAGGCTATTTCAACTATCCGCTCAATAGATAGGCTCACAATATCTTTACGGTCTTTAAATTTAAGCTGGTTACTTACTAAAATTAATGAACCACCATGTATAGCATTTACTCTACTGAACGAACTACCAACCTGGTGATTATTAAAATTGAACAAGAACTGGTGGCTTCTAAGTCAATGTTCTGTTATACAAAGAATATCAATACTATTAAAATTCATAAATAATTCTACTTTTAAGTCTGTTCATAAATCCTTGAATATTTTGATGCACCAGGTTAATACTGTCTACTGATTTTAAACTCTTATTTGATTTATTTTTGCTAATCTGTACATTATTGCTAGAGGTTGCCTCTATTGTCTTAATTTGTAATTTAAATGATTATCAGTATTAATTGGTGATACAGATTACAGATGTACAATAATCCAACATTTTTTTTTACGAGAAGTTAGGCATTTTCACCTAAACATGAAAATCGCTTATAACTGTGAATATTTCCTCAGACTGAAATACTTTCTGTATACGTAAGTATGCACTAGTAAGATTGTGTATGTATGTAAACGAATCCATCATTTTTTCGATTTCAGAGATACCCCAAAATTAACTTTTAACATTTTGTACTATAATTTCGCTCTGCTAATTTTTATTTTTTAATGTGTTCTTATATCCTTAAATACATAGCTTTGTTCAGTTATCCAAAAGATTTTCCTTATTAAACAAATTTTTTTTATTTTTGCTTAATTACGTAATGTGAAAAATTGCTCCGTCCATTTTTATACCTTTATTAGTCATATGATTTTATATTATAACAGATTTATCAATTATCCAACAAATTTTCGAACGTTCATTATTTTTTAGGGTATGTTCGCTGATTTATGCTAGAGTGTAAGGGTATATTTATTTACCCTCAATGTCGATAAGACAAAATACATGACATATTCCCTTAGACCCCAGGATCAACAAAACTTCAACTTGAAAGCCCACTCATGTAATTTCATCAACCACTGTTCTTGTCCTGTATTAGTTAAAACAAATTTTATCAAATATCTTGGAATAATCATAGATTACCGTCTCAGCTTCCAAAAACACATTGAAACCCTAGTTAAAAGAATCCGAAAATTAATTTACATATTTAAAAATCTAAGACATTTATCTAATACATCAGTTATTAAAACAGTTTACTATGCACTATACCAGTCGTTGCTAGTTTATTGCATTACCACTTGGGGCGGTACCTCTAAAACCTATATGATAAATTTAGAGAGAGCCCAAAGAGCCATATTAAAAGTTAGTTGCTTTTTGCCAATCCTCTATCCAACTTTCGAACTTTACCAACACTGCCAAGTGCTAACAGTCCGGCAGTTGTTCATTCTCATGACAGTACTAAAAAAACACACTGAACTTCCCTTAGAACTCAATTTATCAACACAAAATAGACGATCAACAAATGTTTGTTCAATCATCCGTTATAACACTAGTTTCTCCCAAAAGTTTTTCTGTTTTCTTGGCACTTTTCTTTATAATTCAATTAATAACAAAATACCTATTTACACTCATACAAAAGCTATTTGTAAAAGAAAATTACGCATTTGGCTATTAAATCTGGACTACGTTGCCACTGAAAGCTTATTAAAACCAGTGTCTTAATAATACCCACACATTTACAATCCCACACCTACACTTACATACATTCATACACACAACATTCTTCATTTCCCCATTTCCATTCTTCATTTTTTGTTATGCTCATTATTATTTTGTTTTGTTAAATAGATACCTAAGTACGTATCAATGAATAATAATATACATAATTTGTATATTTCTTTGAACTTTATGTTGACTTGCTTTTCTTTGATTTTGTTTTTAATTATTTTTATTTTATTTTTTACATTCTGCACTCAATTGCATTATCAGACTTTATAATACCTATTAAGTATATCTTAGATAAAGATAAAGATATATTTATTGCATAACTGTGTACATTAAGTTCTTAAACATTACATTTCTTGTTTCAACAGTCTACCCAAGTCGGATATGCAATAGTATTTTAAGTACAAATTGGGTACTTACAAAAATGATTTTTTATCAAAAAACTCATGCAGATTATAAAATACATTATCAATTAACATTTTTTTCAATTTTTTTTTTCAATTTATTTTTAAACATATTTCCATTTAATTACTTAACCATTTAATTTCTTAACTTTAACTGTTTTGTAAATTAACATGTCCTTTAAAAGAGAGCCGGGTGATCTGTAACTCAGGACCCTCCTACCTCAGACACCTTTCTCTATTTAAGTTTGTGCATTTTATTAACCAGTGCCTGTAATATGATGTTGAGATAAATAAAGATTTATTTATTTATTAACCTTTTAACCGCCTGACTTCATATCAGTTGGCGTGCCCCCTTCGCCCGGCACAGTGAATCGAAAAATATATACCTACAACAAAGAGGGATGTGCAGTACTTAACTTTTCGATGTCGATATTTCGATTTAATAACGACATTTGCATTTGCAAGCGTGGTTAACTAACAACTACAACTCGACCAAGCTAAGTTTGCACCTCGCGTCGATTACGTCACACTAACGCTTAGGTACGGGCTGCAAAAAAGGATTCGCTATGACTTTAAAAATGTAAACAAATGTTTGTTAGATTTTACTTTGCATTTATTGTTTTTAACATTATATTATACATTGGTACACGGGTACACGCCGCATTCCAGTGACGTGCAAACTTAGCTTGGTGGAGATATAGGTACCTACTTTAATACTACTTACCTTACGAAATTATTCGGCATTTTTCGTAATCCAGTAAAATCAAAAAGTGTTTAAAAATTTGAACGATTTATTAATTAGTACTTAGGCTATTCACAATAAAATCAGTCCAGAGAAGAAAAACTATTATTATTATTATTTAAGTTATCGCACGGTGCGCTCTCGCCATCTCACTCACTCTAATTAAGTTTAAAATTTTCATTCAGACATCACCACCATACTACACAATAAATTAAAATATAACTAGGTGTGTAACAAAAAAAAATAATTACCTCTACATCAATGTCAAACTCTTCGTCTGATAAAAATTCTTCATTTTCATCGCCTTCTAGAATTCGTATTAATTAACTCTTCAGTAGTCGTCATGATAAATTTCTGACATGTACATTTATCGACATACGAACGTAAAACTACATGCACAAGCACAACACTAATGGAAAATTCCAGAAGTCGGCACTCGTTTATGACGTAAGAAGCGGTCGTCTTTATACGACCGTGGCGCAGGGCGTACTAACAAAGTAAGTTTCGGAACATGTAGGCTAGGGATGGGATGATTATCAATTCAGTCGCTGACATTTCACAAGTAAATTTACTTAATTTTAAAGAAATTAAATGAAATACAAATATTTGTAAAAAAATGTTTTATTAACAATTGCTGTATTTGTTTTAAAGTTAATAATTAGTCAGTATAACGAGAAATATTTTGATTTATGTTTATTTTTGTATCGGTAAATCTTGGCATATGTCCCGTCCCTCATGTCGGATTTTGTCGTCATGGGCGTTGCACATCAATACAATTTTCTAAAAATAATGTTAGTAAGTCATCTAACTTTGGACCTTTTTTTTAGGACTTCTAATTAAGAGACTAAAGTGTATTAAACTGTAAATGATTACTTAGTTAACTATTTACCTAATATAAACATATTTTTGATAGAATACAGCGTAATTAAATAAAAAAGCTGATTAAGAGAGCAGTGATATTTTGGTCGTATACGATATATACGACTCTGGCGAAATAGGCCCGAAAATATTTGTCGGATTAATCCGACGTAGGCGGTTAAAAGGTTAAAATCTACTACTGTAAGTACTTAATACAACAGTGCGGTCATTCACAAATATATACTAACGTATTTAGGTACAATTTAAATATAATACAACTTTTAACACGTTAGAAACTATAACACAATAATATTCTACCCACATTAATCTATATTAATTTATAACATAAAATAAATAACAGTGTCCTTGGGAATTCACTCAAATGACACGTGAACACATCAATTTTGCCATGAAGTTCGTTGATGATACGAACTCCCTGGGTCACAGGTGTTTTGGCGAGTAGGTTGGTCCTGGCTGTCGCCACGGCCTGCATTGGCGGGAGCCGCCTCCACGCATAGCGGTCTGGTACGCAAAAACTCAAGCGCTGCAGCACTCCTGGATTATGCTCGATGCCACGGAGTAATTTGACCAGATATGAAACAAGTGTAAACTCCCGTCGTACAATTAAACAGGCTTACTCAAAGTGGGGTACGCGAACCCTTAGGGGTTCGCCATTCGACGGCAGGGGGTTCGCGATAAGATTTACGTAATGGTGGCTTGACAACTGGCTGGCACACCTAGTCACGATAAAAACTAAATACAGAAATCGACTTGATGCCGAGTCAGAATTAAGGTTAAAATTGTCCAAAATTACTCCTAAAATAGAATCCATTTGCGACAAGAAACAAGCACACCCATCACATTGATATTAACACATTCAGTGCGTTACGGGAAGTATTTGGTTGTAATTGAGCTTCGCTCTGTGCGGCAGCTAGTTGTCCTTGTTTTGCACTCCGTGCGGGGGTGATTACTTCAAGTATTCGTACAACTTTTAAGATATTGCTTAAAACCCCGTGCGACTGCAGCTATATATACACAAGGATGTAACCTATTGATTAGTACAACAAAAAAAAAATATCTGTAGACTTTCCATGTCTCTGTGATGGTTTAAAGTCAAGATTACGTACGGGAAAATAGACGTCGTAACGCATATCAGGCATTCTTGATACGGGAAGTATGTGACTTGTACAGCACTGGAAGTAAGTATTAATCTAGCGTAGCCGCAGGGAAGGTGTTAAAAAGATAATTTTTTGGCACTTTATTTGTTACCTTTTATTCAAATAAAAACCTTATTTTCTTCAACAGTCAGTTTTATATTTTTCCTGGAGGGGGGGGGGGGGGTTAATTAGTCAGTTAAGCCCTAACTAACTGACTGGTGACAACGAACTGTTAGGGGTTCTCTGTCACCTGGAAATTTTAACAGGGGTTCGTGGAGCCGATAGTTTGAGACACCCTGCCGTAATTCATTGTATCCGACCATATCCAGTACAAATAGAGTGGGCTGCATCAACGGGTAAAACGGATATACCCCATAAAGCTTCCTGTACAAGTGGCGTATAAACTTCTGAACGCGCTTCAACATTACAGAGTATATGTATGTCCTCATGTGGAGCCCACATGACAGCACTATGTTCCAGATAACTCCTGACTAGTGCGTCTTACAGGACCCTGACTGCTGCAAAATTGGTGAAGTCTCATATCTGTCGTCTCCCGTATCTGTCGTTTCTGAATGCCCTTTTGAAGATCATAGTTATATGATCGCGAAACGACAATTCAGGAGTAACAGAAAGCCCTAAATCACGTACTTGTAGAGATGGGTAGCACACTCTTTTAAAATGAGGATCGTGCGAGGCACTCTTTTTACAAAGTGTGCTACCACGAATGAGGCGAGGCCGCGAGGCTGCGGTCATTGTAAAAAGAGAGGAAGTAGGTTATCTCCGGCACAATCCGCGATATAATTGCCTACTGTCTCAGGGTTGTCACTTTTAGTTAAATTTTAATTCAGTGCCAATAAATTGGCAAGGGTCGGAAAATTGTATTTTTTACTTGTATTGTCTGGGTACCTAAACGATGATGAAACCTTTCACGACGAAAGAAAGAGCGACGGGCCAGCAGACGGGCGGCGCGGGGCGGTGATGAGCACGAGTAAACGGTAGGTGATTCGAACTTTGCTCTATTTATCTGATTCACAATTAGTCAATTACTTATTTTTTAAGTACGATTTTATAACTGTAAGTAGGTACTTAGTTACTATACCTACAATAGGTATCAATTGACAGATCAAAAGTACCTAGTACATTCTAGTGGGAAAGTAGGCCTACCTACTTCCTCTGTCTGATAGAAAACTAATACAACAAAAAATAAGTAAGTAGGTATCTCATCATCAAGTAAAAATGATATGCTAGAAAAAGTGACTTTCTTACTTTTCCTGTTCAATAGGTAATTTGAACAGAGACAATTCTGGAATCGATGAATTATTAACGTTGAGGCTCAGAATGTCAACTTCCCAAAATGTCTCCTGGTACCAAAATGTCAACTTCCCATAATGTCCCTTTCCCAAAATGTCCCTTTCCCAAAATGTCCCTTTCCCAAAATGTCTCTTTCCCAAAATGTCTTTTTCCCAAAATGTCCCTTTCCCAATAGTCCCTTTCCCAATAGTCCCTTTCCCAATATTTATATAATAAACCTTACCTTTTGACTCTGAATGCCGATACACATGTTGTGGAAATTCTGCCAATTGTCCGTCAGTGAGAGGTAAGTCCATCAAATTCAAAGGTCAAATCTTGGAATATTACCTTTTGACAAACTCTGAGGTCAAGGGCATCAAGGTCAATAATATATTTCTCGAAGTAAGGCGTGGTCGACGGAGCCCCGCTTCGCGGGGCTCCTACTTCTGAGAGGTTTAAAAAAAAATAACCACGAAGGAGATGGCGGGGTCTGAAAGACCCCGCCATCCCCTTCTAACCTAACCTGTCCGAGTCGGGGTGCCCCAAGTCCCAAACTCGCTTTACTCGCTCTTGCATCCTTATTTTTTAGTTGGGTTATAACGTTTAATTCTAAGAATGGGGGACATTTTGGGAAAGCGGCATTTTGGGAAAGGGACATTTTGGGAAAAAGACATTTTGGGAAAGAGACATTTTGGGAAAGGGACATTTTGGGAAAGGGACATTATGGGAAAAAGACATTTTGGTACCAGGAGACATTTTGGTAAGTTGACATTCTGAGCCTCAACCATTATTAAGACACCCAAACACACAGCAATACGTTCTCCTGCGATTATCACACATTTTTCATTCATTTAGCGGTGCCGAAAAGCCGTGACGCGCGAACCTCGTGCGATGTTAGCCCCGACTGGCGCGCTGCGAAACGGGCCGAGATTTGGTTAAGTGTGCGTGCGGCGACGCATAGATACTTTGGCGCACACATACAAGCCGCGCGCGGTGCGTTTGTATGAAGATAACGTACTTCCTCTCTTTTTACTATGCTGCGGTGGCCTGTGAGTACACGTGCTGTCAGTGCTGTGAGTGTCGCGGGACTCACCGTGCGAGTCGCGAGTGTGGTGTGTAGTGGCGACACGGCACTCATACGCATTAGAGTAGGCACACGCGGTGACTAATCGGTTAAACGCGTCACACAGCTCGCACGAGTGATGATGAGGGAAAGAGAAATGAGAATGGTTACGTAACGTCGTCAAACGAAAGCTAAATACAGCAATTAAACATAGACCATAACTCCTTTGCTTAGGATCGTAAATAGACTTACAAAAATGTTTTGTGTAGCTAATCTATGGTGTGTGCTAGCATATCAAAATAAAAAGAGTGAGTGACTCTTTTTATCCAAGTGATCAGCTACAACTGTGCTAGCACATGTGCTGAGTTACCCAACACTACGTACTTGTGTGACTCGTTGCACAGGCACTGCGTCCACCACGTCGACCTTCACTAAGTTGCTCGGAGCTGCTTTGCCACGCACTTTTGGAGTAGTGTAGGCGAGTTTGCTGGCCACCGTTATTACAAATGATTTTTTTTATCTTATTTTGCACAACGTACACACAGCGTCAGTATGTACCCCTCAAGTTTTAAAATGTTACACTGCTACATCAATGAATTCGTTACGAATAATCTAAAGAATACTTCAAAAAGAATTCAATGTTACGACTCGGATTCGAACCATTGCATTACCGAACGTCGTCATACTCATACCGGCAGTTTGACGAACTAGCCAGCGAGCCCATATCAATCGCGATGAAATTGTTATCTACTATCTTCCGAGTCACTTTATCAGTAAGTCTCTGTCTAATCGATAGATGTTATAATTTGAGGGTATCCATTAATTTTACTTACTTACGTTTTCTTTATAAAATTAATCCATACCCTCGAGTAAAACTATACAACGTTTGATGTATACGTTCACTTAAAATGACGAAGAGTAAACGACTACGATTTAAAATGATTTCTGATTTTATGAGAACAAAAATAGTTGTTCTGTATGAACAAAATGTGAGCATAAAAGGAATTGCGAGACAGCTTGGCATAGCAGTAAGTTAATTATAATATTATTTGTGGTCTCCGATTTTGAGTTAGTTGCGGTATATTGTGAGTTGTATTTAATAACTTATTTAAAACCTTTATTTTCTATACAGAGACAAACGGTGTGCTTATGGGTGCGCAGATTCGAAGAAACTGGCGATGTTAAGACAAGGTCCATGGGTCGGAAGACTACTGGGATCTATACGGACCAATCTGAACGTCATCGGGATATTGTTAAGGTTCACACTACATCGCCGTTCACATCCACTCGTTACAGTTCGCAACGGCATGGAATATCTGTCCACGGTTCGAAGACATTTACATGCAGCGAACATTCACAGTTATCGACCTGCAAAGAAAATATGTCTAACTGAAGAACATCGAAGAGAACGAGTGCGATTTGCCCAGAAATACGTTAATTTTGATTGGGAAAACAATATCGTTATCTTCAGCGACGAAAAAACCTTCAGGTCAGACTGTGACGGTCGAAAAATATTGTGGAGGAAACCTAATGAACGATACCAACCTCAAAATGTTTTACCTAACAGAGCCAGTGGTAGAATAACATTGGGTAAGTTACCTTTCAATAAGTAAATTAATTGTATAATCCACCCCATTTAATTACCTAATATTATATTCAACAAATATAACGCATCACTGCCTTTATAACTATTTATTTATTATAATTTTAATACAGTAAGTATATTAATACATTATTATAAATTATATACTTTATATAATTCAGTAGTACCTATAAGTTATTATTATGATATTCTGTATTATGATATTTTATTCGATTTTGAACGTCATGACAATTGTTTGGAGACAAATGTCTAAAAACAAAATTAAACCTTTGTTGTTATTTTCAGGGTATTGGGGGTGGATGTCGTCCATGGGACCGGAAGAATTAGTAAAAGCAAGTGGGCGCATGAACGGCCAGACCTATCTGCAAACTTTGCAAGATGTTATGGTGCCAACAGTGCGAGTTGCTTACCCAGAAGGACAGATCTATTTTGTTCGCGTATAGTGATGGAATGGCTCACTACACAGACTGACATAACTGTCATCTCCTGGCCGTCGAAAAGTCCGGATTTAAATCCAATAGAAAATATATGGGGTCAAATGGTTTTAAACTGGGATTCAAGCGAAGTGAAGTCCAAGATTAACTTGCACAATGAAGTTTTGAGGAGTTGGGAGTTGATGCGAGGTAGTAATGCAGGTTGGACGATGGTTACTCAAATGAGAAGCAGACTCCAACAAATAATAGATAGCGAAGGTCATCCTCTTCGCTACTAATTATATTTTTCATAACTTCACACTTCGCAATCCCAGTTAAATATTATTATAATAGAACAGTAAAATTGTATTTGTAGTTAAAACATTTTGTTAACTAAATATAGATAGTAATCTCACAGTTTTATGTGGTTATGTTAATTAAGTATGAGAAGAAAATAAACAATGCAGACATTAAACTCTTCTGATCCCACTATTTTACTTGGTATAGCGAAATATTCTAAGTAGATATCATGAGTTCGTATGAGATGTTAATTGATTATCTATTGATAACATGTTTATTCACTTATTACGCTCATGATTATAATCCTGCCAAACTAGCTTCTGGGTCCTAGACAAGTTGCAAACGCTTCAAAACTTGTCTCTTTCGATGTCGCTTGTCAGACTGTCAAATTTGTATGCAGAGACGACATGATAGATCACGTGATCGTTAGCTTATGTCAATCTAAAATATTTCTAGCGCTTCCTATTTTATCGTTTGCGTAAGATGTCACTTGTCTAGGGACCACTTTGTGTCAGCTGGCAAAATATAAAAAATAAATGTAAATTATCAAATCAAATTGTAAAATATAAATCTTTGTAGTAAAATAAGATCAAAGTTTTGTTAAATAATAGCAATAATAAATATTATAAACGATTATTAAAGTATTTTATTTTTATTGACTTTTAAATTCTTTATAAATATTACAAAAACAAGATAGAAAAATACTTTATATTAAAAATAATATAATGCATTAAACAAAAAGCACCTTGGATTTGATCTTCCGACCTCATGCGCGGCAATCGGTCTTTGTAACCTCCGATCTATTGAGAAATTAATTAACATTTCGTAAATGTTAATGTTATTATTGCTTGTCGTTATACGCAATAATAAAAGTATTAACTTTTTATTGAAAAAAACAATATAAAAAACAGAATTTAAAAAAATAAATACTAAAAACCTTATTTATTCACTAAAACAATACATTCATTATAATAAAATGTTTTTGCAATATACAAAAACCAACTTGGGCCTAACACGGATTTGAAGGCACATGTCTTTTGGTGGGGTAAGCACTTAATGGAGCTGTGTGTACTACAACGGCGTTTAGAAATTCGCTTTATAAATATTAAGCAGGGGCGTAGCTACCGCCGTATTTGCCGTATCAATTATACGGGGCCCCCGGGCCACGGGGGCCCCCAAAGTGTGTAAGGAAAAAGAATAAAAACTTTCTAATTTATTTTATTTTACAAATGACAAAATTCTATAAAGCAATTCCTTTTTTTCCCGCCTTAAGCGTGCGTTCAAAAGTTGGCAACACTCTACATCGTTATGGCGGGCTGCGGGACTTCCCCGTTTTACTTACTTCATCTTCAACTCAGCGTCAGCGGGGAATCCCCGGGAATCCTTCATCGATATCGCGATGTACGTGTACGTGGTTGTACTTTGCATTGGATGTTAAACCACGGAGTGCAGTGCACTGTTTATTTACGCGCTTTATATAAATGTGCATTACATTGTAATTCAGTACAAATAATATTGTTCTTCTGGTTTAGCAGTATTAGTAGCGATTTGTAAAAGAAATGAGTGAAAGGAAAAGAGATTATCCCAGCGGCGCTGAGAAAAGAAAAATTAAACAGAAAAGGGACGAGGTTATAAAAAAAGTGCCCAAAATTTCTTCATTTTTTCAGAGACAAGATACTGTGAGTGATTTAGATTGGAAAGGTAAGTACTACCCAACCCATTTATTAGGGGCCCGTAGTGATAAACAAGGAAATCTTTTAATTTCGGTCTGTCCATCTGTCCGTCACAAAAAGTTGTCTCCCCCCTCGATTTTCACAATTATACTGTTTTTAGGGTTCCGTGCCTTGATTAAAAAAAACAAAATTCTAACTTATCTATAGGATCGATTTGTTTTGTTGTTTGTCTATCAGTCCGTATCGTATCGTTAATTGCGTGTTGAGAACTTCAGATGTGCAGACTCGCTTTCGGGTTCTCGTTTTGTATGGCCATGGCCACTACACTACGCGCTGCGTTTAAATAGCACGCAGGTGTATAGTAATGCACGGACGGGCTGCAGGTGATTTTGTATCTACTAATAGGTACGAGCACAATCCGCGTAGAGTCTGTGTGCGTCTGAACTGAACACTCGAACTGTGACCCTACCCTTAGTAACGTTATTTATTTATATATAACTCTTTTTAGTTTAGTATCAAAGCATTCGTATTTATTTTTTAACAATTACTCGTTTATTTTTAGATTCTTCTGAAGCATGTTCTTCGTCACATATCCATCCGGAAATAGAAGAAAGCCAAGCACATACTTTATCGGATGTCCATCCAGAAATCGAGGAACCCCAAGTCAACGATTCTGATATATCTGCAGATTGTAATATAATTTCATCAGATAGAGGAAATTTTGGTGACAATTTAACTGAATGCGAACGAAAAATAATTTTTAAATTGGGTCCATTTAAACCACAAGGACCATTTCCAAAAGTTTCAGAAAATAACCGACCTTTTTCGGCTTATTATTATTCATATTTCAATCAGGCAGGCATAAAAATTATAAGACCATGGTTATGTTATTCTAACGTTTTAAACAAACCGTACTACCACTTCTGTTGGTTATTAGCAGATCGTCAAAACAAATCGTACTCCTCTGCTTGGGTTAACGGTGTTTCGGTTAGAAGCAATTTCACACAAACTATTCTTGACCATGAAAAGTCACAGCAGCATATTAGTGCCTCACTCTCTTATAATAATTGGTTGCAAGGAAATACCATCGATACTCTATTGAAAAGTGAAATCGATAGTAAAATTACATTCTGGAGAGATGTACTGCATCGTATAATTAATGTTATAATTACTTTAGTATCTTGTAATCTACCTTTGAGGGGGCATGATTCTGATTCTGGCAATTTTATGGCAATTTCACGTCTGCTATCTAACTATGATGCAACTTTAAAAGAACTTCTTCTAAAACCGAAAGGTGAAATAAATTATTTAAGCCCTACGATTCAAAATGAAATTATTAGTTTGCTTGGTACCAACGTTAGGAACAATATTATCTCAGAAATTAAAAAAGCTCCATTTCTGACAATAATTCTGGATACAACACAAGACTTGTCAAAAATTGACCAACTATCTGTAGTTTTTCGATATATCTCGGTTACAGAAAATGATGATAATGTGCCTAAAGAAATAAAAATCTGTGAGTCCTTTTTAGGATTTATAGCAGTAACCGATTGCAGTGCTGCAGGTCTGAAAACTGTCATTTTAAATTTGACTAAAGAATATGGAATTGATTTGACTAAATGTAGAGGACAGGGATACGATGGAGCAAATGTTATGTCGGGTGTGTATGGAGGATTACAAACCCTAATAAAAGAGCATGCTCCAAATGCCGATTATGTTCATTGTGCTGCGCACGCTTTAAACTTGGTTTTGAACGATGCTGCGAGACATGTTCGTGAAGTATCGACTTTTTTCGATAATTTAGAAAAAATGTATACTTTTTTTGGCAATAGTATAAAACGCTGGGCTATGCTAAGTGACGATTCATCTGAAAAATATTTGATTACCCTTAAAAAGGTATGTCCTACCAGATGGTCTTCTAGGAACGACGCTTTATTAGCAGTAAAGAAAATTTTTTTACTAATCATGAAAACTTTGTACCAACTAAATTTAATTTCAAATAAAAAAGATGAACGTGAAGAATGTAAAAGTATAATTAATATTTTAGAGAGTTTTGATTTCTTAGTGCTCGTTACATTTTTTTCTTCACTATTTGAAATTATTAATCCTGTTTCTAAAGCTCTACAGCATGAAAATAATGACTTACAGAAATCTAGTATTTTATTAAGTAATCTTTTAAATAGACTATGCCAATTAAGAAATCAGAATTCATTTAATAGTTTGCTAAATGAATCCAAAGATTTAGCAAAAGAGTGGGGGGTAACAACTGTTTTTAAAAACAGTAGGCGAAAGATAACGAAGCGTTTTTTTGATGAGTTATCACAAGATGAGAGAATTTCCGACCCGGAATCCTATTTCAAAGTCAATGTATACTATTGCTGTTTAGATATATTAATTTCTCAAACTAAAGAAAGATTTCAGAGCCTTTGCAACCTGTGTAGTATATTCGAAATATTACAACCGGAGAAACTCCTATCTTCTTCAAGTGAAGAGATATTAAACGCTTCCGGAAAACTGTCTGCTAAATACATTAAAGACATCTCACTTAATCTTTGTGACCAATTAAAGGCTCTAAAAACATGCTTAAATTCTGAAATTAAAAAAAATTTATTCCATTAAAGAACTCATTGAATTATTGCTAGTAAAATTCAATAGTCTTGCATCCAGTTTTCCCGAGGTAATCACAGCATGCTTTTTATTCTTGACCCTTCCAGTTACAACCGCAACGGCAGAAAGAAGTTTTTCAAAATTAAAACTAATAAAAAATTACTTAAGAACTTCGATGGGACAAGAACGGCTGTCAGACATCTCACTATTGTCCATAGAGGCAGAAACTTTAGAAAAACTAAAATCATCATCAGCCATAAATGATTTAATAAATCAGTTTGCCGAAAAAAAGGCAAGGAGAGTGAATATTTAAAATTCGATTTTTATTTGTAAAATGGGTAAATTATGTGATAAATAAATATTTATTTTCACAATATTTTTTTCTTTTGTGAAAAATCTTTACCTCCATATAAGGGCCTCCAAGAAAATTTTTATACGGGGCCCCGACAAGGCACGCTACGCCACTGATATTAAGCGAATTTCTAAACGCCGTTTTAAATAACAGGAATATTTATCATATGCATTTAAAATAAACTCTCTACGGAGGAGCTCGTGGCTAAGTAATAACAGCCGCACGGGTCGATCCATCAGGTTAAGCTGCGCTTGCCGGGGTTGTTCCGTGGATGGGTGAACATCTTTACATACCGAGACTCCTCCGTGCCTCGGAAAGCACGTTAAGCTGTTGGTCCCGGCTGTCATTCGTGGATCTTTGACAGTCGTTACGGGTCGTCAGAAGCCCGAAAATCTGACAACCAGTCTTACCAAGGGGTATCGTATTACCCAGTTACTGGGTTGTGGAGGTCAGATAGGCAGTCGCTCCATGTAAAATACTGGTATTCAGCTGCATCCGGTTAGACTGGAAGCCGACCCCAATATAGCTGGGAAAAGGCTAGGCAGATGATGATTTAAAATAAAAGTTTGATACTTCCTTTTGACTAAGGAATAAGTATAATAAATTAATAATGTTTAGAAAGACACCTACTGAGGAGATATCGAGTTAAGAAAAAAAAAGTTTCGTTCAAAGGTGTCTGAATCCGAACAATATACAGGGTGAAATTTTTTAACCTCACCTGGAGGGAAAGTACTCTAAATACTGGAGATAGCAAAGGACAATGCCAGAGACTATAGAGCTTTGACCCATCAAATAAATGTTGGTTTACAAGTATGCCAAATGTAACATTCTATTGCTGCTTTATTAGTGACAACTAAAAACACGTTTTAATGTCTTTAGAATTTGCGGTTTCTGTTTAAATCTAAGAATAATTATTTCATTTAGGTTACCTAACCTAAGTTTAGGTTAATTGCAGTTACAATTGTAGAAATAATTAAATAAGTGCTGTTTATTGTTACAAAGCTATCCTAGGATGTTTGGCTATGAAAGGAAGGAATGACATAACACCGACAGCAACCTTAGTAATATTATAGTTTTGACTTAGGACATAATTGTAGTACCTACATAGTAGTACGTAGTACCTACATACCTATTGCAACGATTTCCATTTTACGAGAAGTGTTTGCAGTGCAGGTTGTAATGAAGACACAACATGTCTTTGCATCCTGTCGATGCACAAGTGCCAATTTAAGCACCTCAACATCGTTAACCAAATCGAAAGCAATGGTCAGAATCTGTAGGCCATAGCACAAAGTCGGCGAGTAGGCGAGATCGAGTCCGTGTACAAAAACGAAAATCGTCGTGAAAATATTACAGTAATATGAACACAGAGCGGCGGTGATGCTCGCCACATACCACGTCAGTTGTTTCCACGGGGCGAAAATCGAGCTGCGGAATGTCGCTTAGCTACGCTGAATGTGCAGGGAGGTATAAAAGATAAGATGGATGAGGTGTGTGAGATGGTGAAGGATAAAAGGATAGATGTGTTATGTGTAAATGAGACGAAAAGAAAGGGAGTGGACATATCCAAACACGGTTCTCTGACCGCTATTTGGTCTGGTGTTCAAGAGACACATAGGGCCTGTCAGGGGGTGGGGGTTGTCCTCTCCGAGCGGATGATGAAATGTGTGAAAGATTATGTTTGTGTGAGTCCTAGGATTCTATGGATAAGATCCAAGGTGGGCCTGAACTCTAAATTTATTTTATGCGTTTATGCACCCGATATGGGAAGCTCACCTTCGGAGAAGGACGAATTTTGGGACAGTATCAGCGATTTATTAAATGGATGTAGGACGAACGAGAAGATTTTTATGATTGGAGACTTTAATGGTTGGGTTGGTGTGAAGAGAAAAGGCTACGAAAAAATTTTAGGTACATTTGGGGATGATAGGGTGAATGAGAATGGGATGAATTTACTACAGATATGTGTAGAAAAGAATTTGTCTGTTATGAACACTATGTTTAATCATAGGAAGGTTCACAGGTATGCGTGGGAAAGGCAAAACAGTAGAAGCATGATCGACTTTGTGATTGTGGATGAAAGATTAGAGTAAAGTGACAGATACTAGAGCATATCGGGGTGTTAATGTAGGGACTGATCATTATCTGGTTATGTGTCGGGTGGATGGTTTGTTTAGACATTGGCGTCACCGAGTTCGAGTTCCTGTGACTGCTCTAAAGAGAATAAAAGTAGAAAGACTGCAAGATTTGAAAGTAAAAGAGGAATATAAGAGGGAAGTAAAAGTGAAGACGGATAAAATATTTGATGATGCGAACGATTACAGTCTGGAAGAAGTATGGGATATAGCGAGAAATAGTATGGTGCAAGTGGCCATAAAAGTATGTGGTTTGGCGCAGAGGAAATGTGGTAGTAGAACGAATGATTCTTAGGTAGATGGTGAAGTAAAAGAGGTAGTTAGGAAGAAGAAAGAGGCCTGGCTCAATTTGTTAGTAGGCCCAAAATAGGATGAATCAGGTAACGAATGTGACAGATGACTTAGAAAGAGTGAAGAAAAAATACTCCGAAATGAAAACGAAAGTGAAAGAGATGGTAAAAATGAAGAAGGATGAACAGGAAGAAAAGTACAACAGGAAGTTCTCTGAAAACTTCAGGATCAATGTTAAACTGTTCTGGAAACAGGTAAGATTGGCTCGCGGAGTGACAAGAACATCGAGTATGAATGTTATAAGAGCAGAAGATGGATGTTTACTAAGCGAAGAATGTAAGGTCTTGGAACGATGGAAGGGATACTTTGAAAGTTTATTTAGCTGTGAGGATAGTGTGCAAGTAAGTAAGTAAGTAATTTTATTTGTTGGAGCAAGGAGTGGGTAATTGGGCAGACGCCAGTTTTGAAGACCCAAGCTCAGATGTAAATGAAGAGAATGAAATAGAAATAGATGAGATTGTAAGAGCGCTGAAAGGGATGAAAGTTGGGAAAGCTGCGGGGTACGACAGAGTGTTTGCTGAAATGCTGAAGGGCGGTGACGGGGTGGTAGCAAGTCTGTTGTGCCGGATCTTTAATATGTGTTGGAGATGTGGCCGTGTGCCGGATGATTGGTGCAAGGCTGTAATCGTACCACTATATAAGGGAAAGGGCTCTCAGCAGGAGTGTAAAAACTACCGCGGCATTAGTCTTTTGAGTGTTGTTGGCAAACTGTATGCAAAGGTTTTAATAAATAGAGTGATAAGAGCGACAGAGGAGAAAATATGGGATGTGCAGGCAGGATTTAGAGAGGGAATGGGCTGTACGGATCAGATCTTCTCCCTAAGGTGCATAGCCGAAAAACATCTGACAAAGCACAAGAAAGTCTACTGTGCTTTCGTTGACTTGGAGAAGGCTTATGACAGTGTGTGGAGGGAGGAACTGTGGTCGACACTGTCGGTGTACGGTGTGGACTGACGCTTGGTACGGGCACTGAAATCTTTATACAAGGATTCCAGTGCTTGTGTTAGGATAAATGGGACATACACGGACTGGTTCTGCATCTTGAGGGGTGTTAGACAGGGTTGTGTAGCGTCACCGTGGCTGTTCAACTTGTACATGGATAGCTGTCTGACAAATTTGAAAGAGGGTGAGTGCGGATTGAGAATGAATGATTTGCTTGTCAAATGCCTTCTCTACGCAGATGATCAAGTTCTACTTGCATCGTCAGCAGAACAGTTGCAAGACATGGTGACTGTCATGGATGAAGCATAAGATGAAAGGGATGAATATAAATGTGAATAAGACGAAGGTCATGGTGTTTGAAAGAGAAGAGGACGTATCGATGTGTGATGTGAAAATAAATGATAAAAGTGTGGAGCAAGTGTCACTTAATATACAAACTGTTTACAAGGGATCTGGAAAGATTGATGAAGATGTGGAAAGGAGAGTAAATGCGGGAAATAAAGTGAATGGTGCTACACGTGCGATTGTTACCAACCAGTTAACGTCCAAAAAGGCCCGACTGGCTGTTCACAATGGTGTGCTGGTGCCTACGCTATGAGATCAACTTTGAACGTTAATATTCTCGTAAACGTGACGGCTTACGAGGTTTGGTCCTATGATGTCTTGTTTGCATTGATGTCAGCTATAGATTTATATAGGTTTCATGCGTGGCCGTCATTTTGAAAAACAATCAAAATCGAGGACAATAGGGATACCAGGCTCCATATAAAAATCATCAATCCCATTTATCGGTGGACGCAGATGCTGAAAAAAATTGGTACCTATCAGAGTAATACAGAGTGGAATTTTTTAACCTCACCTGGAGGGAAAGTTCTCTAAATACTGGAGATAGCAAGTTGTCAAAGGAAACATTCCTTTATTTTTTTAAAGAAACAAATTTGCATTCAAGATTTTCGAAAATTCGCTTGCCACACTCGGGAATTGATCCGGCTAAAATCCTAAAAATAACGACCTGGCATCAATCATAAGGTCAATCATAAGTTTCAAACTCTAACAAACATGTTAAGAATATTACGTACTATTATAAACTCTAACAAACATGTTAAGAATATTACGTACTATTATAAACTCTAACAAACATGTTAAGAATATTACGTACTATTATAAACTCTAACAAACATGTTAAGAATATTACGTACTATTATAAACTCTAACAAACATGTTAAGAATATTACGTACTATTATAAACTCTAACAAACATGTTAAGAATATTACGTACTATTATAAACTCTAACAAACATGTTAAGAATATTACGTACTATTATAAACTCTAACAAACATGTTAAGAATATTACGTACTATTATAAACTCTAACAAACATGTTAAGAATATTACGTACTATTATAAACTCTAACAAACATGTTAAGAATATTACGTACTATTATAAACTCTAACAAACATGTTAAGAATATTACGTACTATTATAAACTCTAACAAACGTGTTAAGAATATTACGTACTATTATAAACTCTAACAAACATGTTAAGAATATTACGTACTATTATAAACTCTAACAAACATGTTAAGAATATTACGTACTATTATAAACTCTAACAAACGTGTTAAGAATATTACGTACTATTATAAACTCTAACAAACGTGTTAAGAATATTACGTACTATTATAAACTCTAACAAACATGTTAAGAATATTACGTACTATTATAAACTCTAACAAACATGTTAAGAATATTACGTACTATTATAAACTCTAACAAACATGTTAAGAATATTACGTACTATTATAAACTCTAACAAACGTGTTAAGAATATTACGTACTATTATAAACTCTAACAAACATGTTAAGAATATTACGTACTATTATAAACTCTAACAAACGTGTTAAGAATATTACGTACTATTATAAACTCTAACAAACATGTTAAGAATATTACGTACTATTATAAACTCTAACAAACGTGTTAAGAATATTACGTACTATTATAAACTCTAACAAACGTGTTAAGAATATTACGTACTATTATAAACTCTAACAAACGTGTTAAGAATATTACGTACTATTATAAACTCTAACAAACATGTTAAGAATATTACGTACTATTATAAACTCTAACAAACGTGTTAAGAATATTACGTACTATTATAAACTCTAACAAACATGTTAAGAATATTACGTACTATTATAAACTCTAACAAACGTGTTAAGAATATTACGTACTATTATAAACTCTAACAAACATGTTAAGAATATTACGTACTATTATAAACTCTAACAAACGTGTTAAGAATATTACGTACTATTATAAACTCTAACAAACATGTTAAGAATATTACGTACTATTATAAACTCTAACAAACATGTTAAGAATATTACGTACTATTATAAACTCTAACAAACATGTTAAGAATATTACGTACTATTATAAACTCTAACAAACGTGTTAAGAATATTACGTACTATTATAAACTCTAACAAACGTGTTAAGAATATTACGTACTATTATAAACTCTAACAAACATGTTAAGAATATTACGTACTATTATAAACTCTAACAAACATGTTAAGAATATTACGTACTATTATAAACTCTAACAAACATGTTAAGAATATTACGTACTATTATAAACTCTAACAAACGTGTTAAGAATATTACGTACTATTATAAACTCTAACAAACATGTTAAGAATATTACGTACTATTATAAACTCTAACAAACGTGTTAAGAATATTACGTACTATTATAAACTCTAACAAACATGTTAAGAATATTACGTACTATTATAAACTCTAACAAACGTGTTAAGAATATTACGTACTATTATAAACTCTAACAAACGTGTTAAGAATATTACGTACTATTATAAACTCTAACAAACGTGTTAAGAATATTACGTACTATTATAAACTCTAACAAACATGTTAAGAATATTACGTACTATTATAAACTCTAACAAACGTGTTAAGAATATTACGTACTATTATAAACTCTAACAAACATGTTAAGAATATTACGTACTATTATAAACTCTAACAAACGTGTTAAGAATATTACGTACTATTATAAACTCTAACAAACATGTTAAGAATATTACGTACTATTATAAACTCTAACAAACGTGTTAAGAATATTACGTACTATTATAAACTCTAACAAACGTGTTAAGAATATTACGTACTATTATAAACTCTAACAAACATGTTAAGAATATTACGTACTATTATAAACTCTAACAAACATGTTAAGAATATTACGTACTATTATAAACTCTAACAAACATGTTAAGAATATTACGTACTATTATAAACTCTAACAAACGTGTTAAGAATATTACGTACTATTATAAACTCTAACAAACGTGTTAAGAATATTACGTACTATTATAAACTCTAACAAACATGTTAAGAATATTACGTACTATTATAAACTCTAACAAACATGTTAAGAATATTACGTACTATTATAAACTCTAACAAACATGTTAAGAATATTACGTACTATTATAAACTCTAACAAACGTGTTAAGATTATTACGTACTATTATAAACTCTAACAAACATGTTAAGAATATTACGTACTATTATAAACTCTAACAAACGTGTTAAGAATATTACGTACTATTATAAACTCTAACAAACATGTTAAGAATATTACGTACTATTATAAACTCTAACAAACGTGTTAAGAATATTACGTACTATTATAAACTCTAACAAACGTGTTAAGAATATTACGTACTATTATAAACTCTAACAAACGTGTTAAGAATATTACGTACTATTATAAACTCTAACAAACATGTTAAGAATATTACGTACTATTATAAACTCTAACAAACGTGTTAAGAATATTACGTACTATTATAAACTCTAACAAACATGTTAAGAATATTACGTACTATTATAAACTCTAACAAACGTGTTAAGAATATTACGTACTATTATAAACTCTAACAAACATGTTAAGAATATTACGTACTATTATAAACTCTAACAAACGTGTTAAGAATATTACGTACTATTATAAACTCTAACAAACATGTTAAGAATATTACGTACTATTATAAACTCTAACAAACATGTTAAGAATATTACGTACTATTATAAACTCTAACAAACATGTTAAGAATATTACGTACTATTATAAACTCTAACAAACGTGTTAAGAATATTACGTACTATTATAAACTCTAACAAACGTGTTAAGAATATTACGTACTATTATAAACTCTAACAAACATGTTAAGAATATTACGTACTATTATAAACTCTAACAAACGTGTTAAGAATATTACGTACTATTATAAACTCTAACAAACATGTTAAGAATATTACGTACTATTATAAACTCTAACAAACGTGTTAAGAATATTACGTACTATTATAAACTCTAACAAACGTGTTAAGAATATTACGTACTATTATAAACTCTAACAAACATGTTAAGAATATTACGTACTATTATAAACTCTAACAAACGTGTTAAGAATATTACGTACTATTATAAACTCTAACAAACATGTTAAGAATATTACGTACTATTATAAACTCTAACAAACATGTTAAGAATATTACGTACTATTATAAACTCTAACAAACGTGTTAAGAATATTACGTACTATTATAAACTCTAACAAACGTGTTAAGAATATTACGTACTATTATAAACTCTAACAAACATGTTAAGAATATTACGTACTATTATAAACTCTAACAAACGTGTTAAGAATATTACGTACTATTATAAACTCTAACAAACATGTTAAGAATATTACGTACTATTATAAACTCTAACAAACATGTTAAGAATATTACGTACTATTATAAACTCTAACAAACATGTTAAGAATATTACGTACTATTATAAAATGTTTATGTTAATATTGTGTTCATTCATATCGAGCTGATTTAGTCGATTACTAAATAAATAACATCTTTTTGTATGATGGCAAGAATGTTGGGGACCACCCGGGAGTTGGATCCATGACGATTGATTTTTGTAAGATGGCAAGAATGTTGGGGACCACCCGGGAGTTGGATCCATGACGATTGATTTTTGTATGATGGCAAGAATGTTGGGGACCACCCGGGAGTTGGATCCATGACGATTGATTTTTGTAAGATGGCAAGAATGTTGGGGACCACCCGGGAGTTGGATCCATGACGATTGATTTTTGTAAGATGGCAAGAATGTTGGGGACCACCCGGGAGTTGGATCCATGACGATTGATTTTTGTAAGATGGCAAGAATGTTGGGGACCACCCGGGAGTTGGATCCATGACGATTGATTTTTGTAAGATGGCAAGAATGTTGGGGACCACCCGGGAGTTGGATCCATGACGATTGATTTTTGTAAGATGGCAAGAATGTTGGGGACCACCCGGGAGTTGGATCCATGACGATTGATTTTTGTAAGGCATCATTGGAAAATATAATGATTTGAGGTGAACACCGCTTAATTCAATATAGTGCGTTTCATTTAAAACATGATAAATTAAATGAAAGGTAAACCATGAAAACTAATAATAATAACCATTGACTAGTACAAACGGCACAACCAGATGGCCTGTGACGTCACCAGACCTCACCACTTTAGATTTTATAACGTTGCTGAATTGAAGAGACATATCAATATATAGTATTTTATTCTTAATAGAAATAACTTAAAACATATTTTTCCACTAACTAACGAACCATTAACTATACAAATAAATATACAAAACAAAAGGAAACTTGGGCGTCGAAGTACTCGTCCGCATCGCTGTCATCCGGAAACGTGCCCAGAAGACTGGCAGCATTGCCACGTTGAATGGCAAAATGCTAATTCTTTGGCCAAAGAACGAGCCAGCCCTCTGGTCATGTGAAGTGTCGACCAGTCGGCGTGAAATTTCCTTAAAAAGGAGACGCGCACTCGGGCCCCATGACCCGAGCGTTTCGACCCCAAACGGCTCAAAACTGTAGTTACCGATAAGGTTACAGTATTTGCGCCGCATTAGGGTCTCAGCAGCCGCAGCAGCGGCGCCAGCACAGCACGCCGTGCTTGGAACATGAGATGGCGCAAGAGTGTCGACACAGGTTGCGTCCCACACCAGAGGTCTACCCACCTTCCAAGGCAACAACATCATGCCGTCTGGTCTCTTCCCATCGTCACGTACTAAGCCGTTTGGTTCTAATACCGCTGGTACGCCGGCGGTGACAAGAGCTCGACGAATAATGTCGTTAATGCTGGCGTGTCGTGCTATGCGGCCTGCACTCCTGCAGCAGGACAGGCCATGGTGTCCGAGGTTGTCGACAGCTTCACCGCAGTGACACTGATGCGGAGCAACACAAGGTGCGCCCAAGCGGAGACACGTAGCAAGCCGAAACGAAGAGTCATCCATCATAGTGCCTATGGTGGATGACGGAAGCGCCTGAAGCCACAAGCCTGACTCCCATTCTGCCACAGCCAGCAGACGGGCACGCTCAGCAGTATTAAATGAAGTATTTACTAGGGTATATAGTATACATATAATCATTATCGTAATATAGGAGCTCGTGGCTAAGTAATAACAGCCGCATGGGTCGATCCATCAGGTTAAGCTACGCTTGCCGGGGTTGGTCCGTGGATGGGTGAACATCTTTACATACCGAGACTCCTCCGTGCCTCGGAAAGCACGTTAAGCCGTTGGTCCCGGCTGTCATTCGTGGATCTTTGACAGTCGTTACGGGTCGTCAGAAGCCCGAAAGTCTGACAACCAGTCTTACCAAGGGGTATCGCATTACCCAGTTACTGGGTTGTGGAGGTCAGATAGGCAGTCGCTCCATGTAAAATACTGGTATTCAGCTGCATCCGGTTAGACTAGAAGCCGACCCCAATACATATAGTTGGGAAAAGGCGAGGCAGATGATGATAATCATTATCATAATCATAAATCTTTATTTATCTTGACATCGTCTTACAGGCAATGGTTAATAAAATGCACAATTTTAAATAGAGAAGGGTGTCTGAGGTAGGAGGGTCCTGAGTTACAGATCACCCGGCTCTCTTTTAAAGGACATGTCTGAAATTGCAACCGAGTGCAAACGTAAAAAAATTAAAAACAAAATCGCAGATAAGCAAGTCAACATAAAGTTCAAAGAAATATACAAATTATGTATACCTATTAGTATTCATTGATACGTACTTAGGTATCTATTTAACAAAATAAAATAATAACGAACATAACAAAAAATGAAGAATGGAAATGGGGAAATGAAGAATGTTGTGTGTATGAATGTATGTAAGTGTAGGTGTTTGAGTTTAAAGGTGTGGGTATTAATTAGGTTTTAAAATAAGCTTTCAGTGGCAATGTAGTCCAGATTTAATAGCCAAATGCGTATTTTTTTTTACAAATAGCTTTTGTATGTGTAGATAGGTATTTTGTCATTAATTGAATTATAAAGAAAAGTGCCAAGAAAACAGAAAAACTTTTCGGAGAAACTAGTGTTATAACGGATGATTGAACAAACATTTGTTGGTCGTTTATTTTGTGTTGGTAAATCGTGATCGAAGGGAAGTTCAGTGTGTTTTTTTAGTACTCTCAAGAGAATGAACAACTGCCGGACTGTTAGCACTTGGCAGTGTTGGTAAAGTTCGAAAGTTGGATAGAGGATTGGCAAAAAGCAACTAACTTTTAATATGGCTCTTTCTAAATTTATCATATAGGTTTTAGAGGTACCGCCCCAAGTGGTAATGCAATAAACTAGCAACGACTGGTATAGTGCATAGTAAACTGTTTTAATAACTGATGTATTACTTAAATGTCTTAGGGCCGCTTTTTAACTAACTTTTAGATAACTTTTTAACTAACTTTTAGATAACTTTTTAACTAACTTTTAGATAACTTTTTAACTAACTTTTAGATAACTTTTTAACTAACTTTTAGATAACTTTTTAACTAACTTTTAGATAACTTTTTAACTAACTTTTAGATAACTTTTTAACTAACTTTTAGCTTTTAGATAACTTTTATCTGAAGAGTAAATATGGCGGTTTGACATATTTTATATACAAAAGCTGTCAAAACATCAAACATACTCCCCAGATAAAATTTATCTGACGATTGAAAAATCGGCCCTTAGATTTTTAAATATGAAGATTAATTTTCGGATTCTTTTAACTAGGGTTTCAATGTGTTGTTGGAAGCTGAGACGGTAATCTATGATTATTCCAAGATATTTGATAGAATTTGTTTCAACTAATACAGGACAAGAATAGTGGTGGAAGAATAATGGGCTTTCATTGAAGTTTGGTTGATCCTGGGGTCTAAGGGAATATGTCATGTACTTTGTCTTATCGACTTTGAGGGTAAGCAAATTGGAATATAGCCATTTATACACCGTATCAAGACCTTGTTGAGCATAATTTTTAACCTCATCCCACGTGTTAGCTTCGAACATCAAGGCAGTATCGGAAAAAGTGATGATTTTACCGTTTTGCAGCTTGATGTTACATAAATCGTTTATATAAACTAAAAATAATGTTGGACCGAGGATGCTACCCTGTGGAACACCGTACTGATTAGGAAGTGAGTCGCTAATCCAACTATCTATTTTAGTAGTTTGTGTTCTGTCAGATAAATAGTCTATGAATAGTTGGAGTGGTAGGCTTTATACTATATTATCTAATTTTTTTATCAAAATAAGAACAGATACTGTGTCAAATGCTTTAGCTAAATCTAGGTAAATGGCTAGTCTTTTTTTATTATCTAGTCTGTTACCTATGTGATCTGCTAGTTCGTGGACGGCTTCGCCTGTTGACCTACCAGATCGAAAGCCAACTGTGATGGAGATAAAAGAGAATTTTGTTCAAGGTATTCTGGTAGTAAGTGTGTTCATTCATCGTTCTAAGATTTTTGACAACGTTGGAAGTATGGATATTGGTCTATAGTTATTGACACAGTATGTCTCCGGACTTCAAAATGGGTAAGTACAATTTTGGATTTTTTAAAGGCACGCGGAAATATTCCAGGTATGTAAGTGGAGGAACAACAATATCAGCAAATAGTTTTAAAAATGATCCAGATACATGATTAAGGCCAATTGGACACTCGTTTTTTAAATTAATAATTAAGGACCGTACTTCTTCTTCATCAGTAGGAAGAAGAACAAAGGAATTTTGAGAAGAATTAGTTGGCTGACTGTCGGGTTCTACATTAGGAAAATCCATATTTTGTGAGAGTAATTTTTCTGACAATGTTTTACCGACATTTGAAAAAAATGAATTTACTCTATTAATTGATTCAGTAGGATTGTCTATTGAAATAAGCTGTGTGGAATGCTGTTTAGCTTTATTAGTATAAGTTATATTTTTAATTCTATGTTTGAATTAACTCTTCTACGTGTGGATCCCACAACCTTAAAAAGGAGGCTTAAACAGACTGTTTCTAAAAGGCTAACTAGACTGGTGCAACATAAGACGTCTATAGATAGTGCAATCCACGAAGACGCGCCCCACTATTCCTCCTAACCGTTTATAGTATATGTGTGAAAGCTTCCGTCAATGTTTGAGTGTTGTCGGTACACACTAATTACCTATGAGTGTACACGCACACTACAATGAATATAATCAGGACAGAGCGTCATGGTCAAAGTGAAAGATGCTCTACTTCAATTTTATATTTTTTACCCGACCGCAAGGAAAGGGTTATGTTTATTTTATTTTTAGGTGTGGATATTTTATGTGTTTATTAGTTAATATCGATAATATTACTATTTTTATAATGGGAGGTAATTATAGATATTAATGAAATACGGAAATAGTTTTATTGAACTTTATTGAGAAATGAAAATCGTCAATCACTCGTTTCAGAAATATCTGATTCAGAGTCTGATGTATCACCGACATTTACAATAAAACTAAAATCAAGATCACAATGTCTCATGTATTCGTCTTCTATTTTTTCCACGTGCTGACAAGTATTGAACCAGACATCTTTATTTACTCGATCAAATGCTTCATTTAAAATGGGCATAATCGAAGTGTAATTTTGATTGATATTGCGACTAGCAACATCGTTTTTTACAATACCCCAAATGTTTTCGATTGGGTTTAAATCTGGATGATAAGGTGGCAGCCGAAGCACTGTGAATCCATGTTCTTTCAATAATTCGTCAACTTTGTACTTGCGGAAGTTTTCTTTGTTTTTTAATATAAGGTCATAAAGTTCAGGTTTTTTGTAGCTTGGTTCAAAATAGATATTTTTTGCATTCAGCCAAGTCTGCATGTCTAATTTGTTGGAGTTGGATGTTGGTATTTTTTCCGAACTAGTATTGTGATAGGCTGCATTATCCAAGACTATCACGGCATCATTTGGGAGATTTGGTATAAGTTTCTCCTTTAGCCACTTTACGTAATTTTCTGTGTTCATGTTATCGTGGTAGTCTCCGGATTTGATCTCTGCTCTGTATGTCAACAACGCATTTGGTACGAAACTCTCTGCACTTCCGCCATGTACTATAATTATGCGCACTCCTTTTGTTAAGTTTTGTTTTATTGCTGTTTTACAACTTTTTTCGGCCCAAGACTTTTTTTGCACGTGGTTGGTATGAATATATGATTCATCTGTGTAGACTATAGGTCTACCTGCATTGCGAAAAGACTTTACCTGTTTTAAATATTTCAATCTTAGCATTTGAATATCATGTTTTTCGGTTAGCACCTTCCTGTTATTCTCAGTTTTTCTCCATTTATAACCAAGTTTAAGTAACAATGTTCTTACATCCATCAAATTGTATACGGTCTTTCAAAACAATATTAAGTCGTGATAATGTTGGAAATTGACGATGTTCTATATGATAGTTTTGGATAGTTCTTCGGACTACACCAATATCAAATTCGTCTAAATTAATTTTTCGTGGTCTTACCCTTCTCTTCTTCATAGATGATGTAAAAATAGAAGCACTTCTGTATACTAAATTCGAATGCGACGTACTCGCTTCATTTTCAGACTCAATATCCGCTTCCGTAGTCGGCTCTGTTGTACTCTCCGCACTTGGGGCTATAGGAACTATCGCATCCGTCTCCATAGTTATATTCGATTCCATAGCAGGTACTGTAGTTTGCTTCATTATATTAGTATATTCCTTTCTTTCGCGTAGAATTCTAGTCACTGTGCTTTCAGATACTCCAACAGCCTGTGCGGTTCTCCATCGCGCATCAGTGAGTTTTTCTGCATAATTTTTACTTGCTTCTTTTTTCATAAAATCGTAAACTTTAGAAATAATTTCTCTTGCCTAAAATTAAAAAAAAACATTACATAGTTTTACTTATTTGTAAAGATGAAATGAAATCCACTATTACTAAAATTTGCTATTTATTAAAATTAAATTACTTTCGTTAGCTAATTTCATGTATTTTAGTAACTACAAACTTCTTTACATACCTGGCTTTTAAGAACAACACGCTGAGATTTTTTCGACATTTTAAAAATATATAAAGTAGAGCAACTTTCGTGACGAGTCTGGATTTTCGCAGCATAGAGTGTGCATCGAACCGCTGACGGTTCGCGACTGCCGCTCGGAGCAAACTCCCCGCACCCCGCGATCCCCTCAACCAAAAATTGGTGGGGCGCGTCTTCGTGAATTGCACTATCTGTATACGATAATGACTTGGGCAAGTGTAGCCATTGTCATCTGATAAAATACCGCCAAAAGTGCTTTGCAAACATCAACTATACGCACATTGCAAAAAAAAAATGCATAGGTATTTAGTGCAGCCCGCCAAGGGAAACACCCAGTCACCAACCCTACTGAAGAGCAACCAGATACAAGCACCAGTAAATGGATAATAATGTATACAATGTATTTATGTCAAATGCATATAATCACTACATAGTGTAAAACAAAGTCGCTTCCCGCTGTCTGTCTGTCCCTATGTATGTTTAGATCTTTAAAACTACGCTACAGACTTTGATACATTTTTTTAAATAGATAGAGTGATTCAAGAGGAAGGTTTATATGTATAATACATGCATAATATAGAAGTGAAACACTGATAACTTTATAGGTTTCTAATGTGATGTCGTAAATAAACACATTTTTTTGCGCTTACATTGCAAACGCTGGCTGAACCCTACCAGATAGATCAAAATAATGTACTACAGTATTGTACACCTTAAAAAGTTCCACAAAAAAGTCAGCGATGATATATGTCTATCTCTTAGGGATAACCCACAATAACCATTTTTTATCCTTTACTTTTTACGAGAAATAATGGCTTATTTACGAAGCGATTTTAAGCAATACAGCATACATCCTTACCCAATTAAGTACCTTAAATACATTGTGCATGTAACATAAAGGTGTCTCAGTAAGAGTGCACTTTTTAAAATTGGAATTTTTTTTTTTCATGCAAGTGGCAACTCTGAAATTAGACAGCTGTCACCTCTGTTTATTCCGATTATTAAAAATGGAGCGCTTTTCGAAAGAACAACGCGTTATAATTGTAAAAACTCATTACAACGGTGAACGGCATTCGTTACAGGTGTGGGACACGCATAAACTCAACGCACTCGATACCGCCAACCTGCAAACATCAAACGACTGCACGGCACGGGCGCGCGGCGCGCACTGGCGTTGGAATGCGGCCGGATAGAAGGCGCGCGCGCAGACCGCCGGTCGGTGGAGCAACAAGCTCGCACCAAAGCTAATGAGAGACTGCTCACCGCTCGTTGTTTTTGTTTTTGGGGAATGGCATCTCGCAGTTCAACCTATAGGAGGTTGTCGACTGCTTAACCGGGCTTTCCTGTGGATGCCTCAATAAATTAAGGCCTCCAGCCAGGCTTAAAACTAAGACTAAAAACTAAGCGACTACACGCTAAGGGCACCCCCTGTGGGGTACGGACCTCGGCTTAGGGCGTCGCTGGGAGAGGACAGCAATGGGACATGCTGGATCGGATTATGCTCACCGCTCGGCGGCGCTGTGCGTATTTATAGTTGGCGCACTCTGAACTGCTCCGAACTCCAGAAGACCGGGAATCCGATATCTGATTGGCTGAGCAATTTTGTGTATGATTCCAAACCACAGCTACGTCCACCATTCATTTGTATATATAGAAGTTAAGATTTTGACAATAAAATTATTCCCATTTTGAATCTCCATCAATTGTTTTATTTTGACTCAAGCAAACTAACATAAGTGTGGAACCTACCCCACAATTGGTGACCCCGAAAAAAAATGTCGCAAGAAAAGAAAAACACAAGTGAACAAAGCAATCCCATGAAGATGAACGCCGAACTAGCTGCCATATCGGTTCAGTCTAGATTGTTACCATTCTGGCGGGAGATTCCTCGAGCTTGGTTTGTCCAGTTTGAAGCTGTCGTGGACCCTTTGAAGACCTCGGACGACCAGAAATTCCGCTACGTGTTGCAACAGCTGCAAACAACGGACCTTCAACATCTGACCGACATTTTATACAATCCACCCTCCACGGATAAATATAATGCTGTGAAGACTCGTCTGCTCGCCGTGTACGACAAATCTGACGTCAAGAACTTCCAAAAACTAATCAGTGGCCTAGAGTTGGGTGATCAAAAACCCACACAACTGTTGCGCAGGATGAGAGAACTAGGGAGTGGCATGATCACAGATGAAGGATTAAAAATCGAGTGGCTCAATCATCTACCCACACAGATGCGCGTTGTGCTTTCGGTCAACACGGAATCAACGCTAGATACCCTCGCTGCAATGGCCGATAAAATGGCAGAATACACCGAACCAACAACGGTTGCCGCAGTGGCCACGACCTCGCAAGATACCGTGACGTCAACACAGCTTGAAGTCCTATCGAAGCAAATGGAGAAATTATGCCTAGAAGTGGCTGAGCTACGCGGACGAACAAGAGAACGCCATAATAGACCCCATTTCACATCGTTCAAGTCACGGTCACGATCACAGTCTCGCCGGCATAGCAACAAGACGTCAGTCAAACCCGGCGGTCCTACATGGGAGTGTAGATACCACTATCGTTTTGGCGACAAGGCGAAACGTTGCGAGTCACCGTGCTGTAGGAGAAACAAGAATCACACGACGTTAAACTAGCTACGACATCGACGGTGGCGGAAGTCGATGTCCCCAGCACCACCAACCGCCTTTGTGTCTTCGATCGCGACACTCGACAGCGTTTCCTCGTAGACACCGGCGCCGAAATTTCCGTGTTAGCCGCAACAAACAAAAGAAAAATGAAGACAAGCGCCTACAAATTATTCGCTGCAAACAATACACCAATCGAAACTTATGGTGAAAAAACACTAAGGTTAAATCTTGGCTTGAGACGCAGTTTTCTATGGACGTTTACCATAGCTGACGTGAAAACCTCGATCATAGGGGCGGACTTCCTACGTCACTTCAAGCTGCTAGTCGACCTCCATAAAAAGAAGCTCGTCGACAATGTTACCGACATGTCAATCGACGCCATTGAAATTGCAACGAGTGAACAAACCATACATGTCATTAGCTCCGACCAACCGTACTATGACATCTTGAAGTTATTCCCGGAGGTGCTGCGACCTATGTCCTTGAAGGAGCCAGCAAAACATGACGTCGTGCACCATATTGAGACGACAAGCGCTCCAGTCTTCGCACGAGCCCGTCCCCTGCCCCCCGAAAAATACAAGGCTGCAAAGGAGGAGTTCGACCACATGCTGGAACTTGGCATATGCAGGCCATCAAAGAGCCCGTGGGCGAGCCCCCTGCATATTGTGAGAAAGAAGGATGGAGGCCTAAGGGTATGCGGCGACTATCGACGGTTGAATTCAGTCACACGACCGGACCGCTACCCTTTACCACGAATACAAGACTTCACGTACCAGCTGCACAATATGAAGATATTCTCGAAGCTTGACCTCAAAATGGCCTATTATTGGATCCCAATTGCAGAGGAAGACGCCCAGAAAACAGCAATTATCACACCATTCGGGCTGTTTGAATTCAAATGCATGACGTTCGGCTTACGTAACGCAAGTCAAACGTTTCAAAGGTTTATGCATCAAGTACTGCGGGGTATAGACAACTGCTTTTGTTACGTCGACGACATACTTCTGTACTCAAGAAACGAAGAGAGCCACAGACAACTTCTACGGCAAGTACTAGACCGCCTAAAGAAGTACGGCGTCATGCTAAAGGTTGAGAAATGTGAATTCGGCAAGGACAAGATTGATTTTCTCGGCTATGAAGTATCAGGCAACGGGATCAAGCCCACTGAAGAGAGAACAAAAGCAATATCAAGTTACCCCAAACCAAAGACAATAGCTGAATTACGACGTTTTCTGGGCATGATCAATTTTTATCGTAGCTGCTTACCCCGTCAAGCCGAACTACAGAACGAGCTAAATAAATATCTACATAACCAGAAACGCAACGACAAAACGCCCATCGAGTGGACGACGCAGGCAGAGTTGGCTTTTGAAAAGTGCCGTCAAAGCATTTTGGAAGCCACACAGCTGATCCACCCATTACCTGGAAGCCCCCTCGCCTTGATGACAGACGCGTCTGATTACAGCCTTGGCGCTTTTTTACAACAGAGAATGGAAGGCAAATGGAAACCTCTCGCTTATTTTTCAAAAGCGATAAGCATGACTCAGCAACGCTACAGCGTATACGACCGCGAGTTATTAGCGGTTTAAACGGCTGTCAAGCATTTCAGAAATCTTATAGAAGGAGGCGATGTCACAGTGTACACAGACCATAAGCCGCTAGTGAATGCACTAACACGCCCACCGAGTAGCAGCGACACCCCGCGTCGAGAACGGCAATTACATTTTATCAGCCAATTTTGTACGAGTATCAAGTACGTGCAAGGCGAAGATAACTCGGTGGCAGACGCATTATCACGCATAGAAGACATACAATGCCCTTCCGTCATCGACTACGCAACATTAGCCAGCGAACAAGGAAGAGATCCAGTATTGAAACAGCTCAGAAGTCAACCAAACTTGAAGTTTACCGACGTCACAATGCCTGGGATAAACCAGCCAATCACGTGCGAGACTTCCACCGGCACACCTCGACCGTACTTACCCACTACGTATCGTTTTGAGGCATTCAAAGCTCAACACGATTTGTGTCATCCCGGCGTAAAATCCACTAGAAAACAAATGTGCTCAAAATATTTCTTGCCCAGCATGAACAAAGAAGTTAGCAACTGGACTAGATCATGTATCAGCTGTCAGCGAGCGAAGATTCATCGTCATGTCGTAACCCCACTGAACGAGTTCCCACCGTCAGCGCGCTTCGAACACATTCACGTGGACATAGTGGGACCACTGCGATTGTCTAATGACCAACGCTACTGTGTAACTATCATCGATCGTTGCACCAAATGGCCAGAAGCCGTTCCTGTACTCGAGATTACCGCTGAGCAAGTCGCAAAAGCCATCTACGAAAATTGGATTGCTAGATTTGGTTGCCCACTAAGAATATCAACAGATCAAGGACGGCAATTTGAATCATCATTGTTCCGATCACTAATGAAAAAGTTTGGGATATCACGAATACGGACCACGGCATACCATCCACAGTCCAACGGTATGATCGAGCGGTGGCACAGATCATTGAAGGCAGCACTCATGGCGCGAGGCACTACTACACGGTGGACAGAAGAGCTTCCTACTGTACTATTGGGTTTACGTACGGCGTTGGGAATCAACAACAGTTTAAGCCCAGCGATGATGACGTATGGCACTACGCTTCGCTTACCATCGGATTTCATCGTGCCAACCAAGTCAAACATTGATGAGAACGACTATGTACGCCGCCTTACAGAAACCATGGCATCGTTAAAAAGTGCGCCTCGATCAAACAACAGTCGGACAGAGCCATTCATACATCACGACCTCGTCACGTGCACACATGTTTTCGTTCGCAACGACACTGTTCGTTCCCCGTTAACACCGCCGTATGAAGGTCCCTACGAAGTTATCAAGCGCTATGACAAGTGTTACAAAATTAAGTTACCGCTACGCACATCAGTGGTATCAATGGATAGGCTCAAGCCAGCCTACATATTCAACGAGTCTGAAGATGTGGATCATCGCACCCCTGATCAAGCAATCCAGCCATACATCACAAGATCTGGAAGAACCGTGAAGCCCGTTGTCCGCTTCGCTTAGGGGAGAGTGATGTGGGACACGCATAAACTCAACGCACTCGATACCGCCAACCTGCAAACATCAAACGACCGCACGGCACGGGCGCGCGGCGCGCACTGGCGTTGGAATGCGGCCGGATAGAAGGCGCGCGCGCAGACCGCCGGTCGGTGGAGCAACAAGCTCGCACCAAAGCTAATGAGAGACTGCTCACCGTTTTTTTTTTTTTTTTTTTTCCTAACAATGGCATCTCGTAGTTGGCCAAGAGTGGCCGTGACTACTTAACCGGTCAATCCTGTGGCTGCCTTAAGCTAACTCAAAGCCTCCAGCCAGGGGCGTGTTACTTACAATACTAAGTGACTGCGCGCTAAGGGCACCCCCTGTGGGGTACGAACCTCGGCTTAGGGCGTCACTGGGGGGACAGCTAGTTGGGACAGGCTGGATAAAACTTGGGTGATTATTATTAACAGGGGAATTTAAAGCTACAGGCTCAGCTTCGGCGCGGGCTGGCGCTTCTTCGAGCAAGGGACGGGGGGAATTATTAATTCGGGGTTTTCGCGATGGACCTCGGCGGCGGGGTCGGAATGTCGGTCTTTTGTTTTTGAGAACTGTACTAGAAGCCCTATTGCTTTCTTGGAGGAGAGTGATGGGGTCGTCTGGGTCAAGAAGAGTATGCCTCGGACGGCGAACTTTACTGATGTTGGAGGGGGTATAATTGGCGGCCTCGACAACTAGGGGGTTGCGATGTTTTGCGGCGGTATCGAAGAAACGCTTGGAGTTACGTTTCATGAATTGGAGGATGGTGGGGATTTTGAGATCGAGGTGGAGGATCTCGTTCCGGACATAGTAGGGGGATCCCGTGATCATTCGGAGGGCACGGTTCTGGAGGGTCTGCATCCTATGGATGTGGTGGGGTTTTGCGTGTGCAAAGACTGCACAGGCGTACGTCATAATAGGGCGTATGCACGCCGTGTAAATGCGCAACTTGCACTTTAGTGACAATTTGCTTTTTGCATTCATTATGGAGTGGAGTCTACCGAGAGCGAAAGCGGCGCGCGAACGAACCTGCTTTATGTGCTCTGCGAAGGTGAGGTGCTCATCGAGAATCACACCTAGGTATTTGGCTCGCTTCTCCCAAGGGATAGGCTTACCGAAAATGGTGAGTGGTCGGGGGGGGGGGGGGGGGGGCATAAGGCGCGGTTTGGAGTAAAGAACCGCTTGGCTTTTGTCAGGATTCACTTCGATTCTCCACTTCCTGAACCAGTCGCCAAGTTTGTTGACTGCTCTTTGGAGAGTGACAGAGATCGGGGCTTGTTTGAAGCCTGAGCAGTAAATGGCCGTGTCGTCTGCGAACAGAGCCAACTGTGCCATTTTGCTCCTGGGTATAACGCTGGTGAACAGCGTGAAGATGAGGGGGGCAAGTACAGAGCCCTGGGGGACGCCTGCGCGGATAGGGTGGGGGGAGGATAGTGCTCCTTCGATGCGATAGCGGAAGGTGCGGTTCGACAAGAAGTCTCGTAAGATTCGAGAGTACGAGACGGTCCGGCACACCGAGTTGGTAGAGCTTATATAATAAGCCGTTGTGCCAGACTCTGTCGAACGCTTTCGCTATGTCGAAGTATATAACAGCCGTCATCATGCCACGCTGGAAGCCAGCGTTTATGTGTTCGATGATGCGGTGAGCCTGATGCACACAAGAGTGCTGGGTTCGAAAATCAAACTGTTCGTTTGGGATGAGGCCTTTTGTTTCGGCATAGTCTCTGAGACGCTTATATATAAGTTTCTCATAGACTTTGCCGAGGACATTGAGCAGACTGATGGGGCGGTAGCTCGAGGGCTCAGATTTGGGCTTTCCAGGCTTGGGGATGCCGATGACAGTGGCCTTTTTCCATGCATCTGGGAAGATGTTATTGCTCATGGCACCATTGAAGATGGTGGTCAGTAGCATTATAAGGTGGGCAGGGAATAGTTGTATTACCCTGTTTGTGATACCGTCTGAGCCGGGAGCTTTACGGGGCTTTAAACCCTTGATGATATCGTGCACTTCGTCTGGAGTGACGAGGGGCAGAGGATAGTCAGGGTTTTCAACGGGGGGAAGGGAGGCTCTACGTTCGACTTCAGCGTCAACTTTTGACAAGTGAGCTTGGTCTACTGGTTGAGAGCTGGGAGAGCATTGGGCCTCAAGGCTATCGGCCAGGCATTCAGCCTTGTCGGCATCGTCGAAAGCGATAGTCTTGTCAGGGCGGAGTAGGGGGGGCAAGGAGATTACTTCCTTGGACTTTAGTTTTCTTTGGAGTTCCCAGAAGGCCTGATGAGTGGGCTCTAGGTCGCTTAGCATCCTGTCCCAGCCAGCGGTACGCAACTCCGCTAGGCGTGTCTTTACAGCTCGCTGTAAATGGCGCATATGGGCTTTGTTCGCAAGGCAGGGGAAGTTGCTGTATGCACGGACAGCCGCGTTCTTCTCGCGCAACAGTTCACGCACATCGTCCGGCAATCTCCAGCGACGGTCATCGTCCGCTGGAGTTACCTTTGAACAGTCGTTCAGGACTGATTGTACGTGCTCAGTGAGCGAGTCGATCGCGGCCGTCGTGTCCGCGACAGAGTCGAACTGATCAGGGATGGAGTCCAAGTGATGGGAAGAAGTGGATTTCAGGCTTTTGCTTACTTTCCTCCAATCTGTGACTATTTTGGTGAGAGGGGGTTGAGTGGGGTCATGGAGACCGACACGGGGGGCCAGTTTCATGACCACTGATCGGTGGTCAGAGGAGAGCTCTTGTACCGCCTCTATAGAATCCAACCGTAGGTTGATATTCTTCAGAAACGCTACGTCGAAGACGTCGGCGGTATGGTTGGGGTTGTGGGGAAAATGGGTTGGAGTCATCGGAGCGATGACATCGAAATTTAGTATGGGGCAGAGACCGAACAGTTGTCTTCCTCTGGCTGAGGTGGTGTTGCTGTTTCAGGCAGGGTGTTTGGCGTTGAGGTCGCCCGCTATGATAACGGAATCACTCAGGCCGAAGAGGGCAGAGAGGTCGTCAGAAATCGACTGGGGATTTTCTGGCGAGGTTTGGGGGGGAACATAGGCCGATACTAGGGTGATCGGTTGGTGGCCTGACATGCCTAGCCGGCATACAGACACTTCTAATTTGGATAGGGGGGGAGGGTCCATAGGGATGCAGTGAAGAACCTTTCTATAATATATGAGGGTGCCGCCCTTGTGACACCGAGACCTGTCGTTGCGAACTATGCAGTAGTTAGCAATTGACGGGTTACGGAAGTTGGGCTTGAGGAAGGATTCCTGTATAAGGAGAATATCAATTTGATGATCACGGAGGAACTCGGCGATCTCATCGCGTTGTCCGCGAATGCCGTTGGCATTGAAGTAGCCTAATTTAAGGGATCGGGGCTTAGTTCTCCCTTTGGCTTCTTTATCCATAGTGGGGGTTGGGAAGGTTGGCGAAGGAGGATAAGGCTTGCGTGATCTCGGGATACGCATTATATATCTCCAGAATCTGGAGAAGGTTGCCGGCATTTCTGGCAGCAACTAATTCGTTTGCCATTTTCCTGGCGCGTGGGGTGAGGAAGGCCGTGAAGGTGCCCGAAATAATGTTGAAGGGGTCGAGGGGGTTTGGGCCAACCGTAGTCGGTGAGTGGGGGGGTGCAGTACCGGCTGCAGGGGCGGTTTTAGGCGCTTGCACCGGTCTCAGGGGGAGGGCGGGGGCGGGCGCGGCGGCGCGGTTGCGGGGGTCCATCAGCGCTGGGATGGATGGAGGTGGGGGGCTGGTTTTGGCCAGGGCCGGGAAAGCCCTTTGGTGGTTTAGAGCCGTCCAGGGGCTAGGCCTTTGAGGGCTTAGCCGTTCTGGCATTTAGGCCGAAGGGGCGGGGGGCCCGTTGAGGGGAGATTCCCTTTGCTGGCGGGTGACTGCCCGCTTGGCCAGTTTGGGGGATAATTTCGGGGCTTTAGGGCAGCTCCGGTAATTTGCCGGGTGTCCTGATTCACCACATAGCACACAACTAGGTGGCTCGGTGCACAGGGTACGGTCTTTAGGACGGGGGCAGTCAGAAGTGCCGTGCTCGCCCAGGCACTTGACGCACCTGGGTTTGGCGTGGCAGTTCTTCTGCGCGTGGCCGTATAGTTGGCATCGGTGGCACTGACCGATGAAGCCATATTTATTGGGCTTCTGGATCTCGAAGCCCATGAGGTGGCATATGGTTTTTACACCAAAAATAGGGTGATGCCCTTCAGTCGGGGGACAGACGACAAGGACCATGTCGAATGCATGACCGCCTCTGGCGCGGTGCGTTCGGTGGACCTCAGAAACTGGGATATTTTGGGCCTCTAAGTCGGCCTTGATGGCGTCAGTAGGGATTTCCTTCGGAATCCTACGAATTACCACTCGGGTCTGGCGCTCTTCGGGAAGAGTGTAGGTGTGGAAAGACACACCTCTCGCCCGAAGGAGCCTGGTGAGCTCCCTATAGTCCTTGGACGTAGGGATGCTCACTTTGATACCCTGCTGGGTGGAGCGGTCATTGGCGAAGCCGATCTTTTGCTCGGTGCACCATTGGGACACATCTGTCCACTTTGCCTTGTCCTGAATGAACACAGGCGGGTGGGGGTGCCAGCTTCTTGGGGGCAGAAGAAGCAGGAGTCAGGGCGGGGGGGAGCATCCTGCGAGGAGGATGTGAGGGCGCTATTTTTTGCCGCGGAGGCAGGGGTAGAAGATCCAAGCTTACTGGCCTGGGAAGGACTGGCTGAGATGGGTGCCGTAGGGACAGGAGCAGAGGAGGAGGTGGAGGCAGGGGCGGAGGGGATGGCTGCCGCCAGAGGCTTTTTGGCCTTGCCGGCCTTTGAGGAGGCGCTCTTCTTCCTCTTCCCTCCCTTTCCGACGACTTGATAGTCGTCTGAGGAGGAGGAGGAGGAAGTGAGAGATATTGCGTCTTCGGACTCTGAGTCCGAAGGAGGGGTGGAGGTGTCCATCACCTCGGGCTGGGGGGAGGCTACAGACGGCGTTGAATCCGCCGTAAAAGGGGTGCCCCTGTCTGCTACAGGGGGGGAAAGCGGGCTCTCTAGAGCCTCGCTTGGGTCGAGGTGGCGACTACGCCAAGCCTTCCCATATTTAAGCAAGAAGTCGGGGTCCTTGAAAAGGACCTCTCTTGCGAAGGCTGCGATGTCGGCGTCCGACATCGCAGCAATATTGAAATTAAAATGGGAACAAATAAGGGGACCTAAAAGATCCTACTCCCCGGGTGGATGGGCCCGGGGGTGTGTGACCCTCCCTGTCGGGTGCAGACAGGGAGGTGTGTGCCTACTTGTGAGCCCTAGAGCTGAAACCTGTCGCCAATCTTAATGTGCGACAGGGCCCTGACCAGTCTAGCGCGAAGAGTGTAGACACACCCTAAAGACGCTAGGTGAGTCGCTGTGGAAGCAAAACTGTCACCAGAGCCGACTAGGAGACCCCCCAAGGCTGGTTAACTCTGGGACCCGTCCAATTAACCGATTCGTTGCGATGTCTAATTTCGCTAACTTCTAACTGTGGCGTCGAACAAAAATAACGTGACACTGTTCAGTGCCCAACGCCATACGATTAGATGACACGCATCTGTGCCTTCAGCCATGCGGGAAAAAAAAATTGAAGGAGTTACCATCGATTTTAAAATGACACACATCCGTGCCTAACGCCTCACGCAAAAAAAAGTGATGGCACTGAAACGTGCCATCCGCAACGAATCGGTTAACTGCCTTACCCTGAAGGGGCTCAGCGGGTGTGTTGGGTCAACACCCCCTTGACTTGGTTGTCACCGTGAGGTATCCGTCAAGGACCACGAAACTGTGGTTTTTACCCTGAGGGGGTCAAGGAGACACGCCGAACGTTTATTTGACGGACGACGTTAAAGAAATAGTTTATCAACGATCGCCTTGAAAAAGGCAATGATTGACAGCGGGTGCAGTCAGAGACTACAGGAGTCGGTGCGTGACGTGGCCTCACGAGCGAGCGTCGAAGGCGGCGACTGTGCGGTGCGTCAGTGGTGCAGCGAGCGGAATGCGTCAGCGGCACGACCGTCCACAGCGGTGTCGAGCGAGGGAATCCCCTCACCGCTCGGCGGCGCTGTGCGTATTTATAGTTGGCGCACTCTGAACTGCTCCGAACTCCAGAAGACCGGGAATCCGATATCTGATTGGCTGAGCAATTTTGTGTATGATTCCAAACCACAGCTACGTCCACCATTCATTTGTATATATAGAAGTTAAGATTTTGACAATAAAATTATTCCCATTTTGAATCTCCATCAATTGTTTTATTTTGACTCAAGCAAACTAACATAAGTGTGGAACCTACCCCACACAGGAATATGATAACGGACTTCTTGTGGCCTCAACTGGACGGCATGAATCTGGACAACATGTGGTTTCAGCAGGACGGCGCAACCTACCACACCGCGCATGAAACAAACGACGTATTGCAGCAACGATTTCCAGAACACATTATGTCACGAAATTCTGATGTCAACTGACCACCAAGATCGTGCGATTTAACGCCGTGCGATTTTTTTCTTTGGGGTTTTGTGAAATCTCGGGTTTATGCGAATAAACCCGAAACAATTCCTGAGCTCAAATCGGAAATCCAACGCGTCATCTGTGAGATACTGCCACATCTCTGTGCAAAAGTCATGGAAAATTTCATGAAAAGAGTAATGGCCTGTCATCGGAGCCGTGGGGGTCATTTGCCGGATATTTTATTCCATACTTAATCGGAACATGTCTTCTTTACAATACAATAAAAATATCACAACTCTGTCATAAAATACTTGTTTTTATTTTAAAATGAAAAAGTGCACTCTTACTGAGACACCCTTTAGATCAATATGGCCCTGTACAGCATGTAATTTAAATGAAAATTTTCGAAGATATTACAGATTTAAAAGGCAGGCCGGCGGCGCGTGCCTATAAATCTATTAAGTAGTCACGGCGGCCACTCTTGGCCAACTACGAGATGCCATAGTTAGGAAAAAAACGCGCTTCGCTTCGCCCTGTAGCACTATGATTAGCAGCGATCAATTATTACTTAATAAAAACGTGCTTTTCAGCGCGACAACGTAATCCGTACTTATAAGTACGTTACGATAAATTAAACAAATATATTATGTATTCGAAATTGTATGATAGTATTTAAATACTGAAGTGATTTCTTTTTTAAGACAAAACGTGCTTTTCAGCGAGACAATTTTTACGAAAATTGTATGTCCGTACTTTAGTCGGTATTAAGGTTAATTTGTAAACCGCACTTATAGTAAGTACATTAGGTTAGATAGGATTAGATTACGAGTAAAACCATAATTTATCAATTGTATTTCTGATCTTGGTTTGAATTTAGAGTTAAGGCAATTTAGTATTAGGGCAAGTATTTTTAATAATTATCGAAAATCGTAGTTTAAGGTAAGATATTTGAAGCCATTACCTCCTTCTGCGAAGCAGTAATGCTCGTGAAGGAGGAGGCGGGACGCGTGAGGGAGAGGCAAGCTTTGCACCCTCACGCCCCTAGTCGCCGCAGGAGACGCCCTGGGCGTCGGGAATTGGCAGCCGATTCCCGGCCACCGTAGGCGCGGGCTTGCGGACGGCGAGCAATGGGTAGCTCGCCGTCCGGTAAGGACCAAGCCCGAGTCGACGGCGCGTCGTGTTCCACGCGCGCCTCAAAGAGATGTCAGCACTATTGACGGGGTCCGCTAGGTCCGATGCCAGCTAGGGTTGCGGGATGTTCGAAAGAGTTACCGTGGCCCCGGCACAGGCAACAGAAGGAAAACGGGTGGGTTTTAGTCAGTAAAAGTCTGACACGCCCTCCCGCTCCGCCCAGAGCGGGAGAAGTCATTTGATGATTTCCCATCCACAAAAAAAAAAAAAGGTAAGATATTTAAGTTCAAAAAAGAACTGAATAGAATAGGTATGCTTTGTTGTTGAGAATTTTTGATTATCTGTAGTATATACAGGGTCTAAGGGCCAGTCCTCCGCAGACTGATGGGGTGACTTCAGTATATCATACTAAAACGACCGGTATATGAAATTATTTCAGGAACGTTATGGGAATCCAATAAACCTGATTTGTTTTATTACCTCACACGCAATGTATCGTTACCGTGGCCAAACGCGCGTAGCGACCGGTAGCGCAGCGAGCCTTCGGCCGCCGAGTATTTCAACATCCATTGCTGATTGTTTTATTTTAGTTGTTTTATTTACATAAATGGAGTGCTGTATACAGAGAATATAATTTGACAATGAAATAAAGGAATAGTAACTGAAAAATACGATTAGAAAAATGACAATTTTCATGAGAATATTTCCGATGGAATATGATTCAAAATAAGAGCTGAATGCACCCCGTTAATTTGCGGAGGGCTGTCCCTTACATCCTGTATTTAGTATCAGTATTGCACCCGTGCGAAGCCGGGGCAGGTCGCTAGTTATTTATAAAAAAACACAATTTATTACCTAAAGATTTATTTAAATTTAATGAATGTGTTGATCTTATCACTGCAGTCCGCTATGTTCCAGAATGATGGGAGCTGTGAACAGAAATATTCCAACATAGGTACTTGCACATACTTAAACAACATTATTTGCTTGTAAATGCACTCTAGACTATTTTAGTTCAAGACCAACCTTGTATTGATAAGAACCATGGAAATGAATAACCTTTGAAGCTAGGAGCCCTGGCGTCTAATGGATTTCACCAAATCAAAACCGAATGGAACTGAAGGTAAAGTTTCAATTATAACAAATGGACAAAAATATTCATCAGGTACATTTCTGTAATTTTTATGGTGTAGGTACATATTGAAGAATATTCTATCTATCTATCTAACGGCCGAACCCAATAACCTATCTATCACCAGTTTTGGCATACTGGAGATGGAAAACCTATCTATCTATGATTTTAATGTCCCAATAATCTTTAACCTTTTGAACGCCAGAGCATAAACGTACGCGCGTGCCCTGCACGCCAAGCCACAATTTCACCGCAAATAGGTGCGGTACCTACTAAAAAAAATAGGGATTCCAAAATTTTATTGATATACAATATTATTGTAACATTTTTGTCTGTAATTTTCGAATAAACACTACTCATGACATTGAAATTTTATTTAACCTCGCACTAATTCCCACTGTAGTAGTCATTTCACGGAATTTACAGAGTTTATCAATGTAAAAGCAAAAATTAGGAGGAAAACAAAACTAATTATATTATGGTACAGCACTATTCTCGATCTACTGTCTTGATATTGTGACAATGGCGTGGGCTGCCAGCCATTATATGACTTCCTCGCATCTGATTTAGGGATGTAGCCGTACAGAATGTCGCTTATCGATTCTAACTAATAACAGATTTCGTAAAAAACCGATAAATATTTATTGTAAATATCAAAATATCCGATATTTGATATATATCGAAATTAGGGATCTAGCAACATAACATTAACATCTTGCTTATCGATACTTTGTAGTATGACATTAATTTGTAATAAATAAAACACTTTTTGTATTTCAAAAGTTTGGAAGAACAATGGTATGTATGTCATTCAATTCAGTATAAATCGGGCTATTTTTTAGGTAAATAAAAAAATAGACTCATCGCTTTAGATTTTGAAATAATATTTGTTTTGTTTTTTATTTACGTAATGTAATCAAATAAATAATTATTGAAAAAAATCAAAGTCATTTAAGTATGGGTTCATAGAAATATCACAGTTATAATATACTAGGTACTATACCTACTACTATAAAATATCTAATGGACTTCACTAAAAATGATCCCTGCGCTTATGACGTCACGATTTTGTCGTCTATTTGTGAGTTAGTTTCACGTGAATTTTAGTAAAGATTTATCGGTATTATCAATCATACGTCACGTCACTAGCGGTCACATATAGAAGACTTTGGCGTGTGAGAACACTCCTGTTTTTAAACATTTAATTTCTCCTATTTTGTCATCAAATTTCTCTATAATTTAATTAGTTTCAAGCAATTAATTATGGACAAGAGCTTAAATATTTAAGGTATACAAATAAAAACACACAAAAGTAATGATTTGATTGTTTATTTCGTGATAAAGTGCACCACATTTTTTGTCACATATTTGTGTCATTGGCCTACAGGGCACGCGCTTGCTTGTCACGTATATGTGACAATGGCGTTCAAAAGGTTAAGAGATTATGGAATCTTACTGGCCTGACATAAGGACATATAGAATTATACTTCCATCAATAGCGATCCGTCTTTTACTAAAAATAGGTTATTGGGTTCAGCCGTAAAGAGTATTCTATCAGAGGGGCAATTCTCGTTATTTTAAAAACATTCTCACAGTCTGATCTCAATCTCAATATATCAAAAATACCTATAATTTCCCTACTTTTTTGGCATTTGATTGTCACTGAGATGAGATTGGGACTAGATTTTGAACATTTTTAGTTACGGGAATTGGGCTTCAGGTTTTTATATTACTGTATATACCCTTACGGCATAAGCATTAATACTTAAATTCTAGAAGGCTTCAATTCGTAGATTTCATTGATTTATTAATATATAAAATATGACCGAGTATCCTTTAGGAATGTAAGTTAAATTAAATGCTACACTACTGCCTATTCAATTTTGGTTAGATTAGTTATGAACGAATAACTATTAAGCTAAAGTGATGAAATATTGTAATTAATGTTTTCGTTATAACTTACCCACTCTGATAGCAGCACATAGTATGGCAAAGGTAATCACGCTGCTAATGGTGTTCTCACGCGCCTGGCGCTTCTCTTCCATGGGGTCAACTCTTTCCCCATAAGGTAGACGGAACATGATTGAAGAATTATATTCAAGATCGAAGACGTCAAGAATAACCTATAGGTTATATTACCAGCTAGAATGTACTCAATTGCTCGTCTTCCAGTGTTGCCAAATCCAAAACTTCAAATTATCGAGTTCTCACGTCGAAATTATCGTTTTGTGGGCAAAATTATCGTACAATAGAAAAAAAAAAAACAAAAAAACCGTAACAAACAGCCGCGACAAGCGACGCGATACAAAGGCACCGCGTGTCGCGCGACAAGCGGCGCCTTAGTGTCGCGCGTGATTCGCGTCACGTGTCGCGCTTGTTAGCAGGAGACTTAAAAATATTAATTCATATTGATTTCTTCCTGTGTGCACACGTTGGACACAACACACAAAGCTAACTAACAAAGAAGCAAATATCTGATATAACCACAGGAATACAGGATTTAGGTCCTAAGCACATAACCGCGTTGCGCCGCCGCGTATTCCGGCGTTGTGAGTTTGTGACGTCATACTTGTTAACAAAACATCAGTCTGTCTGTAGGGCGCTTGTAGACAACCACGGTTCAACATGGTAGCAGTTAAAAAATTAAAATGTCAGACGTTGATCCTGATATCTTGATACTAGTAGAGGAACGCCCCGTTTTGTGGCGTGTTTGTGGGATACGAGTGACAATGATTACAAAGACAAATTTATAAAACAAGAAGCGTGGAAAAGCGTTTGTGAAATCGTATAAAATACAACGAAATGGATAGCAATAAAAAATCAAAACTGGGTAAGTAGTTCACGAATCACAGAAAAATGGTCAGCTCATGCTATGGCAGTAGGACGCCTAGCGCAAAGAGTATAACTATTATAATGCCTTGCGTTGCGGCGCGGCGCAGCAACGCGGTTATGTGCATAGTGCATAGGCCCAAAACGCGGTGTTGCGGACGTATAGAAACGCAAGTGAAAGAAATATGAAGGAAAGAGAGAGAGACGCTAATGTGACATAAACTTGTTGACATACTTCAAATTGACCTTTTGACAATTGATTTTTTTCAGTATTTAATTTTGTCTGACAAATGCGTTTTGTTAATAGATTTTTTTTTTTCAAAGTTCAAAATTATCGTACTTTAGACATTCACTATCGTACAGACGCCAGCAGGTCAAGCTACCCGAAACTATCAAATTTTCCCAATCAACCTTGAACCTAATGCTTTTCCGATAAAGTTGAAAATCTATTAAAGAAATTTGACAGATTGTAGTAGCTTGATGTGCTGCCGTCCACACATCGTACCATTAGCCAAATTATCATAAGCCCCCATAATTATCGTACGGGTTGGCAACACTAATGTCTTCCTGTTTCTGACAGCTGACTTCTATTCTGCATTCCGAATTACACCGTAATCGCTCACAGCGCTCGCACCAATTTGCGTTCCGATTTAGATATTACGATTATGTATGACAGCTGAGAACTGTCAGCAATTCGGAAGGCGCTCACAGTGCACTTGAATACTCATGGTTGGATTACAGTATTTCTTTGTGTATACACCACAAACTTCTTCTGTTTTGGTAAGGTGGCGACTGTAGCCCCAAGCACAATTTCGAAATTGCCACGTTAGTTTTACAGATATGTTGCGACGTATAACAAAACAGCTGTGCAGCCATATATCGGCCAGTAGCAACATTGCCCGTAAATCAATGTTACAATCCAACCATATTTTCTTTGGTGTTTGTAAAGTTAATTACTATCGGGACCAATAGATGGAGCTTTTTATTTGAGTCCAAAGGTTAGATCGCGCCCGCGGTGTCGTGATTCTCCACCGATTACGTATAGCATTCAGGCTATAAGGTTTATAATGGTCCCGCCGCGCATGCCGCCGCGCCGGCCGCGCGCGCTGCCATGCCCGTCGCGCCCGCCGCGCATACTGCCGCGCGTGCTGCCGCGCCCTCCGCGCGCGCCGCTGCGGTACATACTGCATCCGTGCGCCATAGTGCGCCGCTCGCGCGCACCTCTGCGCCACTGCCGCGTTTCGCGTCGCCACACGCGCCCACCGGGGCTGCGCCCACCCCAGATATGAAGACTCAAGCTGTGCCAGCTTCGCGCACCGCCACATCTGGTCCCCGCCTCTCGCTGGCGGGACCGGTGAAGGCTGAGCGAGAGCGGCCAGCACCCACGACAGCAAGGGTGCCTGATTCACCGGCACCCCCTCGGATCTCCGTCTACGTCTCGCCCGCCATGTTGTCGGCATGCTCCTCACGTTCGGGGTCGAGCATGTCGCTGGCATTGGCGGGCTCGGCCGTGTCCAGTCGCGGGGACGTGTCTCCGGATACGACCCCGCGACCCGGATCGCGGCCCATCGTGGGAGAAACACCGGAACCGCCGCTGGGGTTCGACTTTGAGTTCCAACTCGAGCCAAGACCCCAGCGACGAAGGAGGAGCTCTGACGAGACCGCGTCGGAGGAGGCGAAGTGGTACTGCCTTGACGCCGCGGCAACAGCGTGAATGCGCGCCGCGGGGTCGGATCACACCAGCGTCGCCTACCTTCGCCGACGCGGCGTGGCGCACACCACCAGCGTCGCCGTCACCATCACCGGACTTGACCACAGCAGGGGTAAGTGTTTCAAATTTACCCCCTGCCCCCCCCCCCCCCCCGTCGCTACTACATCGACCCCACCCCCTGCCACTGCCTCCGGCGCCGCAACGACGACGAAGCAGAAGCAGGCGAAGAAGCCACGCTACCCACCGCTGGTAGTGGAGAGGTTGCCCAACTGGGCCGCCCATTTCAGGGCCATCGCTGCTAAGCTGGGCCGGCCTCCTAACGCGCGTCCTTACGCGACGGGGGTGAAATTCTCCCCCGAAACTGAGGATGAATATAGGCTGGTCCAGCGCTATTTGACTGGCCTAGAGAAGGAGAGTGGCGTGTCTTGGTTCGCCTATTCACTGCCAGCGGAGAAGAATATGAAGGTAGCGATACGGGGGCTACCAGCGGATACCGACCCGCAGGTGATTGAGGAGGAGCTCCAGGCGTTGGGATACCAGCCGGTGTATGCGCGCCACATAAAGGGTGCGCAAGGACGACCCGGCTGTGTGTTCCACGCAGTCCTGAAGAAAACCCCCGACGTCCGGGCCATATACGACACCACGGTATTTATGTATATGCGTGGTGTCAAAATAGAAGCCTGGAGAGGGAAACGTGGGCCCGCGCAATGCCACCGGTGTCAGAAGTTCAGACACAGCTCGCACCAGTGTCACCGCCCGCTCGCTTGTGTGCGATGCGGAGGCGAGCACGCGGCACGTGACTGCCCACGCCCGCGGGAGGAGCCGGCCACCTGCGCCAATTGCGGTGGCCCGCACCCCGCGTGCAACATCAAGTGCCCCGTGTTCCAACACGAGATAAGGAACAAGCGAGCGGGGACCGCCGCCATCACGGCCGCTTCACGCCGGCCCACAGTGGCCACCGAGAGGCCACAAGCGATGCCAGAAGAGGCTTAAGGCGCGTCGCTAATGGCGGCGGCCAACGGGCCCACAGATAGACAAACCACCTCCTCTAGGCGGAGGAAGGAACACAGACGCGGGGGGAAGGGAAAAGGCAAGAAGGCCAAACCCACCCCTGCGGCGACCCAAGAAGAGGTCCCAGAGGCCGACCCTGCCTTGAAAGGAGCGCAGGTTGTAACGAGGGAAGACAAGGAAGCGACCGCTAGCGCCGGCATAGCGCAGCGGTCGACTAACGAAGCACGCAGCGCCGCCACTGGCGCGGCTAGCGCCACCACATCGCAGCGGCAGAACGCTGCAATTAGTAAGTCCACCAAGGACACGAGTGGTGGCGCCACCGGTGCCCAAATGATGACTCCAACGCGTCGAAGAAAGAATTTACAACCTGCGCTATACAATTATTAATGGATTTAATAAAAGCTATAAGGCAGGGTCAAGACATAGAGACGGTCATCCTCGACGGCTTGGCCGAACTTTTAAGATTATACTATGGCTAAGTCGTTGAGGGTGATCCATTGGAACGCCCGCGGCCTTCGGGACAAGGTCGCCCCCCTCCGCCACCTCCTGCGGGATCAAAACATCGATGTGGCGCTCATAAGCGAGACATTCCTGGGACCCGAAGATAGGGTTAGGTTCCCGGGATATCTCGTTTACAGGAAGGATGAAAGGTCGACTCATAACACCCGCTACCGTGGTCTGGCGGTACTAGTGAGGCGCAGAGTCGTCCATCAGGAAATCCCCTCGCCGTCGCTCAGTAGCTTTTACGCGCTGGGTGTGCAGCTGCACTTGGCCGGCGAGAACATCAACTTGTATGCCTGCTATAAGCCGCCCGCGGCCCATCTGGACCTGTCGGAGCTGCGGGCCCTTATTAGCACATCGCAACCATCCTCGCCGGTGATTTAAACTGCAAGCACCCAGCGTGGAATTCATGCCTCACGAATACCGAGGGGAGACGGCTCTTCGCGGACGCGGAAGCCTTCGGCTATACGGTGTCCGGCCCAGAGACGCCGACACACTACCCTGAAGCGCAAACGCACACGCCAGACGTGCTGGACATCGTAGTCTACCGAGGGCTACGCTGCCAGATCACGCAGCAAGTTATAGACGACGAGTTACAGTCGGACCACCAACCTGTACTCGTCGTCCTTTCGGGTTTGCCGACCCGACTGAAGCCCACAGCGCCACGCCGACTAACGGACTGGACATCCTTCCAAGAGAAGCTAGAGACCACCACGCCGACTCGGCCTATCGTTACCTCCGCGGACGTGAACTAGATAGCGGGCGATGTCACTGCTTGCATTCAAAGCGCCTTGGAAGCGGCGACTACTACGCAGCCGGAGGGGAGAGGGCTATTGCCGCCCCTGCCGGCGCACATCAAGTCTATGATCGCCGTGAAGAGGCGCCTGCGCAAGCAGTGGCAACAACTCCGATGCCCCACACTCAAGACAGAGTTAAACCGTCTCGCGGAGAAGGTAAAGGCCGAGCTCAAGGCTCAGGCCGCCGCAGACTGGGAGGAAAGAATAGACGCCACGACAGACAACTGGCCGTCTGTCTACAAACTCTGTAGACAACTAACGAGTACCCCAGCCCCGGTGCGCCCACTGCTAAGCAGCGACGGGGCGCTCAAGTATGTAGCGGAGGACCGGGCGGAGGTCTTCGCTGAGCACCTGGAGCGTCAGTTCCAACCAAACCCGACCAGCGACTCCGAGCATGTTGCGGCAGTCTAGAAACACCTGGGAGACTACTTCGCCACGCCGATAGCTCCCGAGGAGGACCCCATCTTCTTCTCGCCTGGGGCGGTCAGACGCGCCATCCTAAGAACGAAGCCTAGGAAGGCCCCCGGTGCTGACGGTATCACCAACACAGTGCTGCGCCACCTGCCGTACCGAATGGTCGCGGCGTTGGCGCGCCTGTTTACGGGGATACTGCGCACGGGGACCTTTCCCGCTTCGTGGAAGGAACGGCGCGTCATTATGGTGCCCAAGGCGGGGAACAATATACTGAAGCCGGAGAGCTATCGGCCGATCACCCTGCTGCCGACAGTCTCCAAGGTGTTCGAAGCACTCCTGCTGCGACATCTCCAACCTCACATAGCGCCACGGCCGGAGCAATTCGGGTTTCGGTCGGAGCATAGCACGACGCTCCAGCTGTCGAGGGTACTGCACCTACTCGCAGCTGCGCTAAATAGAAAGGAATACTCGGTGGCAGTACTCCTCGACATGGAGAAGGCCTTCGACCGTGTGTGGCACGACGGCCTTATTTATAAGTTGGCCACATCCGACGCGCCCCGTCGCGTTGTCAGGGTGGTCTCTGCTTTTCTTGCCAACAGGACTTTCAGGGTGGTGGTCGACGGAGCGCTATCCAGCGCCCGCCCGGTTTTGGCCGGTGTGCCGCAGGGCAGCTGCGTCTCGCCGGCGTGTTACTCACGTTACACCGACGACATCCCCACTACGCCCGATGAGACGCTAGCGCTGTATGCTGACGACGCCGCGTACATTACTACCTCGCTCAATGCGAAGTACGCGGCGAACAACTTCCCGAGTGGCTGTCGAAGTGGCGGCTGTCGGTGAATGTGGGTAAGACGCAGGCGATGGTCACCGGAACCGCGCGCCTCCCACCACCCTTGAAGCTGCAGGGAGTCGACATCGCATGGTCGCCCCGGGTCAAGTACCTGGGTGTCACCATCGATCGTCGGCTCACGATGGGGCCACACGTCCGTACGATCGCCGCACGGGGGAGGGTCGCCCGCAACCTCCTCAAACCAGTGCTCTCGTCCCGCCTCGCGGCGCGCGTCAAGTTATTGACGCGCGGCCCGATATTGACGTACGCCGCCCCCGCTTGGTTCACCCTCACGAGCGAGTCGAGCCGGAAGTTGCTCCGCGCGCAGCAGAGTCTTGCGCTGCGAACCATAGTGGACGCTCCTCGCTTCGTGAGGAACGATGTCATCCAGCGCGACCTCGGGATTGAGAGCCTGGGTGAGTTTGCGTGCCGCCTCGCGAAGGGAATGTTCGCGCGTGCCGACGCATCTGCTTGGCCCCATGTCAAACAGATAGCGCCCTGTCTAGCATATGCGCCCCCCCGACGCGAGGCCCCTACCCCGCGACCTGGTTGCGGACGATGACCCCATCCACCCACCGGATTGACCTCCGAGTATGCCGCTTCAGTCTACACGCGGCATACTTGTGACAATAGACGTTACATATTACATGCACCTGTTGCGCAGCGCGTGCTATGTTAATATAGGCGCGTTGCGTAACAAACAACAGACAGTCACCTCTATACAGGCACCCAAACTCACACGCGAAGGCGCGGTGCGGGCTGCGATTCGCGTAGACACCGGACGGTGTTACACAATACAATACCGTCCTCACACACACGACAGCCTCTTAGCCCGGACTGTGATCGGCTAGCTCTGAGATCAGGACGGGCGGGGGCTAATCACCTTATTCTGTAGGAGCGTCGAGTCCGCACCTCTGTCGCTGGTCGTCCTCGTCGGGCCTCGCCCAGGTAACTGGGGGTCTCACCTGGTGGGGGCTGACCGCCGAGGTGTCGTGAAGCAAGCGGTGTTGTGGGACAACGTCGTAACGCGCCTACAGAAAAACACATAGCAATCACACACATGGGCGCACGTAGTTGCTGCGCCCATTCATCCTACGCCAAGATGGCATCACGACGAGGGGTCCGTATTTAGGGGTCACCGTATGGCTTCCGCGAGCAGGGGGGTAAACCCCGATACCGCTAGCCGCGCCCCCTGACGGGGACGTAGCGACATCCACGCAGTTTATAATGGTACGTTTTGTTATTGTAACCAAACCAAGGTGAAATAAACATTTGATTTAATTTACCCTATGTTTCATTTTTGAAGTCAGCCTTGGAAAACGTAGGTAAACCAGCAGATAGTGTCATTGTGACCCTCACGAAGCCCGAGGGTTCGCATAACAACAGCATAACTGTCATTTTTGACAGCGATCACGGTGATAACTACCAGTATTAAATACGATGCTCTATGGTGATAAAAATTTAGGCCATGGTCAGCGTTATCGCAAGATGGCGCATGCCATGACGTCATCTATGACGATTCACGGTTAGAGATAGGCGGGTGGGTAAAAATGGGAAAGAAAGGGTAGGATATAATAGAATATGATAGAATACTCTTTATTCTACGCCATAAACATTACAGATATAAATGTAGAAATTTTACACATAGGGTGACACAATGGGCGGTCTTATCGCTAAAAGCGAAAATAGAATAGGTAAAATCTATAAAATACCCATTTTTACCGGGTGTATTTAAAAAAAACAAATTGACAGTTGTTTGAAATGATTTGATAGTTAATAGTCTTCTATCAGGCGGAAACAAGGCGCGCGCCTTCAACGGTTGGGTCATGCCGGTTTTGATGTACTCTTTTGGCATTCTCAAATGGACACTCAGACTGACCTCGAATAGGAGGGTCCGAACGCTGCTGACTGCTTATCGCATGCATCACCCACGGTCATCGGTTATGAGACTGTATATCTCGTGGAAGTGTGGAGGTCGAGGTTTTTAAATGCTAAGACCCTCCACAATCAAGAGATATGCAGTCTCAGGGAATATTTCCCTGAAGCGACGTGGGGATGAATCGAGATGTGGTCGCAGTGGACAAGGGCCTCACCCCGCTCTCCTTGGCTAAAGAGAACTGGCGTAAGCCTGTAATGCTTGATACTAACGATCACATGGAGGTATGGTAGCGTAAGGAGCTATACGGACGCTTTTTCCGGGCTCTACATGGACCCGATATAGATTTTCTAGCGTCCGTAGCCTGGCTGCGTTTTGGTGACCTCTTTGGGGAAACCGAAGGTTTTGTCTGTGCAATTATGGAAGAAGTTATCATGACGAACAATTACCGGAGGGACGGCACGGTTGACATCTGTCGGGCATGTCACCGTCCGGGAGAATCAATCCGACACATCATCTCCGGGTGTTCTCGTCTAGCTAACGAAGAGTACTTGCATAGACACAACCTTATAGCCAGGATTATCCATCAGCAACTTGCTCTGAAATACAGTCTTGTGGAATCGGAAGTGCCGTACTACAGGTACGTGCCCGACCCAGTTCACATTATACTGGGATCGATCTATCATCACTTACAGGACTATTGTTGCCAGTAAGCCTGATATAGTGGTGGTGGATTGAATAGAGCGGCGCACAATGATTATTGACGTAACGGTCCCGCATGACGGGAACCTCGTGAAAGCCGAAAAAGATAAACATATCAAGTATCTTGACTTGGCTCACGAGGTTGTCGACATGTGGGAGTGGACTCAACGATTATTGTGCCGATAGTCGTATGAGCCAATGGCTTAATTGCCAAGAGCCTCGACCAACACCTAAGAAGGCTCTCGTTGGGCAGCTGGATTAAGGGCTTGATTCAGAAAGCGGTACTTCTGGACACGGCTCGCATTGTTAGGAGGTTCCTCTCTCTGGAGCCCTGACCGGTGGTCGCTTGGACTGTTCCCGATACCGGTGGGCTACTATGTATACTATCTGTCTATTTTTTTTTTTTTTTTTTTTTTTTTTTTTTTTTTTAAATTCGAAACTTTTATTTTTTCAAATCTTAAATACACTATACAATTACTAACATAACAATAATAATATGTACAAGTATATAAAAAAGGGAGGGGGTAAATAATCAGAGGGCATCAAAAAATTCATCCGCATCGCTGTCAACAGGAAAAGTGCCCAGAAGGCTGGCAGCATTGCCACGTTGTATAGCAATGCTGATTCTTTGGCCAAAAAATAGGCCAGCCCTCTGGTCACGTGTGGAGTCGACCAACCGCCTGGCGATGTCTCGAAAAACTAAGTGGGCACTCGGACCCCATGGCCCAAGTGTTTCAACCCCAAACGGCTCGAACATATAAGTCCCAATAAGACTGGAGTATTTGCGCCGTTTGAGGTTTTCCGCACCCGCAGCAGCCGCTCCAGCACAGCCTGCCGTGCTAGGAAGATGGGATGGCGCAAGGGTGTCGACACACGTTGCATCCCACACCAAAGGCCTACCTACCTTCCAAGGCATTATGGTCATTCCGTCTGGTCTCTTTCCATCGTCGCGTGCTAAGCCATTGGGTTCTAAAACAGCTGGCACCCCGGCGGTGACAAGAGCACGACGGATGATGTCATTGATGCTGGCGTGCCGTGCTATCCGGCCTGCGCTCTTACTGCAGGATAGGCCATGTTGTCCGAGGCAGTCGACACTGACACCGCATTGGCAGCGATGCGGAGCCACGCAGGGAGCGCCCAGACGCAGACAAGTAGCGAGCCGGAAGGTGGTGTCACCCAGCATGGTGCCTATGTTGGGTGACGGTAGCGCCTGAAGCCAGAGGCCCGACTCCCACTCCCCCACAGCCAGCAGGCGGGCACGCTCAGCAGTATTGGTGGTCGTATTAATTAGATTATTCCGTACCAACCTGCAGAGCGGTTCATCCCACTGCCTCTGGGAAGATAGGTTCAAGGGCCGATCTGTATCCGGGCAAGCCACTTTCCAGGCGTTCACTGCGTCAGTCAAACACGGCACTTCTGAGTCAACCAAGGAGGGGGCTAAAATTTTCTCGGTCAACTTTTCCGTGCTGTGGACAGAGGACAGGAACGCCGGTAAGCTAATACTGGTAATTTTGCGGAAAATTACCAGTATATACTCTGTCTATACTAATATTCTAATACTAATAAACGATACTACTGACGAGTTTATTTGTTTGTTTGGTTGACGCACTAATCTCAGAAACTTCGTGTTCGAATTGAAAAAAAACCTTTAGTGTTGGATGGCTCATTTATCGAGGAAGGCTATAGGTTATATAACATCACGCTACGACCAATAGGAGCGGAGCATCTATGAATAATATTGCAAAAACGGGGAACATTTATTCCTTTCGCGAGCTTCCGTTGAGTGCGCTGCGTAAACGGTTAAAGTAAAGAAAAAATCATGTATGACGGAATTGTTCCTCTAAAAAAGTTCTAAAAAAAAAGTCCCCGATAGCATATGTCTATCTTTTAAAGTTGGCTCACTATAACATTTTTAATTGTAATCAAATTTATTATAAAATAATGCATTACTTGCGAAGTTGTTTTCATAAACATGGTATTAATCCTTATCCAAATAAATAATTCATCATCAAGTTTGATTAAGTACATGTAAATTGCTTTTTGAATGATTCAATTCGGGCCTTACGTTTGGAAATTACGACGGGTATAAAGCGCTTCGTCTATTAGTTACCTAAACATCGAACGCTATAGGGTAAGTAACATTACGCTTGGACCCTTAGAAGCCGAGCAAGAACAAAAAAAAAATAAAAGGAAGAACGAGCACTAAGCGAAAACGAAGTAACAGCGTGAACAGGCGACGCGATGCGATGCGACGCGGTGGGGCGGGGGAACAAGACATTTTACGCGGACGAAGTTGCGGGCGTAAGCTAGTTTTTTATATTTTTAAATGTTTTTATTCTTTTCATATTCTAATATTTAAAAATATAATCGTATTAGTTTCCGCCCGCGGCTTCGTCGGACAGAGATTAGGCGCGTTCAAACAGTCAATAAAAAATAAAATGTATCGGTAACTAATAGTATCGAATAGACTAATCGAATTTTTCTTTATACCCGTCGTAATTTCTAAACGGAAGGTCCGATTCGGATAATTTGAAAAGGTATTTACATGTACTTAATCAGCCTTGATTATGAAACTATTTATTTGGATAAGGATTAATAGTTTAGATTAATAGTTTATGAAAACACCTTCGCAAGTAATGCATTATTTTATAATAAATTTGATTACCATTAAAAAAAATTTAAAGTGAGCCAACCTTAAAAGATAGACATATGCTATCCCGGACTTTTTTTAGAATTTTTTAAGACGAACAATCCCGTCATACATGATTTTTGCGTAACTTGAACCATTTACGCAGCGCACGCAACGGAAGGTCTCAAAAGGAATAAATTTTCCCCGTTTTAGCAACATTTTTCATTGATGCTCCGCTCCTATTGGTCGAAGCATGATGTTATATAGCCTTTCTCGATAAATAGGCTATCCAACACTAAAATAATGTTTCAATTCGAACAAGCAGTTCCTGAGATTAGCGCGTTCAACCAAACAAACAAACAAACTCTTCAGCTTTATAATATTAGTATAGATTTACTTTTTAACCGACTTCAAAAAAGGAGGAGGTTCTCAATTCAGTTTTATTATTTATAGCTTCCGTCCGCGACTTCGTCCGCGTGAAATTTCTTGTTCCCCGACCCACCCCGTCGCATCGCATCGCCTACCCGTGCTGTTACTTCGTTTTCGCTTAGTACTCGTTCTTCCTTTTTTTTGTTTTTGCTCGGCTGCTAAGGGTCCTAGCGTAATGTTACATAATATATCCTAAAGCCTTTCTCAAGAATTGGGCTTTATAATGCAAAAAGAATTTTTCAAATCCGACTGATAGTGACAGAGATTAGTGCGTTCAAACAGTCAGTAAAAATAAAATATGTAGGTAACTAATAGACGAAGCGCATTTCTCTTAATTTAAGCATTTTTAGATATTCCCCCTTTCCAACCTACCCAGTTCGAGTGAAAGTGTATAAAAAGGCATGGCGCGCTGTGAACGGGCTCTAGCCCGATCACCATGTATGGCAAGCCGATCCCTTGGGAGAAGCAAGCCAAATACCTTGGCGTGATCTTGGATCAACACCTGACCTTCAGAGAGCACATCAAGACGGCTCGTTCGCGTGCCGCTTGCGCTCTCGGCAGGCTTCATTTCATCCTGACCGCGCGTAGCAAACTTTCTCTTAAGTGCAAGCTGCGCATCTACACCGCAGTCATCCGTCCCATCATGACGTATGCTTGTGTTGTATTTGCGCACGCTAAGCCACACTTGCTCCATAGGATGCAGACCCTACAGAACCGTTTCCTCAGAAAGGTCACGGGGGCACCCTATTATGTACGCAACGAGTCTCTTCACGTTGATCTAAAAATCCCAACCGTCCAGCAGTTCATGAAACGCCTCGCCAAGCGTTTCTTTGAATCTGCCTCTAAACACCCGAATCCCCTGATTGCGGCGGCCGCCCGCTACGCACCGTCGCGCATAAGTCGCATCCGCCGTCCTAGGCACGCCCTAACCGTCCCGGATGACGCCATAACTCTCCTCCAGGAGAGTAATCCCGCCACCAGCACGATCCGGAAACTCAAATCGAGACCGCCGTGCTTCCGCCCTCGCCGCCGAGGGCCACCGCGACGCCCCCGTCCATACCCACCCCGACCCTTGCTCCGTACCCCACAGGGGGTGCCCTTAGCGTGTAGTCGCTTAGTTTTTAGTCCTAGTTTTATGCCTGGCTGGAGGCCTTAATTTATTGAGGCATCCACAGGAAAGCCCAGTTAAGCAGTCGACATTCTCCTATAGGTTGAACTGCTAGATGCCATTCCCCAAAAACAAAAAACGTGAACGGGCTCTTTATCTGCTCGGCTTTCGGATGCAACGGACGTATTCTAGGGACGTTACAGTGTTGATTAGGGTCGTGTTATATAATTCTTATGTACTTATTATTTACCTATGTGCTTATTGCTAATTAAAAATAATTTGTAAGAAATAAAACTTTAGAGGTTATCTGATTTGTTTTTTTTTAATATATTCCGCTTCTGGTCTCTAAGAATATATATATTTATTCAAGTTATAAAGTAAAACAGAAAATACAATTTTGCTTAAATCTATGTCAAGTTCACTAGTGTTATTTGCCTGAACTAGGACATCCTGTGTTTCAGGCGAGAGGAGGTAAAAATATTAAGATATAATCACTGTAATTTTACAAAATAAAATAGTCATCTAATAGGTATGTAAGTAAGGTGTAAATCTTACTTTCTAAAATCTTATTATACTAACTTATCGAACTAATTAAAAATAAATAGTACACCAAACACTCTTTATTTCAATACTACTAACAACTTCTCTGTATCTTCATAGGACAAACTTTGAAGAGCTACCTTGAGAGTTTTCTTGCAATTTGCATAATTTAGGGAATAGATGTTTGCTTTTGCATTTAGTCTGTTATAGAGTAATGGTCTAAGGAAAACATGAAAGGACCATGCCCATCTGTGCCCCAGAAATGCCCAGATAAAGTAAATTACAAGATTGTACTAATAAATGAAAACTAGAATTAAGTTGTTAATTTTGAAACCTAACAAGCACTGGATAAAAAAAACGGAAAAAAAGACTTGTTTACATTGCAGTACCTATGATAAATAATGTTTCATGCACTAAAAGTGCAGTTTATTACGGTCTGGAACGGTCTGGAATCACGTCCTTTGGCCGATTTATTCATTCGTTGTGATAGTGTTGTTACTTGTTACCGATGATAACGAATACCTACTATTATAGTGTTGCGGTTTTATTTGCGTATTATTGATACGATCGGCAAGATAAAACTTCACATAAAGAAGCCGCATGTAGGTTATAGTAGGTATTCATATTGTGTGCCTTCTATAGTGCTTTGAATATAGATTACGTATTTATTTGAGACTGCTCTATTCAATATTTTAAATATGTTTCGAAAAGTTGAAGTTCCTAGTGGAAAACTAATAGCAATGCTGTCTGTAAACGATAAAATGTATAAACAACACCAGTAGGCAGTTATCATGTTTAACGTCCAATAACTTTTCAATCAGTGCTTTATATGACATTAAATCTAGATGTCATAAAAATACTGTTAATAAGTTATCTTTTTTTTATGTAGAAGGTTTTATTATTTCAATTAAACCAATACATAATATTTACATAATATATAAGCTAACAGACTTAAAATAATAATTATAATATGTACAAATGTAAAAAAACGAAGGTACAATGTTTTAGTTTAATTATAATTTAACTTTGACATTTTATTATTTGAAAACATATAATTATAAGCTAACAGACTTAAAATAATAATAATAATATGTACAAATGTAAATATATATATATATAATCATAGGGCATCAAAAATTCGTCCGCATCGCTGTCAACAGGAAAAGTGCCCAAAAGGCTGGCAGCATTGCCACGTTGTATGGCGATACTGATTCTTTGGCCAAAGAATAGGCCAGCCCTTTGGTCACGTGAAGAGTCGACCAACCGCTTGGCGATGTCTCGGAAAACCAAGTGGGCACTCGGACCCCATGGCCCTAGTGTTTCAACCCCAAACGGCTCGAACATATAACTCCCAAAAAGATTGCAATATTTTCGCCGTTTGAGGTTTTCCGCACCTGCAGCAGCCGCCCCAGCACAGCCCGCCGTACTAGGACGATGGGATGGCGCAAGGATGTCGACACATGTTGCATCCCACACCAAAGGCCTGCCTAACTTCCAAGGCATTATGGTCATTCCGTCTGGTCTCTTGCCATCGTCGCGTGCCAAGTCGTTGGGTTCTAAAACAGCTGGCACCCCGGCGGTGACAAGAGCACGACGGATAATGTCATTAATGCTGGCGTGCCGTGCTATCCGGCCTGCGCTCTTACTACAAGACAGGCCATGATGTCCGAGGTAGTCGACGGCTTCACCGCACTGGCAGCGATGTGGAGCCCCGCAAGGAGCGCCCAGACGCAGACAGGTAGTGAGCCGGAAGGTAGAGTCACCCAGCAAAGTGCCTATGTTGGGTGACGGTAGTGCTTGAAGCCAGAGGCCCGACTCCTATTCACCCACAGCCAGCAGGTGGGCACGCTCAGCAGTATTGGTGGACGTATTGATAAGATTATTTCGTACTAACCTGCAGAGCGGCTCATCCCACTGTCTCTGGGAAGATAGGTTCACGGGCCGATATGTATCCGGGCAAGCCGCTATTCAGGCGTTCACCGAATCACTCAAGCATGGCACTTCAGAGTCAACCAAAAATGGAGCTAAAATTTTTCCGGTCAACTTTTCAGTGCTGTGGACAGAGGACAGGAACGCCGGTAAGCTAATACTGGTAATTTTGCAGACGCCGAGGCCGCCAAAACGGATGGCTAGTGTGGCTTGAAGCCACGCTCGGTCGTCCAAGGCCACATTTAAAATAGATGTTAGCGTGCTGCGAATAATTTGGTAAATTTTGTCCAACAGATGTGGCTGCTTCCATAAAGGGGAAGAACGTAGAAAATATATAAAATTTGAGCCAAAACAACAGTATCTAATCAGGGTGAATGCCGAATGTAAATTAATTTTGGAGAGTCTGTCCGAAACGTCGTTGAAGTTTTTGATTTTTTCGTCGATAAAAGGAGAAAAGCTGTCTTCTAAAATTGGGGAACCTAGAAGGTGCAGTGAACTTTTTTCTAAAATTTTAATTTGTATTAAATTTATCTAGGGTCAATTGTCTGTCAGTAATGTCAGGAAGATAGATTTCACATTTTGAGGGGTTAAGGTCCAAGCCAATAGATTTAAATTCCTGTTTGAGAAGTTGTAGGTCTTTCAAAACGGTGTCTGCATCACCTCCTAGAGTTCCATCGTCTAAATACCACACGTTAAATTTTGAATTTAGTTTCTGGATAATTGGATGAATAGCCAAGCTGAAAATGACTGGCCCGAGAGGGTCACCTTGTTGGCATCCTACTGCAGATTCCAAAACATTGTCCTTGTATAATAATTTGGAAGGGTACCTGTAACCTTGCCACATAAAACCATAAATTTCGGGTAGTTCCTTTTTGACTTCAGCCAACAAAGTGTCCCTGTTTACAGAGTTAAAGGCGTTCTTCACGTCAACCTTGAGGATGACCTCACCTTTGTCGAAGTTTAAAAAGGTGGAAAGTGCATGTACGGCAGCCTCACAGCCCCCTTTCGAGCCAAAACCAAGCTGCAGGGGCTGAAACTTAGCTGTAAGCGTTTCGCTGTAAAGCTTACAGCATATTTTAGCTGCCGTACGCCTGTAGGTGCACCCAACGGCGATGGGACGAATGCCGCCGTCCTTCTTGCGCGGGGCGCATAAGTTGGCCCCGTACAAGACATCCACGACGGCCTCGTTCACACCGCCGGTGAGCATGAGGTTAATCAGGGCCGCAAGCTCCTTCAAAAGCGACTCACCAGTTTCCCCGGCGCCTGAACTCAGTAGATTCTTTAGATGTTGAGGAGTCAGGCCGTCGAGGCTGCCGGCGGAACCACTTCGAAAGGAGCTCACGGCTGCAATCAACTGGGGGGCCGAAACGTTTAGGAAGGTTGAATTTAGGTCGGGAGAGTCAGGTGGGTCGGGAAGGTGAGACCATCCGCAGGCGCTGGGTGTCTACTCTCTAGAGCTGTTAGCGTTTCTGGAGAGTAAAGCGCCACCACAACACTGCTGAACAATATCCTGGCCGCTCCCCTGATGTCACCTTCACTTAATTTGGATTCCACATGTGAACATAAGCCTTTTTGCGATTGATTGTAATGCAGGTAATTTTGAATCTATAATTGGAGTTGAATTGTTGCAGTTGTCTTTAATTTGCTTCGTTAAGGTTGTTTTAGTTGCCAAATTTTTTTTGGACATGTAGAATCCTATAAGGGACGGTGAGTAATTGCTCCCAGGCACTTTGTGAGTTCTCCTGAGTCGCAAGACGGAGACATTGCGTCAAACTTAGCGCAACAGACCGTCTCGCGCCCCGGGGAACTCTCTTTAAAACCGGGGTAGAATTTTTTAATTTTGCTAACGTTTGCCACAAGGTTTGGTCTGGAGGTGTTGATGTTGGGGATGTGGCTGGGGGGCACAATGATACACTATGTGATTTGTGGATCTTGCCATAGTGTATCCTCAGCCCCCGTTCGCCTTTAAAAAAGCGTGCCTGTGAGCAATACGGGCATCTCACCAGCTGGACATCGAGCGATGTGACAGGTTGACTGGCACTGTTTCCGGCGTCGCTACTGCCGTTACTGATCATATATAACTTACATAATGTTCCACTTACCTATATAAAAATAAAATAAACTATGTAAACACGCACTAAAACTAAACACATTATTTACAAAAAAATGTCACTAATGACGGAGTGTCACTGTTTGACGACTGCGGCGCAGCCGCGCTCGGGGTCTGAGGTGCCGAGCACACAGGGTGCAGCCTTCGCAGCTGTCGCCCTGGCTGAAGGCGTCGTGTCGTTGCAGTTCATTGAATCACTTATACTGGATTTCATTGACTATAATTCCTTGATGGGTGACATAATTCCACTTGATGGGCAAATTCGTTCTTACAGTATAAATTATAATTCATAGGAGCTCGTGGCTAAGTAATAACAGCAGCACGGATCGATCCAAAAAATCGAAATCAAATTTTATTGCAAATTTATTATTATAACGTGTCCATCTTCAGCGACAGGACTTCATTAATTTTAATTGAATTCCTCACTGTGTACGATTGAATAAAAAAAAAATTAACTTATTATATTTAATTTTTAACTTTGACATAAATAATTTTGATTTAATTTTAATATGTTAATTTAATTTTGTTTTGATTTTGTTTAATTTTGAATTGATCTAAATTGAATTTAATTTTGGTTTTATTTCTAATTTAATTCTTGATTTTTATTTTAATTTTGATTGTAATTTTGGTTTTAATTTTGGATTCTGTTTTCTTATAGTTATCGTATGACATAGAGCTGCAATTTGGGCATTGCATGGCTTTGCTGACTTTCACCTCAATGTTAATATGGGCATGGTCCTTTGGCTGTGAAAGCATGTCTTGTACTATTTGTGAGGCAAATAATGTCTTTCCGTCTCTTTTTTGTAAATTCAGTGCTGTAGCGAAGGGCTGCGTGTGGCTGCGTGTTGTTTTAGTACAATGCTCATTATGAATAATTGTCGAACTGTTAGTACTTCACAAGATTTATAGAGTAGGTTAGTGGGAAAGAGGAAAGGGCGGCAAGTAGACACCTTGAGAATCGCTCTTTGCGCTCTTTCGATGGGTAGTAATAAAGTTTTACATGCTCCAGCCCATGAGGTAATGCAGTACGTCAAAATTGACTGACATAGAGCAAAGTAAACTTGCCTAATTACTATTGGGTCTGCAATATATCGTAGCTTTTTGAATACGTATATCAGCTTACGAATTCTACTATTTAGAGCTTCCATATGTTGTTTGAACGTTAGGGTTAGGTTGTTGTAACGTTGCATCAATTATAACACCCAAGTATTTAATTTTATTAGACTTATTAATATAGGGACACATAAACGGGCAATCTGCAGGTACTGTATAGCAATGAGCATACAACGTTGAAGGAATATTAGAAGTTGATTTGCGCATCGAAAACTTTATATAATTTGTCTTGTCTGCATTTAGAGTCAGTGAGTTAAGCTGAAGCCATTTATTTACAACACCTAAAGCCGTCTTGCGCGAGCTTGTAGACATCATGTTCCGATTCAGCCGAAAAAAGAAGCATTCAATAATTTAAAAAGGAATTTACATGTAGGTACTTAATCAACCTTGATTATGAAACTATTTATTTGGATAAGGACCATGTTTATGAAAACACCTTCGCAAGTAATGCATTATTTTATAATAAATTTGATTACCATTAAAAAAAAATTATAGTGAGCCAACCTTAACCGTTTACGCAGCGCACGCAACGGAAGCTCTCAAAAGGAATAATTTTTCCCCGTTTTAGCAACATTTTTCATTGATTCTCCGCTCCTATTGGTCGTAGTGTGATGTTATATAGCCTATAGCCTTCCTCGATAAATGAGCTATCCAACACTAAAAGAATTTTTCAATTCGAACTGGTAGTTCCTGAGATTAGCGTGTACAACCAAACAAACGACATACAAACAATCAAATAAACTCATCAGTTGTATATTATTAGTATAGATATGTATATAAAGGAGAATAATAATAATATATATATATATAGGGCATCAAAAAATTCATCCGCATCGCTGTCAACAGGAAAAGTGCCCAGAAGGCTGGCAGCATTCAAAATTTAACGTGTGGTAATTAGATGATGGAACGCTAGGAGGTGATGTAGACACCATATTGAAAGACCTACAGCTTCTCAAATAGGAATTTAAATCTATTGGCTTGGATCTTAACCCATCAAAGTGTGAAATTTACCTTTCTGACATTACCGACAGACAACTGACTCTAGAAAAATTTAATGCAATAGCCCCACAAATCAAAATTTTAGAAAGAAGTTCACTGCACCTCCTAGAATCCCCAATTTTAGAAGACAGCTTTTCTCCATTTATCAAACATCAAAAACTTCAACGACATTTCGGACAGACTCTTCAAAATTAATTTACATTCGGCATTCACCCTGATTAGATACTGTTGTTTTGGCCCAAATTTTATTGACTTTCTACGTTCTTCCCCTTTATGGAAGCAGCCAAACCTCTTGGACAAAATTGACCAAATTATTCGCAGCACACTAACATCCATTTTAAATGTGGCCCTGGATGACCGAGCGTGGCTGCAAGCCACACTACCCATCCGTTTTGGTGGCCTCGGCGTCCGCAAAATTACCAGTATTAGCTTACCGGCGTTCCTGTCCTCTGTCCACAGCACGGAAAAGTTGACCGAGAAAATTTTAGCCCCCTCCTTGGTTGACTCAGAAGTGCCGTGTTTGACTGACGCAGTGAACGCCTGGAAAGTGGCTTGCCCGGATACAGATCGGCCCTTGAACCCATCTTCCTAGAGGCAGTGGGATGAACCGCTCTGCAGGTTGGTACGGAATAATCTAATTAATACGACCACCAATACTGCTGAGCGTGCCCGCCTGCTGGCTGTGGGGGAGTGGGAGTCGAGCCTCTGGCTTCAGGCGCTACCGTCACCCAACATAGGCACCATGCTGGGTGACACCACCTTCCGGCTCGCTACTTGTCTGCGTCTGGGCGCTCCCTGCGTGGCTCCGCATCGCTGCCAATGCGGTGTCAGTGTCGACTGCCTCGGACAACATGGCCTATCCTGCAGTAAGAGCGCAGGCCGGATAGCACGGCACGCCAGCATCAATGACATCATCCGTCGTGCTCTTGTCACCGCCGGGGTGCCAGCTGTTTTAGAACCCAATGGCTTAGCACGCGACGATGGAAAGAGACCAGACGGAATGACCATAATGCCTTGGAAGGTAGGTAGGCCTTTGATGTGGGATGCAACGTGTGTCGACACCCTTGCGCCATCCCATCTTCCTAGAACGGCAGGCTGTGCTGGAGCGGCTGCTGCGGGTGCGGAAAACCTCAAACGGCGCAAATACTCCAGTCTTAATGGGACTTATATGTTCGAGCCGTTTGGGGTTGAAACACTTGGGCCATGGGGTCCGAGTGCCCACTTAGTTTTTCGAGACATCACCAGGCGGTTGGTCGACTCCACACGTGACCAGAGGGCTGGCCTATTTTTTGGCCAAAGAATCAGCATTGCTATACAACGTGGCAATGCTGCCAGCCTTCTGGGCACTTTTCCTGTTGACAGCGATGCGGATGAATTTTTTGATGCCCTCTGATTATTTACCCCCTCCCTTTTTTATATACTTGTACATATTACTATTATTTATTATTAAATTATGTCAATAGTAGAATATATTAAATAAAATGTTACCAAAACTGTTATTTTAAAAGACAAGACTTATATATATATGTATATATGTATATATATATATATTCTTATATAATATTCTGTTATTGTTTTAGTGTATTTTAATGTATTCTATCTGTGTTATTATGTTAATGTCTATGGTATTTAAGAGCATGTGTCTGTATGGTATGGGTTTTATAATTGCCCGAAATAAATTATATTTAATTGAATTCATACTTGTAAATTCGCTAAAATCGAAAAAATCGTAACACAAACAAAAGCACGGCTTCACCATTACGTACGCTACAAAAGTTCGAATTTTGATCTTTATTTGTTTTCCATTTTGGGCAGTCATTCAGGACGTGACTGGTGACGTGGGGACGTGGCCACGTCAAGTTGACAGCTGTCAAATTCGTTTTAAAATCGACTCTGTAAGTTTAGCGTCGTAAAACGAATTTAGACACGCCGTCAGATTTAATTATTTGAAAATCATTGTTAATTCCAAAAAAATATTTAGTGAATGATCGTATTACGAAAATGTTTCCTGACTACTTTTTATAGTTACAGTCCGGTCGCCTTACGCCCAACCAATCCCGAAAGAACCTATGGAAAAAAAAAATTCTATAACAAAAAACATTAGGTTGTTTTTAGTGCTTCCGCAGACATCGCTCACGATTTCAAAATCGGTGTGTGGACTTATCTTTCGTCCGCAAGTCGCTGCGTGTGTAGTTTGCATTAGAGGCAAACCGGAGTGAACCCGGATTGGTGTGTGCGTTACCATTACCGTGCTTAGATGACAGAAAATAAAGTGTTGCTATAGCAAAAAGTAAAAATCAAAATTATTTTGAGGCGAGCCCGTATGCGTTGACGGCAAATAAAGTGTTGCTGCAGCAAAAAATGAAAACGTATCATGTCTGTTTTTTGAGTATCATTTTACTAAAAGTGTGTCTGTTTGTGCAATAAAAATACATAAATAACTTTATAAACAGTTAATGTTGACTTTGTTGTGCAAAACTTCAGACTGAATATACAAATGGTGGTGAACAATATTTTCTAAAAATAAATTGTTTATGTTGCGCAACATGGCGATTATGGCTCAGCTGCTTTGATCGTTTGTAGTGAAAATTTCCAATGATAGGGTTTTGCGACGACGACACGCTCTACTTAACATTAGATTTCAACTCGTTCAAAGAGTACAGTTAGTTGTAATTCGGTTATTATCGCGCAGTGTGATGAGACAGCTAGTGTTTCTGTGCGGCTAAGGCGCGGACTTATCGAGACAATTGCTTTGAAGTGCTGTTATTTCTGGTTGAGAAGCAAGCCGGAGAGAATCCGTCAAGCTGGAGCGACTACCGGAGTACCTGCGCGACACCGTCGACTGGTTCATGGGGTGAGTGGCCGCACGCCATTGTTCATACGAAACTTGTTGTTCACTGCACGCTCCTTTCACAATGTCTTTCATTCGGTACCTCCTTCATGCCTTTACTAAGGCATTGCCAGCTACCAGTCATGTATTCACGAACATTGCCTGTGTTTTCAGTAAGATGTTAGGGTAGGTACCTACCTAGTTGACACTTTAAAGCCTCGGGTTTCCCAAATCATTGAAAGTCTGCCGAACAGACCGATTTGCCTTCCTATGTATTTGCTTAGCCTTCCATTTCTAATAAGACAAAGAATTTGATTTTACAAAGTTAGGTCCTATGTACCTTAGACAGTATGTCTGTCTAAGGTACCTAGGACCTAACTTGGACAGTATGTCTTAGTTAAACATAATCATCAACAATTAAATAAGGTTAGTAAAATACTGAATGGCTATAAAAGTAAGAATGAGAGAATGTA